>JAVSCE010008544.1:0-412100 GCA_032199065.1 Smutsia gigantea | reverse complement strand
TTTTATTGGCTTTGGTTTTTTAAGAAAAAATAACAGTAAAGAAATGGTTCTAATTCTTTGCCACAAAAGTGTAATTAACATTTTTGTTTTACAGACAAAAAACTATATATTTAATGTCCACAACTTCATGAGTATACACCTGTGAAACTATCACCATAATCTATATCATAAACATAGTCATCACTTCAGATGGTTCCTCCTGCCCTATTTTCCTATTATTATAATTTTGTGATAAGAACCTTAACAAATGACCTACCAACTTAGAAAAATTTTAAGTATACAATACAGTATTGTTAACTATTGCCAATATATTGTACAGTAGATCTCTAGGACTTATTATTGATCTTAACTGAAAGCTTGTATCCTTTGCCTAATACCTCCCTGTTTCCCTTCCTGCCAGCCCTCAGCAGACACCATTCTACTCTCTGCTTCTACAAGTTTGACTATTCTAGATCCCTCATATAAGTGGTATCATCTGTTACCTGGCATTCTGTGTCTGGCCTATTTCACTTAGCATGGTGACCTCCAGGTTCATCCTGGTTCGTTGTTGCTACAAAATGTGGAATTACCTTCTTTTCTGTAGCTGCATTATATTCCATTGTATGTATAGACCACATTTTCTTTATCCATTCATCTGCTAATGGACATTTAGGTTGCCCATATGTCTTGGCTGTTGTGAATAATGCTGCAGTGAACTTTGTAATGAAGATAGTTAGATTTTATTTTTGCCTTAAAAACACTTTTAACTTGAGGAGTATAGTAACCCAGTCATTTTAAAAATGAATTTTTATTTTCAACATAAGTTTGTATTACTTTAATCATTTGAGGCAGACCATAAAAGTTAAAGAATATAGAAAAAAGTTGTAGGTCTATATGGAAAATGAGTTTAAGCAATAAAAATAATACTATTTTTCTTAAATAATTAAAAACAGCACATTACTTTTATAATACAAGAAATAACGAAAGAGGGTTTCCAACAGTTACTTTCTATTAAACCTTTCCTAGTTGCCTACTGGATGCAAAACTTTGTGGAAGCAAGGCAGAATAAATGGAGATGAACTTATCACATAGCTTACAAAGCAGTGAAAAGTACAAAAGAGAGAAGCACACAAACAACTAACTTCCACAAGATAATGCAGAGGTTTGAGATGAAAGGATTTTCAAAAGTGATGATTTTCAGTCAAATCATATATGAGCAAATGTATCCAATTAAATAGAAATTTCTGTACATTTGGAGCCTAGAGCAGGATTGTCAAACTGGAGTGTGAAGAAATAACCTGTGAAGTCTTCAGTGTACACCGCTAGAAAAAATAGGTACTCGAAAGTTTAAATGGAAAAAAAAAATCATTTATCGGTATAAAATGAAAGGGAAGTTATAGAGATGTTTAATGATTTAAATTATTATTTGAAATCCATCACTACAGAGCGAGGATGTGATCATTAAAACAAAGTTTTAATTATAATCTTGTTTATTCATGGCTTTACATATGTTCAGTGTGTAATAAATGAATTTTGAATCAATTTCTAATCTGAGAAATTACTCACTTTTTGTTCATGGTAACCTTGAGTTTTTTTAAAACTGATCATTTATCTTCAGCAAAAAAAAAATGCAAAGGCTTATCAGTCTTTGAATTGACTCTAGTCAAAAGTATTATATTTTGAATTGCATTTATCTTAAACTAAACAATATAGAGGCTACTTACTGATAAATTTTCATTATTGATGAATTTGATGTGCTAGTTATTTTCCATTAACACAAAAACACACATTCATTTATTTATTTATATTAATTTTTTTTAGTTTCTCTGTTTTCAATTTTTTTTGCATCATTGCTCTGCCTCCTCAATTTATTTCTCTCTCTGTAAAATTTCTTCAGGGAGTAATTTCTCTTCACATCTCAACAACTTCAAAAGTAACTTCGTACAGATTTCTAGGTAATTCCCCTAATTCTATTAATGGCACACCATTCTCTCAGTTTAACCTGAATTTCATGCTTTGCATCATCTCCACACTTTTGTACATATTGCTATGAATTCCTAAAGTGCCTTTAATCTCATTCTATTTTATCAAACCTAATGTTACTCTGGTTTCAGCTTGGCTATTATCTCCTCTGCTGGGAATTTCCTGAGTCCCTGTGCTGTGTTTGATTTACACTTGTCCAAAATTTGAGTATCTATCACTGTCTATTTAACTCCCTTTATTTGTATGACTTTCCTATATCACAAGCTAATATAGGGCAGACACTTCACTTATCTATCCTTTTAGCTTCGGAGTCTTGTACAGAGCTCGAGTCAAAGAGGTGCAAAACAACTGCCTACAAAATAACCAAATATGTTAATATGCTAATTATTAGGATTTATTTTCAATTTCTCTTCATTTTATATAGAATCTCACCAGTACTGTTTTCACAATACATCCCCTTTTTTGCACTTAGTGACATTTTAAAAATAGATTTTTATTCTCTTGTGCTTACATTATTACAGTTAACTTCCAGTTGTGTTTTCTTCTTTAAGGACCACTTTTCCAATCTGTGATATACACTGCACTCACAATAACTTCTCTTGAATGCTGAAGTATTCAGAAATTGTATTCAGCTGTGGACCTTTATGCCATTCTAAAGATTTTATTTTCTATCTGAGTGACATGGGAAACAACTGGAGGGTTTAAGCAGTAATCATCCCCTGGTTTAAGATTTAGAAGACTAATTCAATCTATAGAAATGCAGGCTGTGGCAGAGCACAAGTGTGTAGGTGAAGAATACTGTTAAGATACTATTTTAACAATCTTCGCAAAAGATCAAGGTGGGTTAGACCAGGGTGATAGCTAAGAAAGTCTAAGAAATATTTAGATTTTTGTTCTGTTTTTAAGTACATCTTATCTTAGAACTGAGAAGTAAAATAGCAGTAGCATGCTGTTAGTGTTGGTGACATAAATAATTAATGGCTAATCCGTCATATAGTTTATTCATTTTTAATACAATCCTGATTTTACTGGGAGTATCAACTAAGAAAATTTCTACTTAGCTTTAAAGATATGACTAGTAATTAGATTAGTAGTCATTAGGGAAGTGGAAATTAAAGCCACTATGAGATACCACTACATATGTATTAAATGGTTGAAATAAAATAAAATAAAAACCTAACAGTGTTAAGTGCTAGTGGTGATTTAGAGAAACTGGAACTACCATACATTACTTAGAAAACAGTTGGGCAGTTTCTTTAATATTGAACATACAGGTACTATATGACCCACTAATCCAAATCATAGGTGCTTAAATAAGAGAAATAAACTTAAATTTACCTTAAAAATGTACATAGATTTTACATGGTTTTATTCATAATCAGCAGAAAATGGAAACAATACAAATATCCTTCAACTGGTGATTGGATAAAGAAAAGGAGGTACATCCATATAATGAAATAATAGGTAGCAAGAAAAAGTAAACTAGCTGCTAATACAATGCAAGCATAGAAATAAATCTCAAATACAGTTACTGAGTGAAAGAAGCCAAATTCATAAGGTTATATACAATGGGATGTCATTTATATGGGAATTTTCCAAAAACAAAACAATAGGAACAGACACCTGATTAGTGTGTGTGTGAGGGGACTGGGCGTGGCAGGGAAGGGAAGAGTGATGAAGGTAGAGAGGCTCAAGGAAACTGTTTGCTGTCATGAGACAGTTTTATATCTTGATTATGGTGGCTGTTTCATAATGATATGCTTTGTTAAAATGCATAGAACTCTCCTATGTAAAGGGCAAATATTATGGAATGTGAAATAAATCTCAGTAAACATGACTTAAAAGGGTATAATCAAGGCCACTCACTTCAAATTTCTGAATCCACATATTAAATCTTGAAAAATCAATTCCAGTTTTGGTGTAGAGGCCCACTATCCCAGTGGATAGGAGAAGGTAAGTAAATATTGTTTTGATAGTAGTATATCATTGTCTACATGTGATTGGCAGTGTGATTAAGGATCTTTATATATGAACTGAATATAGGCAGACTTCCACTAAGAACCTTTAGGGTTACACCTTCTAAGATTAGAGATACTTTAACAAATACACATTTCTAATTATGTCTTGCTTAAAATATTTTTGAGAACTCATGCTTTTCATTACCAGTTACACAGGAAATCTCTTAAAGTTCAGATAATTATCTATTCAAGAGTATGATCTATGAAAAGATTCTGGCTTTAGAGAGTTCCTTCCTCTGTTAGAGAAGTCTTGTGGAAGTACTGACATTCAGAAAAATATTTCTTTTACTATTGTGAAATAGCTGGTTGGTTATAATACCTACTAGTCTACCCCTGTAGAATAAGTGCTAAACATAGAGACACACACACACACACACCCTTTTAATGGATCAAAGAGTAAGAATATAGCAGATCTTACCCTAAACTCCCAATGCCTTCTACTTCTATAATTGCTTGGACCCAATTTTAAGCAAAACAGTGACTATTGAACATGGAATTCAGAAAAATAAAACAGAGTTTATATTATCAAGGCAGAATTAGATACTTATAAACTGTTTCTGTTCTTCCAGAGAACACACATTTATTCAATATTTTTAACTGTTAAGGCACACATATCATGTTTTTTTCTTAAATAATGCTAGGTATACAAAAACGTTTATTATTCCCTGGTCCACTGGTCTAAAAAGAACAGTGCCCTTGCATTGGGCAGCATCTTGTAGTATCAACTCACATGAAGAATGAAGTACACCGTGATCACATACTATTTATTATTTTCATTTATTTTTGCTGTCACTTATACAATAAAATGTGGTTTCATCATTCTGTTACTGAAACTTTCTGAAATTCATTGAGGATTTTTCTTTATAAAGTTTGTAGTTTTGATATTTCATGTTTGTGATTTATAAGTTATTTATATCTGTCATTGAAGTTGGCATTTCCTGATTTTCTACTTTTACAAAGATATTTGAAGATAAAATTAGCAGTTGACCTCATTTCTAAAGTACTTTAAATAGATCATTTTAAATAAATATTAATTGAATAAATGAACTAATCCCTTTCTCAACTTCATTATAATTTTTTAAAAGGACCATTTTATTAAAATTCATCATAATGTTCAAAACACATAGAATTAAATCATAGTATGGGGCAATGATCTGATCATTTTAATTTTTTTTCTTTGTTCTTATTGCCTAATTAAAAATTTTTTTTTCATGTAATGGTTGGACATTCAATTCTGTGTTTTTATTTCCAAAAGTAAAAATAAAATAAATGTTAGCCCCAAGAGAACTCCATTTTCAATTACTGTCTGAGACATTAGCAATAACAACAATGGAGGTGATAATGTCTACTCTTCCTCCATCTTGCTTCTACTCCTCCTTCTTCTAAATATTTAAGTTTATCTGAGTAAAACTTTAGATGACTAATGAAGAAAAAATCACAATGGGAGGAAATATTTCAGTGTTCAATTATCGTTATAATTGATATTTATGATTATGTTGCTTACTTTTCTTCAAAAAAAAACCACATTAACACATCCTGGGTATGTAAGATAGAAAATTTCTGCCAGTTTGCCTTGTAAATATATTTCATAGTGCTGCACAAGGCCATAATGTAGTCAGAGATCATTCAGCTACCTCTCACTTAAATATTGCATTTGACCCTTATGTGCACAGCAGAGTACATGTAACAAATTGTTCATGTTACAAAAAGAGAGAAGTTACACTATATGTCTCATTAGTTTTGGAAATATTTGTTAGATTTGTTTAGTTCAGGGAATTTACAGCTGTATAATTCATCTATATAGGAAATAAAGGAGAAGATAACAGGTGTTGTACAGAACCTTGCATACAAAAGGAATATTTACTTTCAAATAAATTGTATTATTTAGTAGGTTGATCAAGTTTAGTATTGTAGAAAAATGAACAATTTTAAGGGATTTTTAACTGCTATCTGAAAACGGAAATAAGTAAATCCTTATAAATTGCAATGTTGTTTGCGAGCATTTTCAGTACGGAGACCTACACTCAACTAATAGTTTGTAAACCAAGAAGTCTCATTTTTATTTCAATAGAAATGTCAGCATTTTATAAATTATAAAGCAATGGGAGAATATTTACACTGTTGACATACCATCAGTAAATATTAATCCATAAGGATCAGTTGGGATAACTTAAAAATCTTAACTACCACAATATTAACTACTTTTAGTGTTTAGATATTTGAAGAAAAAAAAGCCAAAATGTCCTCTTGGTATTGCCTTCATTTGTAGAGTCATAAGCTTACAGAAGCTGCTGAGAGTATAGAATATTTAATATTTCTAAATAAAAAGATATATTTAAAGAACTTTTACTTTTGTATTGAACATGCAGTTATCATTAATAATGAAAATGTGTTTTTTAAAAATAGTGCAGCTTCCTTAGTAGTTTCTTAGTTTGTGGGGAAAATCCTGAGAGTTTGTATTTTATCTCAAGTTACTTTCACAAGTTTTCTATTACAGAATACTATGTTGAGATTGATGGTGCTTAAAAGACATTAAAGGAAAGAAAAAATTATAAAATGATTTTCTATATAAATTACATGTTCTTGTGGCACATAATTTTAGCAAAAACTCAGTTGCAATTTTAAATGTAAGATTAGTAAGCAGGATGAAATTCATGTTGTCTTACATGTTTGAACAAATAGATGAGTAATGATGAATTACCACTAATAACAGGAGAGATAATCTTCTAACAATTTTCTGCTTTTTCCCAAGTCATAATTTTTGTTTTATTGCGTATGTTGCTCTATATCATGTTAAGTATATATCATTTCTCATTAGGAAATATTAAGTGGTTTCAGAGTAGAATAAATTGCCAGCTTTCATTCAGTTTTCATATTGTCCTTGACAATAGCAGGCAGTCATTGATGCCATGAGGTGCAGCTGAAGTCTTACAAGAATCTGAAATAAACTGAATATTGAATTTAAATAAAAATTACAATTTCTGTTAACATATTTGGAAAATATGAAGATCTCCCTCCTCCACACCTCAGAGGATGTTTTCAATTACTACCAACTTTGTTTCTCAATTTCTCTCAGAATCAAGTGATAATCAGTTTATCTTTGAAAAGGAAAGGGACTCAAAGCTCTATCCTTTCACTTCCTCTTTGTACAATTCATGCTTCCAGAGAGCTCTGCAGAGCTTTAAATGTAATTGTATTGCTTTTGGTTTGCAAAAGAAGTGTATTAAGGGTTGACACAGTGCATACTCTCAGGCTCATAGCATGTGAGCATTTTCCATTTCTAATGTATAACATGCTTTTTTAATATGAATTAAATTATCTGTTGGATGTGGTGAATATGTTTTTAGTATTGGATATTAGCTTCGGAATTTGGTCTACTTTAATATTGTTTTATTTCTGTCCTCAGAACTGTGTATTTTACTATTTAACTTGCCTTAAATTTATTTGAATTTACCAAATAGTTCCCTGATAATGGAATTGTATGCAAGGTATGCTAGCAACTTAAAATCTAAATAAGCAGGTTAAGCAGGTTAATTGGGTTTTCACTTTCCCAATTGCATTCCTGCGTATTTTAATGAATATTGTTAAAGTATATTGATATTATATTAGCGTCGGCTATATAATTTTCTTTCAATCATATACAATTTATGGTGTTTGCCCCTTACTTTGGAGAAGCCACTCTTTCAAGTAAAATTATATTTCACAACTATAGATGCCTTTTTTCTTTTCATTCTCTTTTTTTAATGTGTCTCAGATCTAATTAAATGTCTTAGAAGTTTGTGTTGACTGTTTAAACACAATCGACTGCAAACACAGTGCTATCCCAGTGATTTATTGGTCTGAATTTCCTCTGTTTGTTTCTCTCTTATCTTTTACTGGCCCTGAAGAAATTTGAGACAGTAAGTATGGGATCACTAATGAATGTAACCACTTAAGGTCAAAAGCCTAAATCAAAAATTTGATTTATAGGTCTTTCTAAGAGCTAGCTCCTTATTTTTCATATCAAAATGATTTCATCTATACAGTTGATACTGTTTTTCTATCATGTTCACGTAAGACAATTTAATGGGTGTGCACTTGCTTATGTTTTGGGGAAATATTTTGTTAAAGTTCATAAGATACATGTCCAAGCAGCTTTCTTCCTCCACTCCCATTATTTCTACCACATTTTTGTCATTCATTGGCCATCTAGATTTCTTATTTGATATTAACTCTGTACAGTTAATTAATATTATTTATGATGTAAAAAAGTGAGAGACACACACACACACACACTTCACACACATAATGTTGGAATTCAGTATCAGAGTAACACCCAAACAGTACAGTATAGTTTTTAATATACCCTTAATAACTAGAGATCCAGGGTTCAAGTCCTGACTCTTCATTATAGCTGTGTGATTTTAGGCAATTAACCTTACTGTATCTTAATTTCCTTTTTTTAAGAATGTCATAGCAATACTACCTTTCTTGGGATATTATTAGAATGAGATGAGTAGCTATGTTAATTAATAAGAAGAATGACTGTGATTAAGTGCTAAATAAGTGTTAACTTCAATCAACACTATAGAAAATTTGCAGTGATGGGATAGGCTTTCTAATACTATATCAAGACAATTTATTTTGGGGAAAGCCATAAATCCCAGTTTGCTTGAGAAAGTTCTGATTTACCCCTGTGGTTCTCATCTAATAATTCACTATATGATAACTATTCAGTGCTGCATTTTACTCTTAGAAGTGTAAATTATATAGTTAACCTTATAAGAACTCAACTTCCACAACGTAGAATTTACTATTTTTAGCTTCTTCCCATACTTCTCCAGTAAAGCTACTCTGAATAAGGTCATCAAGGTCTTCTGTTACGCTAATCTCATTTTACATTTTGTATTCTTGTCTGAATTGAATGTTGTATTGTATAGCACCTAACTTTGTGGACTATTACATCATTCTTAAAGTCATCTTCTCTCTTAGAATCTGTGTCTGTCCTTTTTCTTAGATGTTCATTTTCACTTTCTTTTGTGTGATCTTCTTGTTAGGGGGCTGTTGTGTATTTTCCTCGGTTCTTGTCCCCACTACCACAAAGAACTGAAGGGCAGAGACACAGTAGTGAAGCAGAGTAAAAGTTTTATTTAAAGTTACTTAAAGAGAGAAAAAGTGCAGACGACCATAGAGAGGAGAGGCGCCCTGTAAGGTTTAAGCTTTATTTAAAGAGAGCAAGGGCACACTTGGAGAAAGGGGAGTGTGAACTACCTTATAGAAGAGGCGCACTGAAAGGGTGAGATAAAGTTTTAAGGTTACGCACTTAGAAAGTTCAGGCATCCTCAGAGAGAGGAATATGCTGAAAGGTTGGGGGTTCCCCCTTTTAGGGATTTTTTCAGGAATGTGACAAAGGGTCAGGTGCATCATGGCCAAATTGTCCCAGAATATTCAACTTTGACATTAAGTTTCTTCTTTTTTTTAACTTAACACAAGAAATATACTGCTTTGATTCCTTTCCAGGATATTAGCTTCTGTATGGAAGTATATCAGTCAAGACTGTCTGCCCTGCCTCCAAAGTGGGCTGAGCCACTGTCCATTTGATAAAAATGCAATCTTAGCTTTAAGATAGAATTCTTCCTGAATAAGCTGGGCCTTTTAGCAGGTGCTAAAGGAAATCTTACAATGGTATATTGCTAATTGACACAATGAAAGCATAGGCTATGCTGAGATACTTTTCTTTATCTGGGAGTATTCAAACTTCTAGGCCAAAATGCTCCTGGCCTTCTGAGCTTTCTATTTTTAACTGGTTAACTCTTTGAGTCCCTTCTCGTTGGTTTAACTGGCCTTATTCTCTTTCGACCCTGCTCATATCTATTTTCCTGCCTAACACTTTTCCTCCACAATCAATTATATATTTTCACTTGCCCATGGTCTTCTCTAAGGTTCAATTTCTTCGTATCCTGTGCTTTGTCCCCAGGCTACTTATTTATGAAATGAGCTGCCTGGAAGACATTATCCTAAGTGAAATAAGCCAGTCACTGAAGGGCTGCATCATTCCCCTGTATGAGGTGTCCAAAACAGTCAAACTCATAGAAGTAAGAAATATAATAGTGGTTGCCAGGGGTTGGAGGTGGGGGAAATGGAGAATTGTTGTTCAATAGGTATAAATTTTCAGTTATGCTAGATGAATAAATTCTAGAGATCTGCTGGTAACATAGAGCTGGAGAAAACAATGTGGTCTTGTGCACCTCAAAACATCTTAAAAGGGTAGATCTCATGTTAAGATCTACAAAAAAAAACCAAAATAACAAAAAATAAAAAGTAAAACTGAAGAGACAAAAATAATAGACAATATACAAGCTATTGGAGGGTTTGTATATTGTCTATTAATTGTGGTGACGGTATCATGGGTATTGTATATATCTAAATTCATCAATTTGCACACAATAAATATGTACAGTTCTTTGTATATCAGTTATACCTAACTAAAGCTATTTTAAAAGGGCTTGGCTTATAATAAGTGCTATATAAATATCTGCCCATGTTATTATTTATTGGCTACTCATACTCTTTCCTTGAATTTTTTGTATAGTTTCTGTGGTGACAAATTGTCTCTTGATGCTTTTATTTTAATTTATATGAGGCATTTATATATTAAAGATACTAAATTTGTGACAAAAATTTATTAGGCTGGTAGAATTATAAACTATCCTCAGCAGAGTCTCTTTTATAAGTTTAAAACTCATATATGATATTGTTCATTTGAACATACAACAGATACCACAAATATAATCCATTCAAAATTTAATTTGTCACTTGCCTGTTGCATATCTGCCTCTCCTATATTCCCATCTATATGTTTCATACTATCATTCTACCCAGTGCTCTCAGCCATAAATACAGAAAAGTTTTAAATCTTCTCTCTCTCTTTCCCCAACTAACTATAATATTATTCTCCATTTTAAAAATATCTCTAAGTGATCTTTGCCCTTTTTACTTCTATTACATTAAATGACTGTACATTCTTGTTGAATTGACATGATAGCTTATTGCATGGTATCCCAATCTCTATTATTGCCCTCACATGACACATTCTGATACTTTGCTGGAAGATTTATTGTCCCAGATGGCCAGTTTTTTCTTATTATTTTTCTATTTGTTCTACTAATTTCCACCGACTTCAGAATCTGATCAAAATGACCTCACTGACTTCAACGGTCTTCTGCACCCTTTCTAAGTTTGCCCTTAACTTCTGTGAACTTAATGTATTGTAATTGCGTGAAAGATTTTTTTTTTAATGAATTGCTCCCATGTAAGGCTGCAATTGGATTTAGTACAAATGAAATACTTTCCTATACCTATTTTACATTTTAGTCATACCTCAAAAATTAGTGGTCTGCCTCTCTTTGAAACTCTTTCTCCCTTAGAATTCTCTTTTACAAACACGTATACATCTTTTCATACTGGGATACTCAGCCTAGTCATTCGTATGAGTTTGTATCCCTTCCAGCACAATCCAGGTGGACAAAAATGTATGGGACTAAGAATAAGCTTGTTGAAATGATTAGAAGTGATTCTTGGAAGTCCTTATTTAACATTGTTTAATTCCACATAATAAATAATCTTAGGGTTCCTAACAAACATTAGTCTTCAGGTTCTTGTTATTGTATGACATATCAATGAAATATTTAAAAACATGGCACAGCCATGACAGATTAAACTGAATGAGTAACTTTCAGAGGAAAAGCTTTTCATAAAAAAGTATCAATCATGTCTCCCATATATCATCAACAGATATGTTTTGCTGGTGTATTTCACTATATTCACATTTAATAAAGTATATGAATATTTGTCAAATGTCGATTAATTAGAAGATCAAATTATGAAAATTCAATTTGTCCAATAATTTCTCATTTATAAATTTCCCTAAGGTGTTGAATAAACAATAAAACAACATAAGTGATCAACAGTGTGCCTTCATATCCACTGCATTCAAGATAGAAAGTTTGTTATAAGACTATGTGCTGTTTTCTTCTAAAATTAGTAAGCTCATATAGCTTTCTTCCATTATAAAGGGTTTTGTATCATGGATATATTATTTTAGATAAGTTATTTTTTCCTCCGCAAAAATGAAATACATATCTCAGAAAAATCTCCATGTAATAATGAGTGATTTTGATTGATTTTGCTTCCTCAGTGGAATAAGGTCTCGAGCCAATTATGGAAAAGGCCAACATCAATCCATTATGAATGAATTCCCTTTGAAAAAAACTATATTACAGATTTCTATTTTATACACCAACAAAATTATTCTGGAATATTAATTACTCTATGCTATTCTACTATGACTTCAAAGAATTTCTCAGTTTTTTTTCCATTTGGCTATGTACATATGGATTATCATACAAAAACAAGATTCTTATACATAGACATAATTTTGGAAAGAGAGAGGAAGGAAGGTGGAGAAAAAGATAAAGAGAGGGAGTGAGGGAAAAAGCGAATGAAAGAAATGGAAGGAAGGATAGAAAGAATAATGAAAGGAAGGGAGGGAGGGAGGGAAGAAAGGAAGAGAGGTCAGCTGTATCAGAAACAACATAGTCTAAGCAAAGCCTCTTAAATGTTGAATTCAAAGAGAAATGTATCTGGAAAAGAATGTCAGATTCCAGTTACTTTCACACAAAAAATTATGTCTGTGTACCTTCTTTTCTTGAAGAATTAATTGTTTTTAGAAAACATTAGCTAATATAAAATGACTGATAAACTTCAAAACCAAATTTTGGAGAAATATGTAACATCACATGATAGTTCTGAGAGGAACTCCTGGTAATTCTAGTATTAACTCATTTTCTATAAAAATATGTGTAACCACATAGGCTACACCCAGTTGTGGGTGGATATAAATGTTTGCCCAGTAATCTAATATTTTTTACACATTAGTTCTGTCACTTCTTAAGTAATGAATCTTAGGTATCCTGCTTTTGTTTAATCTTTAATATAATCCTGAATATAACAGGTAAAACGCAAAGTATTTTACTACTTAGGGAGAATTATGTAATACAATATGGTAAGTCGAAGTTGAAAAATAGCCGCTGAGCTAAAACAAGTCACAACTTATTTCTAATTGTCAGAAAAGGAAGGTCTTCTCCACCCCAAACCTTCTTAGATTTTTATGCTACAGATACCCAAGATATACATATTTGTAAATAGTTTTTATTCTATTTTAATCAATAATAATAGATTTCAAAAGTGCTAAAAATGAAGCCAAGAACTCAAACTCAAGGATAAACAACATAAGCTTTTATGTCCTACAGCTCTCCTGGTCATCACCTGGAAATGTCTCTCTGGAATGCTGGCTTCAAACACAAATATCACTGATGTGAAATGTTCCTTGTATTATGGCATTCATCAGGCTTTGTAAGTAACCTGACTTCTTGTTAGCAGATTTCTAAAACTAAACTTTTTCTTCTATGGACAAGAAATTGTGTTGTAATCATTACTTTAGGCATTTCTGGGTCCTATTATTGATCTCTTATTTCTCAAGGACTTTCAGTTACCCCATAAAATGACTGCTCCCTCTGTCTCACTATTTATCTTCCTATTATTTTATGGATAAAGTTTGAAACCCAAAGTTAAAATAGAAAAATGTTATGATGAGCCCTGAAGCACTGAAGATTAATTACCATGTTTTAACTGCTATTATTGGACTAATTTCAACTGTCCTCTGGGTACAAACAAATTAAGATTTAAACAAATATGCTGCATTCTTTCAATAGCAGATGTTTTGAGGCTGCCAGCTGTATAGCAGTTGTTGAATTGGAAGTAGTTATAAAATAAACATGATATATATTTATTATGGTTTTCCCACTGTTAAGTTCTTGCAGTTAAAAAAAATAGTCAAGGTAATATGGCAAAGAGTTAACTAATTTAATAAAGAATGGCTATGAGCATGCACAATATTAGAAAACGGCACTTGTAAAAAAATTGTACTGGGAATGGTAAATTTGGGAGGGAGGAGAAAGATAGATCAATAGAGATAGATAAATACAATAGATTGATGCACATACACATAGATACCTAGTGATAGTTTTCTGCTAAGAAAAAACTGTGATCTCAATATTATGAAGATGATTGATGCTTAATGTTTAATCTTAAAGGATTCAGTGTATGCCCTCAGTTAGAGATTGATATATAATGTTATGTCTCCCTTAGCCAGAGTACATAGGACCAGAGCAGAAATGAGAGTGACATAATATTACACCTGATAACCTGCTAAGAAAATTTTTGCTTCCTGTTGCTGTCACCTTGAGCAGTGCTGATTTGAATGTCTTAGTTGTTAAAAGAGACTGCTTCCAATGATGGAACTACAGGGATTCTGCTTAATAGGATGTAAGGCTGCCTCCTCCTTATTTTGTGTTCCTTGTGCTCCTAAACCAAAGACAAAGAAAGCTTTGTTTGGATGAAATATTTTGGATGACTGGTCCAGCTTACTAAATGGATATAAGTTTGGTGCCACACAAGAGTGTCAGAGAGGACTAAGTCTGGGACCCAAAGTGTATCATGGAGGACTCTTGAGTAGTTTTATACCCAAAAATGAAAGATAATGGAATATTATAGCAAATAAAAACATTAATGAACATGTAGCATACTGACTTTTAAGGAATGAAGTTTTGTGTCATGAACTGCATGAACCACAACGACTTGTAGTACCTGATTGAGGGCAAAGAAAGCATGAATATGTAGTGGGGATAGAAATTTATAAATATCAACTATAGTTGAAACATTATTAACTCTAGCCTTATTGGGG
This sequence comes from Smutsia gigantea, assembly GCA_032199065.1. Lineage (NCBI taxonomy): Eukaryota > Metazoa > Chordata > Mammalia > Pholidota > Manidae > Smutsia > Smutsia gigantea. Next base: position 397,337 of record JAVSCE010008544.1, on the reverse strand, counting down.
TGAAAATTTATTTTCTTGAATTATTTGTTTCTATTATCCATAAGTCATATTGTTCCAGTTGAATTGTGATGAAATCTGTTATAGAGTGTATGTTTGTCTCCCCACCCCCACCCAAATTCGTATGTTGAAATCTCCATAATATTCTGGTTCCTAGAGATGGGGCCTTTGAGACGTAATTAGGTCATGAAGATGGAATCTCATGAATAGGATTAGTTCTCTTAGAAGAGGCTAGAGGGCTAACTGCTCTTTTTGCCACGTGAGGATACAATGAGACATTAGCCATCTGCAAAACAAAAGAGAGCCCTCACCAGAACTTGACATGCCGCATACTGATCTCAGACTTCTAACTTCCAAAACTTAGCGAAATAGATTTATGTTGTATAACCACTCAGTCTGTGATAATTTGGTACAGCAAAATCAGTTAAGAACCTTAATTCAATTACCTACCTATATTTTTAAACACAAATTATGTAATATGGTTTCCAAAAATAGGAATAGTGTTTTTTTCACATATTAACCATTTTTCAGAAAGGAGACATAGAATTAACATGGGAATTTTTTCCAGAATTGTGACATAATTTGTATTATATAAATAAACATCAATGCAAGCCTGAATATTTATAGCTGTCATTTTATATAACACATGAAAAGAGATACCAAAAAGTGACAGGAAAAGTCAAAAGATACTATAGAAACCAATATAGAACAAGCAAACAAGATAAATAACTATTCATTTGAAAGCATGTGTGAAAGGTGCTTTCTATAGCTAGTTTTTGGAATTTGGTATGCTGCATTTTTCATGAGCATCACATCTGTCAAATCCTAAACAACTTATCAAAATATAAGAGGAAGGAAATATTTAGTATCTGGTTAGTTGATTTGTTCATGTGTTTTCATGGAAAAGCAATTTTGTCACATTTTTATTATTAAGAAACAAATAATTATATCAGGTAATACATATATATTAATTTTGAACATGTTCAGTCCTTTATGTATTTTTTCAAGCAAACACATTACTTCAAAACAGCACATAAACATATGGGAAAATGCTTCCATTTATCTTCAAATTTCTGTAGAAATTTTGAATTAATGACAGAATGAAATATGATTCTGTGCATGTTGCATGGAGGATATTTATCATTGTGACCTAGATATTTGTGGATTCCAAATCCAGTTTTCAAGAAAATGGACTTGATTTGTAGTTATTTTCCTTGGTTGTTATTAATGCTTGCAAATAGCTTCCAAAATATGACAAAAAATTATACCCACATTAAAAAAAAGGGGGGGGGAGTTAAAGCTATAGTCCATTATGTATAAGAGAAAATAAATGTTTACTATTAAATATTGTATATATTTGCTTATAAATAGAAACTAAATCCTAATTTATATGTATGTATTCTTATATTTGAAATTACAGCGACCAACATCTTGATATAAATAATCTGATCCACCAATCTTATGCTAAAAATGACTATACCCTTTCATATTTTATTTCAGAGAATTATAGTTGAAAAATCTATGTCAGTAGATTTATTTTTGTTTCATGTCTTAAATAAAATTTCTCTAAATGTTAAATAAGAATAAAATAGTGGCATAAATTGATGGTGCATGATGGGATATACAGATTTCTCACTATTGGAGTGGAAGGTTACACATAATCAAGAGGAAGAAGCTAGAATGATCCTAGAGGCAATTATTCCATAAAAGGAATCTGAGCTTCTTGTAGAAATGGCTGATTCTAGGACTGTTGTAGGAAATACACAAGATTTACCTGTAGCATCTTGTAATGTCAGAAATTAAGAAAGTACCCCCATACTAAACACTGCCACATGCATGATGTATGTCAAAGCCATACAGAATCCAACTGAAAAAGCACCCTGTATACAAAGCTATACCAATTTGAGAAATAATAAAGTAGTATTGAATTGTGATACAAATATAAAATACATATCTGTGCATACATCCTTATACAAACAAACAAATGAATAGAGAAAAAAGAAAAAATTCCCCATACAGAAGAATCCCAGACAAGGGATTTAAAGGAAGTGGAATATAACTCTTCATTCAAATGTCGATTGTGATTTCTGTACTATCTTTGTAATTTTTTTGCAAATCTTAAAATATCTTAACAATAAGGTTATTTTTTGAAAAGGGACATGTTTTGGAAAGTACATCGTCATGTTCTTAAATTAAGTGCCTTCCTGCTGAAGAGTATGGAAAAGTGGAAATAAAGCGTGACTTTATAATGGAGAAATCTAATAAACCCTACCTCAGCTAAGTGATTAATGTCAGTAGCAGCAGTGATAGGATGTACACTTTCTATGATGTCATGAAAATGGTACTTTACCTCCATGATCTTCCTCCTACAAACTCATAACCCCAGCCTAATCACCAGAACAGTGCAACAGAAAAATCCCAGTGGAGGGACATTGTGCCTGACTAGTACTCCTCAAAACTGTCAAAATCATCAAAACAAAGGAAGTATGACAAACTGTTACAAAAGAGGAGCCGAAGGAGCCACTGCAATTGTAAGGTGATATCCTGGATAAGATTGTGAGACAGAAAATGGACATTAGGTAAAAATTAAGGAAATCTAAAAACAAAGACATTAGTTTATCAAAATGTATCAAATGGCTCAATAATTATACAAAATACAGCATACTATTGTAAAATGGTGATAATAGGGAAAACCGGGCACAGGGGCATGGAAACCTTCTGTACTATCTTTTAATTTTTCTGTAGATCTAAAAGTATCCTAAAAACAAGGTTAATTTTTGAGAAAGGACATATTTTGGAAAATTCTTGGTCATGTTGCTCGAATTAAGTATTAATAGCTTTAAAATTTTTTCCATTTAACTTTCTGTGGTACAGATATTTCTTCTTTTGTGTGTGTATCCTGTCTCAGAGAAACAGCATTTAAAAAGTTGTGTGACTTAAAAATATTTTTAACTTGTATAAGGGATTCAATTAATCTATTATTTCAGGAAGAACTCCATTGAGTTATTTTTTCTCATTCAGACAAGGCATTTCATCTTTATGAACACTAAATTTCTCATGGGTAACATTAAGATATTAATTGCTTTCCTCTAAGGTTGTTGAGAAATCTAATGATACAATTGATATTAAAAGACTTTTAGAAAATTATAATGTACTATACAATTTGTATATATAATTTCTCCCTTCAGATTAACATTGGTATGTTGTAGTTACTATTTATTACTGCTATGAATATTTTCAAGTGTTTATTCTTTTTATGAATATACTGTAAGAATTTAATATTTGTTTAATATAGAAATCTCAATTATTTAAAAATTCATAATATATTAATAAGGAAACTACATTATAAAAATGCTGACTTCTAGCAATGCATTCTTCTGGTTTTCTCTGCGTCTAAGTTTCCTCTGTTTGTTCTTATCTTTCAAAAATTAAAAGAAATTGCTAGGAATCCCATCTTCTTCCTTGCTGCTCTACTTGTTCATCTTATCTATTTCCATAGATTTGTAAAAACTTATCATTGGGTAACTCCTAAATACACAGGTACTGCCCATTTATACAAGTCTCCATGTATTCATTGCTTAGATATCTACAAGATATCTCAACTTATTAAGTTCAAAATAAAGCTCTTTTCTCTCTCTCTAATCCCTTTCTTAATTTACACATTTCTGATCAATAAACAACATGAAAATTAACCTATTTATTCCACGCTAAATCTATGAATTATTTTGATTCTTCTTTTTACCTTTACAATCCATGTCCAAACTTCAGCAAGTTCCATTATCTTTACCTTAAAAAAATTCCAAATTTGACTGCTTTTCAACAGCTCTACCATTAACACTATACTCCAAACTGATCATCACATGTCATTTGCACTCTTCCTAATTACTCTCTTTATTCTTCCCACCCTATTCATGTAAAGAATATTTAACTTCACTATTCAACTTATTGTGTGGTTTTTAGCTCTTGATTAGACTCAGACTACTACAGAATTTGTATCAGGAGTACTCAAAAGAACTTTAAAGATGGGATTTGGGGATAGGTTTGGTCTTGCCTTTGTCTAAAGCATATGTTGAGTCCTTTTCCAATTAGAAATAGGACCCATTAACTATGGGAATCATAATTAATCAGACTATCACCTGTGGTTTATTTTGATAAAGTGATAATTAAAGCACAAGCCCCAGGAGATCAAGTGGCTGCTACACTTGACCATTATAGCAGTAATTATGACTATAAAACCACAGTGTGGCTTGTATTATTGAACTATATTGGAGTGCTTACAGAGAGAAAATGATAAGCTCAGGTCTGTTAACCCTCAGCTCGTCATAAATCTGATAATGAGACAGCTTTGGGAATAGCCCTAAAAATGCCTATTGCTTGTATCTGCAGGTCTGATATTGCTGATAAAAAAAACAGTATTTAACTGTATGAGTGCTGAATTACATTGATAGCTGAATTCAGAGTCTTCCTAAGTTTTTCATGTAAAAAGGCATTAGTCGGGAAAAAAGGTATCCTGAAATATGAAATGCAGACATCTGGCTAGACCCAGATGAAATTGACAATATTGAACTCTCAAGAAATTAGGAGCCTTCTTTACTTTACCAATAAAAGTAACAGCCTTCTGTTCCAGAACAACCAGCCTTCCTGAAATTGAAAACCCTAAGATACTCTCAGTTAGAGAATATGCCATGGAAACAAATGCTTGTTCTCCTCAGGACCCAACTTCCTCCCATAGATAATAGAATAAAACTAAGGGCAAATAGCACATTTCAAGGACCAGGTATACACATCAGAAGGAAATAGCTTACACACAAAAGAATCTCAAAACCTTGGTAGTATATAGCAACAAAACCTGGGGAACACGTGGTAATGGAATTTAAGGATGTTAGACAAGAAAAGTATAAAATTTATTACTAGATTAGACAAATTCATTGAGATGTGTGCACTTCTTAGAAACTCAAAGTTAATGTATTGGCTCATGCAGCTGAAGATGACTCCAGTAGATTACTTATTTTGTTGACTGCATTCAATGAGTTTGATATGGCAGCGCTTACCTGACGTCATCAGGAATCCAAATGATTAGCATCCCAAAAGTTAGGCAAATAGGAAAGTTAGACTAGATCTATCATGTGTGAGTTTCATACCCACCCCCTCCCCAACTTTGTTCCATAAGAAAGCCCAGAAGATACTGCTTTCACAAGGGCATTGAGAAAGATATTAGTGAGGCTACTGCTTCACGGCAGAGGTCTGTGATACTCTCCTTTGCAGGCCAGGTATAACTCTACCAGATGTTGCTTTTGAGATGGTAGTCTAGTTTCAGTGTGGATGATGGGATCCTAGAAGAGCAGATACCAAGTCACAGCACTTAATTTTCAAACACGAGATGTGTAAGCCATAAAGGAAAAAAATAGACATAATGGTAATCAGAAGATTTATATCTACAAAAATCTTTGGTGGTGGTTGATATTATCATGTTATCTCTGGGAATGAAATAGATAGGTAGCCTGTTAGTGTATTTTTATCTATATGGTGGGAAAACTGCTAAGTTTGGCAGCAAGAAACCTATTTGAGCCATCGAATAAGTTGTGAATCATGGCCTCACCCAGTTGCCAGATCTAACTCAGTTCACAGACCTAGAGCCTCTTGATTGAAAGGGATGCTGAGTCTCCTTGAGGAAAGGCCCTGTGCTGTTGCTGCAAGTACACACTGTAAATCTCACAAGACTTCCCAACAAGTACCCTTGGCCATTTAATAAATTAGGTGTATATTGGGGGAAAAGGCATTCCCAGACTTTTCAGGAATAACTGGACACTGGCTCCAAATGAACAGTAATTTCTAGTGACACAAAGCCCCACAGGGACCCATGAGTCAAACTAGGGACTTTATGGTGGTCATGAGATAGGTGAAGTCTGAATCACAGTGAGTTCAGTTGGTCCATGGATCTACTTGTGGTTATTTTCTCAGTTCTTGAATGTATGCTTGGAATAAGTACACCCTGAAACTGGCAGTCTTCACACTGGCACTTTGACCTGTGGGGTGAGGCCATTAAGGTTAAAGGGAAGCCCCAGTCACTTTCCCCTTATTCCTAGACAATAAACTAAAGGGATACTGCATTCCAGAGGAAGTTTAAGAGATTAATGCCACCATGAAGTAACTGGAAAAAGTAGGAATGGTTTTACCATTCCCATTCAATTTAACAGTTTTGCTTGTGCAGAGGGCAGATGGATCTTAGAGAGTGCCTGTGGACTATTATTGTAAAATAATGAAATGATGACTCCAATTACAACTGCTGCCTTACAGAAAATACTTTCAGTAGGGGAAAATCACATCTCCTGGTACTTGTTATGCAGCTGTTGATGTCTCTACAACAAATTATAAGGACCACCAGAAGGTGTTTGATTTCACCTGCCAGCACCAACAGTATATCTTCACAGTTGCCTCAGGACTACGTGAGTTCTGCTTTTTGCCATAATATTTTCAACTGATATCTTGGTTGTCTTAATATTTCACAAATCATCACATTGTTCATTAGATTGATGCTGTATGGATTTTAATGAGCAGAACAATAACAGGTATTTTTGGTGGCTTAGTAAGGCATACATGAATGAAAGAATGGAAAAAAGACCACAAAAAATCCCCCCCATCACTACCTCAGTGAGTTTTCTGGAGGTTTAGTAATATAAAGCATGCCAAGATATTTCCCTGAGGGTAAAAGCTGCACCTCACACCACTTAAGATGAAGAAAGAGGTACACCATCTGTTTGGCCTTCTTGGTTTTGGAGGAAATGTACCTCATTTGAATGTGCTTCCTCAGCCCTTCTACAGGGTCATCCATAAGGCTGTCTGCCTGAGTAAGGACTAGAGCAGGTAAAGGGGTGACAGCATGTTCAGGCTGCACTGCAACTCAGTTGTTATGATTCAGCATACCCAGTGTTACTTGAAACTGTCTGTGGCAAGTAAGGATGCTCTACAAAATCTCTTGCAAACAACACCAGGAGAATCACAACATGGATCTCTAAGATTTTGGAGCCGATTTATGCTGCCTTCTGCATAAAACTATTCTCCTTTTGAGAAAAGTTTCTACTTTGCTACTAGGCCTTGATAAAAAACGAGCACTTAACCATGGAGCATTAGTCAGGAAGCCAGGTGGTCTGAGATTTCCATCTGTAAACTGAGTACTATCTGATCTTACTAGCCAAAAGATATGGTGTGCAGAGCAGCATTCTATCATGAATAGAACTGGTACATGAGACCATGATTGAGCAGGTCTAAAAGACACAAGTTAGTTGTATGAATAGGTGACCTAGACTCCTTCAATACCAGCTCATGTTGTATTGCCTTCTCTACCTGAACTCAAGGTTATGGATTCCTGGGATGCTCCTTATGAGCAACTAACTGAGGAAGAATAAACTTGAGTGTGCTTTACAGATGAGTTTGCACAATGTGCAGGTAAGACTAATAGTAGATAGTTTTAGCAGCAGAGCCCCATTCTTTTAGCAGCAGAGCCCCATTCAAGGGTGATTCTGAAAGACAGTGGTGAAAAAAAATTTTCCCAGTGGGCAGAACTTTACATGGAGCAACTGCATTTAATGTTCCTTTCCAAGGCTGACCTGACTCCCTCTACTGCCAAATGCCTAAGATACCAATGCAGTTATCAACATTGAGTCCTAGATATATCATCATTTTCTGTGATTATATTAGACCTTTCCATCATGAAGAAGACAAACATTTGTCACCATTGAAATAGACACACATTCTGGATACGGATGTTCCTTCCTTACCCATAATGCTTCTTTCACTACTGTTTTCAAGCAAGATGCCTGATCCACTGCCATGCACTCTATATAACATTGTGTCAGATCATCAAACTGATGTTGCACCCATGAAATTAACCAGTCTTACCAATTACTCCATCACCTTGAAGAGGCCAAATTAATAAAAACATGGAATGACTATTGAATACAGTTATATAACCAGCTGGGAAACAGCATTCTGAAAGTATGTGGTTCTGTTATATAGTTCACAGTTCATGCTTTTGATCAAAGACCTTTATGTTGTGTTGTTTCTCCCAAGATCACACGGATCTCAGAATCATGGGATAGAAGTGGAAAAGGCTCTTTTCACAAGTACATCTAGTAACACACTTGCAGAATTTCTGCTTTTGTCCCAACAACTTTGAGCTTCATTAACTTAGAGAGCAGATTCTCCAAAGTGGGGAATGTTTCCAAAATGGTTCCATTGATTTAGAAGGTGAAACTTCCACTGGTTATTTTGTCAATGAAATAACAAGCACTCATACTAAAAAATTACTTTCTGGAGTGATTTATTTATCCTGATTACCAGGGTGAAATCAGGAGCTGTTACAGAATAGTATCAAAGAGAAATATGGCTGAAACTCAGGGAATTATCTGGCCTCTTAGTACCCAGCATTCTCAATATTAAAGCTAACTGGAAAACTACAGCAACCAATATAAAACAATGTGACTGAGGATGGAGACCTTTTAAATAGACAAAATATATGAACAGTCAGTTCACAAAATAGCAAATCCACATTACCTGAGAAGTAAAAGGTTGCCAAATTAAACAACAAAAATGTATAATTTTATTCTAAGATTAGCAAAAAAAATTTAAATTAGTATCACATATTGGTGATGAATGTAAAGGGAGAAATGATCTATTTCCAAACTTAAATGTGTATTTTTTAGTACAGTTGTGAGTCACTCTGGCAGTGAGTATTTAAAAAAAAATTTTTTTAAGGTTAGACACACCTTGGTTCATCAATATTAATCTAGGGAATCCAAAACACTTAAGTGAAAGCATCAATACTTAAATTGAAATAAAGCAAATGTTAATCAATGGAGTAAAGTTATCGACTTTGTTCAGATGTCTGAGGAGTATGAACACAATGATTATAGGGAAAGAGTTAAATCCATACAGTGTACTTCAAGAGATTTCCATGTTATACTGTTATATTGTTGTAAGGCTTACATTTCAGAATAGTATTTCTAAATATCATGACATTTGTAAACTGTGACAAATAAAGTATCTTTTTCAATTATACAAAAAGAAATCTATTGACAGATACTGACCTTCAAGGTGGAACATGGGAGAATATGCAAAGAAACAAAACATATCTGTTTGCTATTCTCATTTTGCAATTTAGGAATTAAAGGTATAGACATTTTAGTTGATTTATTAGCTAGAATGTGTTAGCGATAAAATTATGATCCAGTCATCTTACAACCTAATCATCAAATACTACGTACATATATATCATACATATATATGTATACATATAATATTTTTTATTTACATATTTATGATAGCCTAGAAAAATGAGGGGTGATTGATTTTTATAAATTTATTGACAGAAAGAATATTCAATAGTCCTTTATTTTGTGCAATTTTTATAGTTATTTTCTTCTCAGAAAATTGTGTATTTCCTTCTTTGCAAGAGTTATTACAGTGTTTTATTTGTAAAGTTTGCCAACAATATCTTTGTTGAGGAAAATATATCTATTTATGATGTGCTTTCTGAATGATTACACTTTTTGTCTTAGATAAGACCTTTATTTCAGTTGTGAGTATATAATTAAATTAAAATATTTCTTATATTGGTTTTATGACCATGAACTTTAGGTGTATTTTCACAAAACATGGCATTGCAAATCAAATTGCTTTTGCAATATCTCTTAGTAATTTTGTTTTCTAGTCCATATTCTTGACTTCTTTTATTTTATTACTACTGATTTTTGGAAAAGTGAAATCTAATTCTGTAATATATCAGTGTTTTGGGAAAAAAAACTAAATTGTGATATTTTCAAAAAGAGAATCTAGCATTCATGCATAAGAATTTTACTTAATTTTCTTCTACTTATAAGGAACCAAAATCCTGTTTCTTAAATTAATTTTCTTAACAGGAAGGAAGAAAATTGGCATAGTTTGAATATACTATCACTTTCATTTTCTATCACTATTTTGAAAATAATTTTATTAAATCAAAATGAACATTTCAAGTTCATGAGCAAATATATATACAGTGTCTGTTTGCTCTTATTATACTATATGGATATTTTTATTTTAAAGATCCAAGTAAAATAATTGTGTGCATCACATTTCTGATGCATATAAACTGAAAATTATACAAACCATTCCATAGAGTATTAAAAGAATCCAGGAGTAAGTATAGGATGTGAATATGTTACATGTCATATTGATAAAGAGGAGAATATATTTCTTACATATTTAGGTAAGAATGAATTTTTTACCTAAGCATTATCTTAGTAATGATTTATTCTCTGCAGTATTTATAAAAGTGAAAACCCAGAATAAACATTATATGAAATTTTTAAAAATTTAAAAATACTCAATCCTAATAAAAACAATATAAAAATTATATAACTGAAGAAAAATCCATTTAGAAAAAAATAGTTTTTTATTTTTAATCAAATAAAGCACTAAATTTTGCACTATCGTTATGTTAAATGCTAAGTGATCATGGATACTGAGAATACATGTCATATACACAAACACACACACACACACACACACACACACACACACACATATATATATATATATATACTCTCATATCAGACACAGAGAAATATAAATGTATTAGGCAAGTATCTATCATAACAAGTATCTATCACAATATTTTGTAAGTTCAATATGATATTAACTTACATAACACAGCATTGTCAGAAAGACACATTTTGAAAGAAACTTCGGTTTGATAAGGACATGTTGTATCTGTCTGTTGTTTCCTGAAATTTACTAATGTACTCAATAAGTACTTAATAAGTACTCTCACTATTATTTTACAGAAGTGAAAATGGAAGTACCAAAAATATTGGAAAATTATATCTAGGATTTTCATGGTAAAAATTGAAGACATAGTGCCTAAACTTATTTTTTTAGTCTCCTAAGCCAGTGTTCTTCCTGCATATATGATACTAATGTTGTTAAAAAAAAACAAATAAAGACTGTATTACCACCTTACTTGCTCAGTTTCACAGACTTTGTCATCAACTGTAGGATGGGACTCAATAGGGAGGTCCGTAAATTTTGGCATATGTTATAGAAATAAATAATCAAATTATGGCCAGGGAAATGTCCGCTTCCAGGTAATGTGGATTAGGAGAGAACAGAGTCACCCTTCTACCAAAAATAAAAACAAAAGCAAAAAAAGCAAACAACAAAAACATAAAACACAAAGGTTTAAACATATTAGATAAACACACAAAATTTCTTTAAGATAGCGATTAATTTTAGGTTTTTTGAGGAAACTCCATACTTTTTCCTTAGTGGCTATACCAGTTTACATTCCCATCAACAATGTGCAAGGGTTTCCTTTTTCTCCACACCATCACCAACACTTGTTATCTTTGGACTTCTTTTTATAATAACCATCCTAACAAGTAAGAGTAATATCTCATTGTGGTTTTGATTTGCAATTCCTCTGACGATTACAGATGTTGAGCAATTTTTCATATACTTGGTCATTTGTATGTCTTCTTTGGAGAAATGTCTTTTGTCCATAACTTAATTAGGTTATTATTATTACTTTTACTATTAGGTTATAGTAGCTCCTTATATTTTTTGCGTATTAAGGCTTTATTAGATATATAGTTGGAAAATATTTTCTACCATTCCATAGACTGCCTTTTCATTTTGTTGATTGTTTCCTTTGCTATGCAGAAATATTTTTAGTTTGATGTTATCTCATTTGTCTATTTTTTATTTGTTTGTCTCTACTTTTGGTGTCATACCCAAGAAACTATTGTGGCATTATTTATAATAGCCAAAACATGGAAGCAACCTAAATGTCCATCAACAGATAAATGAATAAAGAAAATTTTGTATTTACATACAACAAATTTCCCTTCAAGAAAGCTTCCTGTTTAAAGTGTAGTTAACTGACACCCTCCAGTCACTCCTTTGTTCTATATTTCTCCCAGGCTACTCCAAACCACTGAGTGTCAGGGGATCTAGAACTTTTTCAGAACTGCACTACAGGCTGAGGATCTTTTCATCTACTCTCCTTTTTCCTCTCCTTTCAAGGGCTCTGCATGAGGTCTAAAAGTTTTCTGTGTTCTGCTTCTCCCTTCACCTTTACTTGGCACAGCTGTTTCTCCCTGAAAAGCTCTGCACATTTAATCTTGCCTTGGTGTCTTCATGGAGATTCCAAAATGGTACAGAAGGGAGTAAGAGAGCAGACAGTAATACAGAACCTTGGGATTAATTTACCAACTCTCAAGGAAGATCCCTTCTGGAGTGGCACCGGAAGCATGGTGTTCCCTAGTTCAATGTAGTAGCCACATCGGTGATTTTACATGAGGTGACCTGTGAAAATCTACCCTACATGGAAACATGTGCTCTCTCAGAAGCTACTGCTGTCTCTTTTCTGGGCACTAGGAAGTCTTCTCTTCCAGTGTCTCCTTTTTGGAAACCAAGAAACTTTTACAGATGCCTCCAAGCTAACACATTTTTCATATTCCTTTGGCTAGAATGGGTCAAAGGCTTTTGCTTTAATCAATTAGTGACAAGGACAAGGGTCCCTGGATTGGCTTAAATGACAAAAGAATAACCTTCAACTTGGGTTGCATTCACTTTCACCCTAGTCAAATGGGAGGTAATAATTACCTTTCTTCCAACTCTCTTTCTCCCTCCCTTCTTCTCTCCCTCTATGTCTCTCTCATCATCATCATCACCATTACAAGTAAGTTCATAACATGAAAATCTGGAAACAAATTATTTGCCCAGATATCTAACACTGAGTATCTTGATGAAACATATATCAGGTAATAATAATAGAACTTATACAGGGTAAACTAGACCTAATTATGCAGGCATAAAATACTTATATTATATATCACTAGGATTTTTAAAAAAGCAAAATTAGGGTAGAAAAAGAACAGATTTCATAGAATAATTTTGTTTATTATAAAATATTGAACTAGAAGTATAAACATAACTGTATAGGCAAATATAGATAGTGATATATATAAATGCAGCTCTAACATTTCTTAAAACGTGTACTACAAATAGTTGTCTTTAACACTGGGACTGATATTTGGATGAGTTAGAGAAAGGACTTATATTTTCACTTTGAGTTCTCATATAATTTGATATTTCTTTTATAATTATCATTCTAAAAGTAACAGTAGACAAATATACAGCAAAATGCGAACATTGGTTGTTTTATTGTCAGTATGTGTGACAATTTTATTTTTCTTAGCTCTCTACATGTGCTGCAAGGTCCTATTTTATTTTGCAAGTAAATGTATTCATTTTCTTTCAAAATAGAAATCATGATACAATTTTTATCTCCATGAAATACCACTTGACCTTCTAGTATGTGCATATGCAACTGGTATTTCATCCATGAAACAGAATGGAATGTCTGAGAGAAATGTTCTGTCACCAAAACTTATACTCAAAATGAACGAGGGCTAGACTTGGATTATCTTTAGGTCTGGAAACATTCTATAACTATTTCAACTCTGTGCAGACAATACTTTTCTGGTTAGTAAATCTTCTGGTCAAGTACCTTTGAAATGGTCAGTGATCTAAAGGGAAAGTATATTTTCAACAATATCCAGACTAAATGTTATATTTGTCATCTTTATGTATGGACAACTCATAATTCTAAATGAATATTGGTTGAAATTAATCCAACATCATTTAAGTTATTTTATGTCATATAACTTGAATGTTATAAATATTTTTTGTCAATTCTATACCAGTTCACATGGAGGTGCAGTTCAGTATATATTTACAGTAGAATATAATCCCTATCTGTATTTTGGAAATACATTTTTATGTTTTATTTTTATGTTTATGCCTAATCAGCCCATCAACAAAAAACAATGTCAAGGATATGTTCTTTTTCTTTAACATAGATTTCTGAAATACACAATTAGTAAACATTCTCTACTTCACTAGAAGGAGTATAAAACATGCTATTTTATCTACTGAATCCTTAAAATTTATCCTGTGCCTGACACATCAATACTAATTTTCCTCCCTTCTTTAAAAAAAAAATCCTCTTGTGGAATATGCTTAACACAAGTATTTACAGCTACATGGTATATCCAACCCTTTCACATGTTTCATGCATGGGTAAATAAGCTTTCATTTTATGAAGAACGGGTAAATCTATACTTTGCTTCCTTAGGTTTACAGGGCTACAGGGCTGTTAATGACTGGTTTACATCAAAGAAGGGATTTTGCCTGTTCTAACCAAAGATGTCTGATTTTACCAACCTCTCATGTGGGAAATAATTTTTAAGTTTTCCCTTAAAATTAATGCAAAAACTATTTTGTCTGATGGCATGCTGCAGATGCCTGAATTATTAGCTAGCTGTTTTTAATTATTAATTATTAATTAAAATTATTAATGTCTTCCTAAATTTCAACCTAAAATTAAGGTCACTTCTTCTTATTTAATTTTTATTAAGGAGGTGTAGATTATTAAATGTAAATGTTTAGGAGCAACATATTGTCAGGATGTTGACCGTTTATTATTTGAACATTTTTGAAACAGACTGGAATATACTTTAATTTTTGTATTCACATATGTATAGAATTGAGAGGCTTATTCTAATTGTAAAAACTTAATAATTATATTTTAAATGATCCCTCAGTAGTGCCTGGAGTTAAGGAAGAAATTAACAATTATTTGGACTTGAATGCTGAACTGAGTTTTATAGGCATCCATTGAGAGTCTGGACCAGCACTCATTTGGGTAAGGCTAATCAGCATTACATCAGGGAAATAGCTAAGTACCCACTAAGGAGTTGATATGAAAATAACCATAACAATTAAACTAAGCAAACAAGGAGGATATAAGAAATTGTTTAATACACTAATGGTTATAGTCATAAAATAGTACAATGTAAGTTATTTCAAATGGATATGTTATAAAACTGTGTTGCATCATGATAAATCAATTAAAGTGAGAGAAAACTGTCACAAGTTGGAAAGGGAAGACTTAGACTATCTATAAAATTTGAATATAAACTTACAGAAGAGTTCACCTTTTTAAACCAGTTGCACAGTGAGAAGTTGGCATTCTTGTGTTTGCTGTCACTGAAGTGGAGCCACCTGTGTGTCATCTATTACCGAGTTGTTAGGGTGATATATTTCTTATTTGAAGCATGGTCTATAAGACAGTCTCACAGAATCCACTAACACACTAGAAAAGAACTGAAGTTAATGGCAAAATCATGGACCATAGCACATAGGCAAGTAATCCATTATATTTTGTGGCATCTTAATATGCACTAACTTAATAATTCACATAAGTTTATGTCCTTTAACCAAAGCTTCTAGAACTTGGTATTAGGAAGTGAGAATTTTCCAAATATACATATCCTAATCTTACTACCAAAACCTTGGTAAAAAGCTATACTGATAAAATTCTGATTATTAAAATAAGTCATTTAAATAGCACATATACCAATATATATTTCCTATGTGTCTGAGAATAAAATTATTTCCTCTTTTTACTTAAGGGGATTGATTATTAGGACCCAGTGTCATGATAAATCCTGTGCAGTTACTGTTTAGTAGTCAACAAAAGTCAGGGGGGCAGCAAATGCCTTGGCACCATAAGCAGTGACTAATAGGCAGACATATATACAAAACAAAATTGAACAATAAAAATAGGAACAACTAAGTATTCCAAATATAAACAAACATAATGAGCCTGTAATCACACCCTTGTGACTCATCTACTTTTTAAGTATTTTTAAGTCACTTTTCTCAATTAATTTTGCCCTGTGATTAACACTTTTTAAAAATAAATACATACATGGATACTACCCCTTTTAAATACATTTATCACTAATATAAAATGTATGCATAATAAAGGTATATTTACATTTATACTTAATATTAACTAAAACATTTAGGTATTTATATTCACTTAATAATTTGGATGTTATCCAATTTTGAAACGTGAAATTTACATAGGAAGACACCCAATTTAATCAAAATTTAAACTCTCAGTGAAGTTATTTTTTTGCTTTTATTGTCCTTTTAGGATAAAGCAGTTCCAATTTTACTATTTCCTATCTGGAATCATTTTCTGAAGAAACTTTACCCGAGTTAGTCTAATATATCATAGAATTTAAAAGATGGCGCATATTCCTTAAGTATAAAATGATCTTTAATTTTATTATTTAAACTATTTCCACTGCCAAACCTTAATTAAAAAAATGTCAGACTGGGAGTACATGAGCCTTCACAATTGTACCAAAATCACTTAAAATCCCATAGATAATCTCTTTGCTTCTCTGTGGCACAGTGGTTGTTAATCAGATATCTGTTTCTACTGATTATAACCATTATATTTTTGGATATAATATTATATATAAATTTTCCAATTAGATTCCTGTGAGTATACTTCCATCTCATCACTTATAGTGCCAGGTTTTAGAAATTGAGATGTACAAAGTGTTTTTTTATTGGGGCTGGTGTATGAGGAGGGAGAAATAGATCTGAAGGTTATCTGTTCAAACTTCCAATTATAAGATACATAAGTACAGGGGAGATAGTGTACAACATAATGATTATAGCTAATCATGCTGTATGGTGTATTGCAAAGTTGCTAAGGTACTAAATCTGTAAATTCTTATCACTAGGAAAAAAATTTCTAACTATGTGACATAATATATGTTAACTAATTGTAATAATTTCATAATATATACATATATTCATTGTGTTATATACTTTAAACTTATACAGTATGTATGTCAGTTATATTTCCATCCCTGAAAGAAAAAAAAATCTTAAATAAATTTCCATTTTACATGATGAACTTAATAAATGGTCATGCTTTGAGTATTGTAATAGAACAAAGGAGATAAATCTAATTAAATTAGAATATGCATCTCTTGAGAATATGTAATGTGAACTGACTCTTGAAAAATTGCAGTAGTTCAATGGGAAAGCAAAACAGGAAAGAGTCAATTAAACACAGAAAATCTCAGGCAATTATGAGGAAATAGGACTGTGAGGTAGTTTCAGATATCAGGAAATGCAAGTCCTTCTACATCTTATGGGTTAAAGTTGAATAAAAGGAAATTAATATGAAATATTGTTCCAAGAGGCAGATAATGAATGGGCTTATATGCTAACCAAAAGGATGTTTTGTTTAAAAATCTATGTCTAAACTGTGGAAAGACATTGAAGTATTTTGAAAGCAGATATAGGACCTGCAATATACAGTACATTAGATACAGGCTGAAACAAGTAAAATAATCTGGTTATATCATATTTTGAAGTACATCAGATATATGGAAGCAAACAAGATTAGTTGGATTAAAATTCTAGAGAGGGAGGAGTCTTCCCTAGTTTTGAGGTGAGATTATCAGGCATTCCCACTCCCATTCTTCACAGATAACTGTTGAGTATAGGGACAGAGTAAGGATGGCTTGCTACAGGTAGAAGGACTTTCTTAGTGGCAGGAGACCAATTACCTTTTGATAGTCATGTAGACTTTCCTGATTATTGGAATCTAGATGCATGGCCAAATTTTTCCCTTTGACTATTTACTGAGGAATGGGAAAGTGAAGTGAAATGTTTGATGGTCACAGAATTTTAGACAATAAAAATGTTACTACAGGGAGAGTCCTGAAACATACACATGACAGAGCTTCTAATCAGAGCATTTGAACTCAGAAATAGACTGTTTCTAACTAAAGCGGCAATTTGAAAAGTTTCAGATGACCAGCTTTTCATACTGTCTCCTTACTAGAGCAAAGGTGAATTATCCTTTTATGAAAACTACATCAAGTTATGGATCGACATTGCTTTTATTCACAAATTTCCAGCATATAATACAATATATGACAAGTAAAAGAGCATGAAGGTATGAAAGGTATCAAGAGAAAAAAAGCAGTAGAATTGGAATCCTAAGTTATTCATATGTAAGAACTAACAGACAAGGAATGTAAAATAATTAGTATTAATACTTGTAAGACAATGGAAGAAGATGATGGAGTATCTAAGCAAAAACCAGCTATTAAAATCAAATCACATTTTCATATTGAAAAACAATATCTGAAATTAAGAACTTACTGATTAACTAGAGACTGAAAACATAAGAAGAAAGGATTCAGGAACTTGAAGAAAATCAATACAAAACATCCACGCAAGACAACAGAAGATAACTGAAGTAAGGGATATATTAGACAGAGTTTAAAGTCGGACTTGGGCCTTTTGGTTTATGGAAGATGAAGATAAGATTGCTTGTATGTGATACTAAGAAGTCCTGGGATATTAGTAAAGAATGAAATAACCAAGAATATTAATGGTAAGAAAGAACATGCAGTTACCAACTGATCCATGGACTTCATGAGTGGTGAAAACGTAAATCAAGTTATTCCATATACTCTAATGTAATTTTGAAATAAAACTCATTATGAACACTTAAAGCCCATGTAAGTCAAATACTGTTAATTGAAAGTATTCTCAAAACCAGTTTTTGTCTCTTCCAGAGTCTTATGGTAATGAAACAACTTGTCATTTTAAGCTTCCATGTATAACTATGTTGCCAATATCATGATTTCAAAATCTTACTAAAAAAAAGCAGGAAAAGAAACAGGTAATATTTTTCAGAGGCAAATATTAATAATTTTGTCTTTTAGATAATATCATATATATTCAGGCCTGTATTAAATAAAATTGAACCAGATGCATTTAAGCAGACAAGGAATACTTTATTCAAGACTATTGCAGTAGGGGAAAGAGACTGAACAGAAATTCACTGAAAGACAGGTGGAAGAGCTTTTTAGTGCTAGGATTAGTTATTCAAAAGGTACTGGAAGACATTAGGGAGGGGTTGGTCAATGTGATCAGGCATCTGTGGCATTCATCGGAACTTATGGAATTGGCACTTATGTAAATTAAGCTCCTACCTTCTCACAGAGAATGGGAGACGGGCACTATCTTTTATGATGATTAAATTCAAAGGGATGTCTCCCTAATCCTTGAGAAAATCATTCTTGGCTGGCAAAACTGGCACGTGACTGGGACACTGACCTCTCAAAGGGCAGAGAAACAATTCGCAGTTACTCTTTTTCTAAAGTAAATGCTCGAAGCAAAGGGAGGTCAGGAGACTAGACTCTGGAAGAAGCCTGTCTAAGGGTAGTCAATGGAGGGCAGTGGTAAGACTGTCTTGATTACTTGGCAAACACACAGACTTTTAAAAGTACAGCCCTACTGATTAAGAAATACCCAGTGTAGCAGTTATGGTACAGACTTTTAGGTATCCATTTAAAAACCATATGTTGTTGAGACTTTGAGAGAGAACCAAAGGCAGATGTGATAAATTATCACTCTAGGGATCAGGAAAGCATCTCAGAGAAAGAGAAGGTGGCACTTTCTATGATGCAGATTGCTTCAATATAAAGGGAGATCCTCAAGAGATCTTCTAGTACTTTCCTGATTGATGGCTACATCCTGATGGGTGACTGTCCACTGAAACATTTCATTGTAGGAGAACCAATGTGACAATTATATTAGCATATAATGATAGATGAGCTTTGTCTACTTTTAGAAATTTGACAAGTATGATTTTAAGTACTATGACTAATGATTTACAGATTTATAACTACCATATTTTTTTCAGATAAGCTGAAAGTGGTATTTCTATTAAATATTTAAAATTGTTTTGTTCTGGAAAAGTATGTTTTATCTGTTGAATTTCAAAGGCTATATGTTTTTAATTAAATCTCAAATGTATCTCATACATGTTAACCATAATCTACATGTGAAAATGTTTTGCCTGTAGGAGTGAATAGGGCATATTAAAAAGGAAATGCCTTTACTTTTTAAGCTAGTCAACAAATTAAAATGCCTGTGTCTTTACATTCACCATATCTTGAAGAAAATATGGTTGTAGGACTGACTTTTAGTTATGTAAATTTGAAGTAATCAGTTTAATTTTGAAAATAATGAATGTACCTTTTCTCTCAAATGGAGTTAGAGATGCCCTATATTAACAGAAGGAAGAGATAGCACAGGCAAACAGATTTTCAGGGCCATCCTCTGAGTGTAAGATGAAGAACAGGTTTTTAGTCAGTCACACACAGAAGGTAAAAGAAAAGATTTATGTGCTTGTGTTGGCGGAGGTCGTCATGAGGACCTGATGGCCAGCTGTCTCATGACCTGCATCAGGGAAACTGGCGGCTCCTCAGCCACCATCCCTGTCCTTGGAATGTGAGCTCCCCTTGTCTTCCCCACTCCCCGAGGCTGCCACAGTGTAGTTAGTAATGCGGTGTGGAGACTATCTGGATGGTATACGGGACAGCATCCATTTAAGGCCTCTATGTAAACTTTTATGATTTGGCAGGCAGGTGTGGAAAACTGCTTGTGTTGCGGCTGTCCAAGACAAGTCACTTAAGTAGGTTCTCTTTCTCACTAAAACTGCCACCTACCAGTCTGGAGTGCTGTGTCTCTTTCTGTGGTCTCTCCGTGCCCTTTGTGTGGGCATGGAAGTGGATGTTGGAGGTAGAAAGACACATGGTATGGTTTCCATAAATCTGAGTAACCTATGTCCTTCACTACTTAAAATTTCTTGTCCTTTCCACTTATTCTGTGGAATTCTTGCTGCACACCTGTTGAACAACCTAATTCATTTTAGCCTTTTGAAAGCAGAAATGTTTTTTGATGAATAGCAAATACCCAATATTTTACCTGTGAAAAAATGGATTATCCTTTTCTTTGTTTTTTCATTGATACACTAATTCATTCATTTACCACCTTATTAATTTGCCAATTCACTCATTTATTTAGGAAATATTTAGTATCTGTGGCTGGGTATAATGCTTAGTAGAGTTGAAATCAAGATATGTAAAATATCTGTTTTCACAGTTTTTTTAGTAAAGAAGAAGCTAAACTATAAACAAGTCAATGTACAGAGTATTAGGCTATAATACAAGTTATGGAGAAAAATAAAGCAAAGTAAAGCAATGACATAGAGAATGATGTGGTAATGGGTACTATTTTACAAATGTGATAGAGAAAACATCTTGTGTAATTTTCACTCGGTATCTGAACTAGTAACATAGAAAACCATGAGATTATTCAAATGAATGAAGGTCAGAAAGTTACTTGTAATCAAGATTAAACTCTTAAACAGAATACTTAAGATAGCATTTATTTTAGTAGAATTTAGAAAAAATTTCTTAGAAATAGAAGAATATTAACTCAATTTTTATGGGTACAATCATTTAAAAATATAAGGCTACACAGAATTCTCCTAAGAAAATGGAAATATGAGCAAAGACAATGAGATAAAAGATCACACATTATTTTAGGAAAAACAAATAGTAAAACGGTTTAGTACGTCTACATTGGAGAAAGAGGTGAAACATCAATAATAGATTAACAAGAGCCTACTAGAAAGACCTAGCTATAACTTTTGAAATTTGGAAACCAGTAGCGGATGATAAAAATGAACCCAATATTGTATTGCATATACATTAACACTATCTTATAAACAGAAAAAATCTTATATGTCATTACCATGTATTTATGCATTATCATTTTGGACCTGAGATACTAAAGGCAGAGGCCTAAGTGACTTTATCAAGTTTAAATAACTAGTGGGTATCTTTGGACACCCAGTGGAGTCTCTTTTCTATAATCCAATTAACCTAGGAATATTAAGATACAGTTAAAAAAGGTTTTTCTGCCAAAAAGTTGAAATCCAAAGGGATGTTTGTTATAATGTGTTCTTTATAATTATGAGCGTAAATATATTGAAAAGGTTTATAACATTAATTTAAAGAATGTTACTTTACAAAAGAAAACTCTAGATCAAATACTATTAAAAGAAACTTCTGTGAACCTTAAAACAAACTGGATTTGCCCAGGAGCCTATTAAAGTAAGAACAGATGGAAGCCTGTAAAATTTTAATTAAGTACAAAATTATTTCATGGAAGTTTACCGAAACCAATTGTATAAATCTGTCCTTGATACTTCATTTCCAATTCTCTTCGAGACTGACAAGAAACCTAAAAACTCCTTTTAGGATTCCAGCAACTAGTTCCTTAAATTAGATATTCTGATAAAAAGCAGATGCATCTATCCCTTCTAAACATAATATCTGTTGAAATGAGTTTCTTTGAAAAAATTGAACAATATAAGGAAAAAGTCAAATCTGGAAATAATCTTGAATTTACATCAGTTCTATAGCTTCTTGAGGAAGATTTTTTAAAGAATTTTGTGAGAAATGGAAACAGTACGGGCTTTATGATTAAGCTCCGTGATGTTTCACCTCTTTCTCCAATGTAGATGTACTAAACCATTTTACTATTTATTTTCCTAAAATAATGTGTGATCTTTTATCTCATTGTCTTTGCTCATATTTCCATTTTCTTAGGAGAATTCTGTGTAGCCTTATATTTTTAAATGATTGTTTCTCTTATAGAGAGGATATTGGATGCACACTAGTTTTTAGTCTGATAGGGAAGAAACAAACAAATAGCAAATACAGGTACCATCACCCAGAAAAAAAAATGTGTTTTGGGTTATCTTAAATGGTTTAGATACCATTTTTTCCATGCTATTTTTGTTCTATTTGTATCTCTTTAATTCTAACCTGTTTACTGAAGAAGCAACTCCTGATTCTCATTTCTTCATACAACCAAATCCTTACTCACAAATGCACATATACTTCATGTCTTCCATCTTCATTAATTTTATATCCAGTTGCAAGTCTTTTTATATTACTGATACTGTCTTAAATTTATCTGAATGGTCAAATGAACAGTTGTAAATCATTAGAATAGATAAAATTATTTTGGTTAATAATGAGGCAATAACTATGATATGGAATAAGCTTCCACTTATTGAACACCCACTCATTGATGATAAGGCCTTTAAAATAAGTTTTAAAATGTTGGCTTCAATATCAATTTCTAAGTTCTAAGAAAATATTTTCCTTTTAACTATTGATACATAGCTTTGCTTTCTCCCTAACCTGTTTAACATATTCTTATCTTTTAGAAATCTACTTCGGTAAGAAATGAAAATTTGACTTTTTAATGTAATTCCATTTGAGATGTTTCAGATGTCAACTGCACATCTGGAGACATTTCTCTAATCAGCTTGTTTCAGTTGAAAGAAACAATTTGCTGTAACAAATTTTTTATAATGTGTGTTCCATGGCCAATCATGTTTCTGTTACAAAGTATTCTTAATTTGGTAAAACTATTGAGCTATGATGCTATTGTACTCCATCAAAATAATATTAACACAAACACTAGTGATTTAATTCAACTTAAACTTCCTAACTGAATTTATAATAGCTTTCACAATGATGTCAGAAGTTTCAACTTATACAGAATGAATTTCTTAAGCTTTACTCAGATTACCAAAATTGGATGAGAAAAGCAAATTGTTATGAAATATAATTCTTTTAACTCACATTTTCTTGAAATATTTAATGAAGCTGATATAAAAATGACATCATTTAAATGAATGTGAAGTTCTTTTTCTACTAATGGGACCCATATATTAGCAATCATTACTTCATTTTTTTGTACATGTGAAAGAAAATATGAAAACAAAATAAACCAAAGGAAATTAGAACAATCATTTGAGCTAAACAAAAAGTCAGGTTTTAAAAAGCTGAATATAGAAACACATCTCCTGAAGCTGTACAAGTTAAATTGTCAACCACGCCTATTACTACTACTTTGGAAGTAAATACTGATGCGGTCAATGCTGTTACCTGATCCCCAGGTTAGAAGTAAGTTTTGATAAACGTGTTATTTTGCGTTTTCAAATAATTCCTTGAGAAACAGAATTCAGTACTTAATTTTTTAATAAATGTGCATTAACTCACTGTGAATGAAAAGGATTTTTACATAATGTAAAAATAATTGCCCTGTAAAATAAAATAGTTTTGTATTTACACTACAGAGTAAATGACAAAACAATTACAGCAAGATTGATTAGGTTACTCTCTTCAAGTCCTATAGCAGGACTGCTCAGCCTTTCTTAATCCTACTGCAGGCACATATGTTGCCTATAATTCCTCCCCATTTCCCATTGTGCCTGCTTATTGGCACCCTGAAGACTTCATACATTTTGGAATCCCCATGCATCTTAGAAGCTTCTGCACTAGAGATATCCCAAGAACAGAAAATGGCTTTTGCCTTTCTGACCATTTGGGTTCTTTCCTAGTGATGGTACCAAGACATGACAACAGGGGTTTTGAACTAAGAAAGCCTTATGAATGCTGTGATTGTGTAAAAATGACTTAACCTGCAGAAAGTTTTACTGTTTCCTCCTCTAAACTGTTTTTTTTTTGAGCTCTCTAAAAATCTTTGATATGGTAGGAAAATACTAATAAATTTTAAAATGTAAAGCCCATTAAGCAACAAAGAGAAGAAACTAGTTATTGAAATGCACCTAGACATTGTATGATATAAGATTTGATTTTCAATGTGAAACAATGAGACCTTCAGTAATGGGTAAGAAGCACCCATAAAATGTAAAATGACCAGTACATCTCTGCAACTAATGAGAGGCCTGATTCCTCAAATCTAAATAGATCAAAGTGTTTCATGAAAATTAATGGAAAGTATTCATACATAGTGACACTTTGAAAAATTCAGTGTTGAAAATTTTTCTTGCAAGCATCCAGACAAGGTAAACTGGGAAACTGCTACACAATTAAAGAACGACTTTCCTGTTTTTTATATGTGTAACTAAATACAAGGAAATCTAGCAAGGTTTGCTGTAATAATAATGGAATTCTAATTGCTATAAAAAGTAAACCCAAATGGAGTGGCTTAACACAGCCATTTAAGGATTTAAACCCTGTCACTGAACCATCTCTTAAGGTCTCCTCAACATCTGTACTTAGGAAGACAAAGGTTCTCTGTAGCCTAGGCCTGGAAGTGGCACTTGCATTTCCTATTTCCATTCCCACTGCAAGAAGTTGGTTACTTGACCACACCTAAGTGTCTAGAGAGCTGTAGTTTAAACTGTGTACAGGAAATGAAGAGATGGATTAGTGACGAGCAAACTGACCTGATCACAACTACATATCTGATGAGAGGGTAGTGAGGCACACTAATTTTAAATCTAAATCCAGCCTTTTTTAAAAAAAAAAAACAAGAGATAACCACGGGTGATATGTTTTGAAGTTTACTACCCATGTTTCTTTACTGAAGAAAAATGTTACTGAGCAAATGTATTTATAAATAAAATGAACCCACAGACTTTATAATCAGAAAGCCATATGATAAAAACATCTACTGATGAAATTAAAGTCAATGCATATATTCAGTAAAATGTGAAAATCTTGGTTTTCCTGCAAAATGTATCTCATGTTAACATGTTAATCTGAAAACATATGTATAATATGGAGAATTTTAAATTATGATGACATTATTTATATTTAGCCTTGTTCTCCTTTTAAATCACATGTAATCTCCTTGCATGGGAACAGTTAACTTTATTTTGGCTCTTTTGTACATAGCAGTATATTAACAACACTACTTAGTATAAAAACATAAATGTTCTCTAATCCCCCTTTTAATTTCCATTTCATGCCAATACCTTGATTAGTAACTTGAGGAAACTGTTTCTTACCTTATATCTCTCTTTTCCTTTTTCTTCCCTTCAACTTTTACATTCTTGCTTTTTTTTTTTAGTCTTTTTCACTCTCCCTCATTGAAGGAGTTAAAAACAAAATTTATTACTAATGCAAGAAGGAAAGTGTATCAGGAAAAAATTAAATATAAGAAAAACAATAAAAACAAATATGAAATATTAAAGCAAGAAAACATTATCTGTACCCCAGAGTTCCCAGCACACTCTTTTCTAGTCACTACCCTCTGCCACATGTTTTGTGGGTTTTTTCCTATTTTTTTACTTACATATAATAGGAAATTACCCAGTAAGCTTTGCATCATTTTTAATTTTGTCATTAAATAAGAACTTGGTGCAAGATATTTCACTTTGGTTTTGTTTTGAGTTTCTTTATTTCACTTAGTTTAATTTCAGGAATTTGATTATTATAATTGTTAAATTCAATCATTGTTTAATTATTGGAATTGAATTAATAATTTCATCTCATCTTCACTCTTATTCCTATCTCACAGAGATGACAATTTAAATGACTGATGTATGTATTTTCACCTATACTATTCATAAATTTTTAATTTTTAATTTGCTCAAGCAATATCATGCTATAAAACTGATAGATTTTCACTCAGTACTCTGCATTTTCAATTTTTAGCTTTTAATTGTGGAATAATATTACATTTTTCTAACTTCTGGGAAAGTTGCATAAGGTTAGACACATTTCCCCTTGGATAAACAGTTGTAGTTCCTTCTTATAAAATAACTAAAAATCTAATATATTTTTTATGATTGTAAAGACATTAAATTATGGATTTAATTTATGAAATGGGTATAATAATACATACATTTTCTACTACTTGAGTTCATTTTGGTAAGTTTAGCTTTGTTTTAGTTTTGTTGAAAACCAACTATTAATGATACCATTAAATTATATTTTAATTTCTGTTGCATCTACATTTGATGATCTCTATTTAATTCCCAGTATTGCTATCACTTCGATGTATTTTTCCTTGACCAATCTCTCAATACATTTAGTTACTTTAATCTTAATAGTCTTTTTGAGAATATTATTTTGAAATATTTGATATTTGGTTTCCATTTCATTATATTTTCCTTTACCTTTATTATTTTATTTCTTCTACTTTGGCTTTATTCAGCTCTACCTGTATTTCAACTTATGTTTCTACATTTTTTCTTTCTAAATATAAATATACAAGCAGTGGTGTATGGGCATTTAAAAAATTAATTAAAGCCCTGAATTACAATTTTTGAATATTACTGTGGTACAAGTGCTCCCACCATGGTTAAATTTAAGCTATCAGTGCCAAGTTATCTCACAAAATTCCTGAACATTTAATAATGGGCACACACATGCCAGGATGAGTAATTTCCAGCATTGCCCTGCTTTTAGGTTATGTATTTCTTTGTAAAGATTGTGTTGCCTATCTTCCTACCAAATTAGAAATGTAGTATTTTTTTCATATAGTACTAGATATTTTTTTAATTTTACTACAATTTATATTTGACCATTTATTTTTGTAGATTTTGTTTTCAAATATATGAGCTTTTTCTAGCTATCTGTTGTTAATAATAATATATATATATATTTGTAATTTAATCAGATAATATGACCATTATGATACTTAATTGTGGATATTGTTTGAGACTTTCTCTAGGGCCTAGCATTAGCTTACATCTAATTTTTTAATGCACTTAGAAGAATGCATATTCTTCAATTTGATAGTGTAAAATTCTGTATATACTCTTAAGATCAAGTTTGATAATTGAAGTATTCTAAATTAACTATTATATTTTTTTCTTGATTTTTCCAGTTTTTCAAAGGAGTGTATCCAAATATCAATTAAATATATATCCACCTGTATCTCTACATATCATCTGTCTATAGTCATGCAATGTAATTGAGTCTGTCCATAGAAGTTTAAAATGAATATAGCTTCCTTATGAATTGAACTTCAGTCACCAAGTATTAACCGTTTTTTTCTCCAATAATGATTTTTGTTCTTAATGTTTATATCTGCTGATATTTATGAATGTCTACCAAATTTATTTTATTTTTATTTGCTTCTTTGTTTATGCTGTTACACTTTTTGTCTAGAATATAAATTATATTTTTAATCTTTAATGTTTAATTTTTAAATAATTTGTTACAGCTACTCTCTGTCATTTTTCATAGTAATCTGATCTCTGTATTTTATAATTCTATTTTTAAAAGTCCATTCTCTCAGCTTAGGTGCTCATTAATCTTGAGTCAACTTTTCTGTTCACTTGACTTGTTCTTTCTTATATATATTAACAATTATGCTCATGTAATAAATCTTGATACATCCAAGAATGGCTTTAGGTTTTGGAATTGTCACCCTACCTCATAATTATTTCATTCTAAATATTATTTATAACTACAAAGAAAGTAAACCATAATTTCAGTTATTATTTCTGAAGACAGTTTAATAACTCTTTTAAAATCCCCAAAAGGAAATTAGGTAGTTGAACAGAGAAAATGGAATCAATTTTTTATTAATCCTGTAAATATTTACTATTCTATATTGAAAGAGTCCCACAAGTATTGGATTTTTTAATATTTTGAGTGTAAGAATGAGTGTGTTTCAATAAATGAAGATTTGGAATGGTGCAAATATCATTTTCTCTGCCAAGGGAGCTTTACATCATGATAAATCTGAAGCAGATGGTATTGAGCAGTTCAATTTAGATTCAGTGAATGGGAGAAAAATGAAAAATAAATCGTCTAACATGCTTTGCATTATTACCAAAATGGTATTCATTTGTGTGTAAATTTGCTTAATTGTATTAATAAATGTAAGAAATGATCCATAAACATAAGTCAATCATATTTGATGCAGAAGACATAAACACCATTTTCATATTCAGACTTCCTTTGAAAAACAGATGTTTAATTCATAGTAATTAATTTGTAATAATTACGTAGCATTAATAGGAGAATATTTGTTAACCTGAAGAATATAATTACAATGAGTTGCTATTGATTCTCCAACCAATCAAGATAGATTATCTAGCTTGTATCTAGTTTTAGTGACACAAAATGCAGAAGTTTAAAGTAGATGAAAACCCAAGCTGAATTTCTCACAATAAATAATCCCAGGAAACAATATTTTTAAAATGTTGCCTTGATAAATTCAGAGCTTTCATTTATTCAACATATTTCTATTTATGATATGTTATCTTTCTAAAAAGTAGTTTCAATCAATTATATAATTGATTACTAGTTGGCAGTGAAAAAAATTAAACTCCTGATACATGCTAATAAGGATGAACCTTGAAAAATTTAGGCCAACTGGCAGTAGCCAGACTCAAAAGACCACATATTTTCTTAGACACAAGTTTATCTGAAATGACCGGGAAAGGAAATATATAGATACATAATGTGGATTAGTGGTTTTACCAGGTCATAAGGGAGGACTGGGGCATGACTGAAAATGGGTGTACTGGATTTTGGGAAAGTGATAGAAATGTTCTAAAATTGGATTGCAGTTTACAATTCTAAGTTTGCTAAAAAATCATTGAATTATACTTTTAAGTGAGTGATTTTTATTTTATGTATATTTTATCTCAGGAGAGCTGTGAAAATTATTATAATTCTATATATAAAGACTAAAAATGAAAAGTTATATAATCCTCTCAAGAAATTAAGAAAAAAACTTTGTTAAAATTCTATATACATCCATCCTCTAAGCTAGGAATCGTAGGGAGTTTCTTCAACCTGATAAAGGGAAACTACAAAAAGACTGACACCATGTTTAACAATGAATGTTAAAAACTGAATGTTTATCCGTAAATCCAGGAAAACAGAAAGAGGAAAGCATGTTTCATTTTACCAATCTTCTTCAGTATCACTTGGGATACCCCAGTCAGTGCAACAAGGCTAAAAAATAAGAGGTGGGGAATCTAAATGGGAAAGGAGGAAATTAAACTATCTCTATTCACAAACAACATGACTGACTTAATTGAAATAAATACCAAAGAATTTACTAACATGTTAATTGGACTAAGAAGTAAATTTAGCAAGGCCATAGGATTTAAGATTAATATACAAATATCACCTTTTTTTATGTATTAGAAGTAAAGACTTTAATTGAAATTTTAAAAAGCTAATTATTTATAATAATACCAATATTATTTTTAAAAACTAATTATAATCTAACAAGCATATGAAGTTCTATTGCTAAAAATTGAAAATTCTGACATTAAAATAAAATCTAAAGAAAGAAATATATCATTATGAGTTGGAGGACTACTCAAACTGAATTCATAGATTCAGTGTCATGATCAAAGTACTATTTTTTGTAGTAATAAATAAGCTAGTTTTAAATTTATGTGGAAATGCAAAATACAGTAACCAAAAATCATTTTGAAACAAAAGAACAAAGTTGGAAGATTCATACGATTTGACTTTAGGACTTTATGAAGCAATAATGAGGCAGGCTAGAATAGGAAGTAGAGGGACTCAGGGTTCAAATCAGAAGATACAGAATACCAGGATGCTTAAAACCACAATATATCAAAAATAAAGTCTTGTGGTCTGCCTACCAAGTCAATTTCCTCTTATGAGAAAACAATTTTTCTTCCCCTGCCAGGCATGTGCAAACCAGCACATTAGGCAAATTATTAGTGAATATTCCACCCCACATTCATGAATATTCCAAAGAGATTACACTCCATAACAGACTATCCCTTATAAGAGACCCAACTCACATATCCAGCTGCTGTCACCTCTCAAGCATACCTGCACAACCTTGTTGAGTATATACTTTCACTTTATTAAGCTATGTAATTGCTCAACCTGCTTGTGAATTCTTTTTTTTAATTATCATTGATATACAATCTTATATTGGTTTCAGATATACTATTCAATGGTTGAAGAGTTACCAATGTTATTAGATCTTCACCCCCTCTAGTGTGGCTACTATCTTATCAATGTAGAAAGATGTTACAGAATCATTGACTATAATCTCCATGCTGTACTACTGTCCCCCTGACCAACTTAATTCTCCTTGATCAGAGTTAAGTATCCTTTCCTGGGTTGAGGTCTCACCTAGTGCACCAGGAGACTTACACAGATTTTATTTCCTGACAATAGTAAACAGCTAATTTAGACATTTAGATCAATGGAACAGAATAGGATCCAGAAATAGTCTTAAAGATGTGCAGTTCATTGATTTTTCGCTAGGGAATGAAGGTAATTATTGGAGAAAGGATATTTTTTCCAGCAAAAGTTGTTAAAAAACTGAATGTCTATATGTAAAAATAAAAGTAAAGCAATAATCATTGCTCAAAGTATGTAAAATTAATTCAAAAAGTAATACTCAAAACCATAAAATGTCCCAAAGAAATTTTAGGAGAATGTCTTTAACAATCTTAAATTAATTTAGTCAAAGAGTTCCTAGACACCATAATAAGCACAATCCCATAAAGATAAAAATGAAACATTGTACTTTATCAAAATGCAAAAATATCAGTTTTTTTTTAAGTCAGTATTTAAAAAAAATGAAAAGACAAACCGTGGACTAGGAGACAGTATTTGCAAATTTTACTCTTACTAAAGGACTTATATCCAAAGTAGAAAATAAATGCTTGGAACAAAGGAATAAGAACACAAATAACCTAATTGAAAAACTGACAAAAGATTTAAATAGTAAAGTCACCAAAGAAAATACATGGATGGCCAACAATAACATGAAAAGATGTTCAATATTTTAGTGGAATGCAAATTAAAAACAGATTTTTGTCACATCTTTTCAAGTGATAAGAGTAACTGAAATTCTCATACATAATTCTGGGAATGAAAAAATGATTTGGAAAAGTGGTGATTTCTGTAAAGTTAAATATACACTTAACCATATGACATTCTACTTCTTTGTATTTACCCCAAAGGAAGGAAATTTTATGTTGGCAGAAAACCCTGTGCACACATACGTATTCAAACTCAAATAATCTTCAAAACTTCTTCTAGTGAATGAATAAACAAACAGTAGAATCCATACAATGGAATACTAAACTGCAGTACAAAGGAACCAATTGCCTAAATATACAGCACATGAAATAACATCAAATTATTCAAAGTAAAAGAAACCAAACTCCAAAGACTACATATTGTATGAGTGTATTTATATGTTATTCTGGAGATAGCATACGTTCAGAGACAAAAGAGTTCTTTGTTTATGAAGAGATGTTGACTACAAAAAGGGACTAAGATTTTTTAAGGAGGACAATGGATTTTATTATAGTAGTGGGTACATAGCAATATGCATTTGTCAAAACAGAAATGTACACAAAAGTCGTTGAATTTTAGTATACAGAGATTATATAAATCTGACTTAAAAAATTGAGTGTTTCCAAGACATGTTTTTTCTTAAATGTGATTATATTTTCTATTAGATGTAAATATTTTGGCTAATTGAACAAAAAGTTACAAGAACAAAATCTTTTTTTAGATAAACACAACTTTTACCACAACACAAGAGGAATTTACAGTGTTCATGTTATATATAATATATTTTATCAGTTTAATGTGGAGGGTTTAGTTAAAGGAGATTAACATGTATGTCTTTATTGACAAAAGTACTAAATTTTGTGAATTACTCTGATTATAAAAACATATTTTGCATTAGGCTATTAATAAATGCACACTTTCTTAAATTATATATACCACCTTTCCAACAGGGGAAATAGTAGATGGGTAATTAATGCTTTCTCACTGAAAAACACCTTTTGAAATTTTTGACTTGTTCTCTAAAGTACACTAGAAGTGGCAAAGAGTTCCAGTTACCTGAAGTACCTTATTTATTGCTACTTCATGAGAGTGATGCTTATGAAAACATGATGTATATTTATTTCCCACATCCTCATATTTGTAATATAGTTCTAAGTAGTAATGTATGCTTTTTCAAGTGCCTTTTTACTATTTTGTGATGTAAACCATATCCTTATTCTAAATTTTTTGAAATATATGTAGCTAAAACACATAAAACCATTACTATGTAGGGTCAGGTAGCAATAGCAGTGACTAGTCATGTGATGCCCTTATTGCCATGAGGCACATACCAAAACTTGTTCTTGAGAAGGAAATCACATATAAATGAGAAATTACCAGTGATTCCTATGATGTTTGCTTAAAATAATTTGGGAAGGTACACTGTGGACTTTAATAGTATATGTAGAACAGGAAAAGACATGCAGTAGCATTATGTCTTCATATATATCACCCTTCACAATGTGGAGTGGAAAGGAGTATTTGTCATGAATTTCTAGTGAGTACCCAAACTTTCAACTTTGTTGACTTCACATATTATTAGGTATCATACCACAAAATCATGTAAAAAATGAATTCCTCATTTCTCTTAAGTCAATGTTTACTTTGTAACTTCTACGCCATAATAATCCAAGACCCGGGTATATGTTTGTATGTGTATGTGGACATATATGGATGATAGATGGTGATGATTGATGGATGATGGATAGATAGATAGATAGATATAGACTGATAGACAAACTAGTATTTAAAGTACATGGGACAAAGGCATATTTGACTCAAACATGAAAATAAAAATTTTGTAATACCTCTTTTTGTGCTGTTAATTTCTCAAGTATTTTTATGCCTGCACCTGATACACTTAAGCATGTTTCCTAGTAGATACTTCATGCTGCCTGATGATAGCTTCCATATTTTTTTCATTATTGTATACCAGTATCTATGTACTGACCTATTATTTTCATATTTTGGATATACAAAAGTGAGAAAGATTCACACCTGTTATTCAGGGGTTCTCACTGAAGTTTTTTTCTTTGTTAGGATTTTTTTTTTTTTTGCTTTTTAGGTCGCTGTGTATCCTTTAACTTTTTATTACATAATATAAACATTTCCTATGAACTATAACCATTTCTACAAAATTAAGATGTCTGATGGTACATATGGTGGACTACCAACAGACTGGCATATTGGGGCTTTCCTCACTTACAGAAGTAGCTCACTGGTTTGTCAAGACAGAAATGTTAAAAAGAAGATGAGTATAAAAACTAATATTTTATAATTTTCTTATTGTACATCACAAGTTTTTTAGACTTGTTTTTCCCTGAAGCTAGGTACTTGTATTTTGAGTGTATTTGGATGCCAAACAATTTATAAAACCCAATTAGTTGGGAGTTTTTATGTATTTTCTGATTTAGAGCTACTAGCCCATTTTAATGTCTTAGGTTCACAATTTCTAAGTCAAGGGTAAAAATAATCACACACTGAGTGATATTTAGTGGGTAATAAAAGTACCATTTGAGCAGAGAATTAGTAGTATAACCTTTAAGCTCAAGCTCTTCTAGGTGTAATATATAGCCATAGGAGAAATGGCTTGTAATTAATTGTGTAATTTCAAATTTTGTCTTTTTCATCACTAACTCTGTTCCATTTTCTGAGAGGTGTCTCTGTAATAACGGAATTAGGTGAACAGAGCTAACTGTTTCAAGTAACTGTGACCAGGAAAAATTGAGTTTATACCATTTATTGGTTTTCCATATTTTGTCTTTCTCATTCCCCAAAGGGAATAGAAGGATTTTCTTTGTTCCCTCTGAATTCCTTATGTCATTATTCTTTCAGAGTATCATGTCTAGCAGGCCATAGGTTAACCATTAGGTTTGATGAAGTATGAGTCATTTTATTGCTTGCTAATTAATTTGGAAATGGCACTATGATTTCAGTGAAATGACACTACATTTTATGAGACATCAAATAGTTTCTCACAAAGTGAACTTTATTTTCATAAAAGAATAAGAAAATTCACATTTGTTTAGAAATACCATACTTAGAGGGATAAAGTTTCTATTGGTTATAATGGGCATCCTAAATAGTGTATCAATATGTTATAATTTTCAACAGCACTTGCTTATACATTTAAACAATCTAAAATATTTGCACCAAAAATAGACAACTAAGGAGAATTGCTTCAAAAACAATACAGAAAGACAAATGAAACTGAGAACTTTCAAAATATAAAAAAACCTTTTTTGTTTTATAAAGAGAAACAAGTTTGGATGGAGATCATTATGACCACTGATATCTCTGGTAGTCAGCATAATAAACCAAGACTAGTCACTGGTTACTTCTAATTCAGAGCATCTGCCCGAGTTGTACTGGATGTGACTTGCCTATCTGATAGTCCAAAAATTGTATCAGGTTGATTTAAAAGCAAAAGGCTAGGTAAATATGGAATATTACATACTGTGTAACCATAATTCCCAAGACTAATATTTCTTTTCAAATTCTCTTTATATGTTGACTAATTTTTCTTCAATTCCAGAATCACAATCCATTGTGCTTTAGGCAGGCACTATATATGTGTATTTTATAGATGATTTTTGCCTGTAGTATAAAAATCCTTTCCAAAAATCACTATCGAACAATTGAGGAAAAAGAGTTGTTTAAAGTGTAATGTTAGGAGGAAAAATTTAGTTGATCTTATCTAGTGAATAGGCTGCTTTGACTTTGAAGGAGCATAACTGATAATACCACTTTAATAATAGTAACAAAACCTGACAGATTCACATTTAGTAGTCAGCTAGAAATACCATATGCTATTTCTAATGAAGCTGGTTGATCAGGTATAGTTGGAATGTGTATTTCCCCTTAATAATAGAAGAAAGTAATCCACTATATAGAATACATTTTGGAACTTGGGATCTTTGAGTCGCTATTTGATTCCGTAACTTAATCATAAAGAATATTCTGGGTTTACATTTCATATGATTTTTAAAAAGCCCTTAGGCTCTTAGGGTAGAAGGTGTTAGACCACTATAATATGATTTTGCATACTGTTTATCTTAATTGTTCTCTCCCTCCAGTCTTTCTCTCCTCCAAACCTTTCTATTCACAAAAACTAAGGGACACATTTTATCATGTCATTGTCTTGTTTACAATATTCTCTTGTATTTCCATTCACTACAGGATAAATCCATCCACTAATGTTATGTGCAAAGAATATCACCTTGCCCTAGTCTTCCTTCTTAGTTTTACTCTTCCCACTCTACTGCCATTGATATTCATGCTTTAGTCTCACCGAGCATGTGAAAGTTCCTGGTGATGATCTGTGCTTCTTTCTGCACAGTTTCAGTTCTGCTGCCTCTGCCTGGAATGTCCTCCCCTTCCTCCCACATTAGGCATTGGGCCTGGTGATGTGCTATTTAACTTTCACAGCACATTCTAGCCTTTCCCTTTTCTATGTTAACTTTCTTGAAACTTTATACAGCTTTCAGTGAATATATAATGGCTTCCTTCACATTTACTTATGCATTGTTTTTGATATGGCACTTATTCCAGTGGAACATAGTACCTTTTCACTTGTCTTCCTCTTAATAGATTGTATATTCCCTTAGAGCAGAAGCTTTCATATTCAAACTTGTCCTCAATAATTAAAGTTTGTCATGTAGGAAACTCCAAAATAGTTTGAAGAATGCACATATGATTTAGCATTGGTTTTTTTTTAATTTTGGTATCATTAATATACAATCACATGAGCAGCATTGTGGTTACTAGATTCCCTCCATCATCAAGTCCCCACCACATACCCCATTACAGTCACTGTCCATCAGTGTAGTAAGATGCTATAGAGTCACTACTTGTTTTCTCTGTGCTATACTGCCTTCCCCGTGCCCCTCCCCTACATTATGTGTGCGAATCATAATGCCCCTTATTACCCTTATCCCTCCTTTCCCACCCACCCTCCCCAACCCCTTTTCCTATGATAACTGTTAGTCCATTCTTGGGTTCTGTGAGTCTGCTGCTGTTTTGTTCCTTCTGTTTTTGCTTTGTGCTTATACTCCACAGATGAGTAAAATCATTTGATACTTGTCTTTTTCCGCCTGGCTTATTTCACTGAGCATAATACCCTCTAGCTCCATCCATGTTCTTGCAAATGGTAGGATTTGTTTTCTTCTTATGGCTGAATAATATTCCATTGTGTATATGTACCACATTTTCTTTATCCATTCATCTACTGATGGACACTTAGGTTGCTTCCATTTCTTGGCTGTTGTAAATAGTGCTGCGATAAACATAGGGGTGCATATGGCTTTTTGAATCTGGGCTGCTGCATTCTTAGGGTAAATTCCTAGGAGTGGAATTCCTGGGTCAAATAGTATCATTGGTTATCTTTTTACTTACATATTTATATACATATAGTTAGTGGTCTCAATGAATGATGAAGTAAAAAATGTGTATATTCAGATGAGATTTAGCTAACTGATTCCAGGGTTCTTGTTCACGGAGTTAAGAATGAACTTTGTAAACGGTCAAGATAAAAAGGCTTTTTATTTAGAAAAAGTGAGAATCCAGAACTCCCAGTGCATGCTGGGAGGGGGCAAGACTGTCAGTGTCTGGGCGGTGCCTAGAGGTATATATCTCCAACTTTGCTGAGTTGTCTAATTTCTGTTGGTTTCTGCTGGAATGCTGTTCTTTGTTCTGACCAATCTTACTGACAGTTGGCTGTATTTCCAAATATGGCATGCTTGTTCAACCCTTACTGCTAGCAAACAAAAAACAAAAAACAAAAGAAAGGTGTTCCCACCACAGACATCCTGTTATTTATATTCCTGAGGTCCTCAGTAAACTTCCTGCTTTTGTTCTTTCTTGAGGCCCCTTATCCTGTTCTAACTAGACAGGGGCTGCCTCTGTCTTTTCCCTGTCTCACTCCCCAGCTATAGATGGAGACCCTAACTGCTGTTAGGGTAATGGGCAACAACTGCTCTAACTGCTTCACACTGAAAGGGGGTGAAGTGAAGGGGTGCAGTCAGGTCTCCATCACTGGTCAGTCAAGAGGGCCTCAGTAAATGGCCTCTTCCATCTCAGATTCCATTTCCATTACCATCTGTAACTTTGTGGATTCTAGGCAAGACAGGACAAATCAGGTTACCAGATCAAGCAAGCAGGGACCAAATGCCCAAATGAAAAGATAATGATTCCAATAAGCAAAAGAGATTTCCATCAGAAAGATTTTGAAAATCATTCCTGTGTTGCAGTGGTCCAATGAACCTTAGAGTCAGAACCTATCTTTGGAGAATTTGGAAAGAATCAGACACATTTTGTGAATTGTCTGGAATGTATACACATTCAGCTTTAAGTATGGCACGTGTACCTCCTTGTGCTGCTGTCAGGATGTATAATGCCATCCTGTTTTATGTAACTGCTTGTTGCATTAGCCTGACTTCAGTGTTAAGGAGAAAATTCCTTGGATGGTGTCATTTAAGGCTCTCTGGGTGAAGTTAGTCATCGATTCAATATGCTGGATTACATGTTGCCAAGAGAGGAATCAATAAGAAGGAGGTTAACAATAGTAATAATGGCTATTTGGGGGGCATTGCTTGTACTTTAAACTAAACAGGGGCAGAGATACCCCCGGCCAATGGGAGGCGGGTCACAATAACACAGGGCAAGAAGGACAATGGCAAGTCCTACTCCTACAGTGGTGCCAAAGAGGATCCAGAACCTGGGAGTCATGGGTATTTATCTTAGGTGTTTGTCATTTAAAAGATTCTCCAGGTCTTATACTGACTCAGTAGCGAGGTTAGGTGTCTTCCTTCTTTCTGCAGTCTAGGGTGTTTTCTCCAACTTTACCCGATGATCCTTTTCAGGTGTGGGTAAAATTGTAATATTTCCAGAATCTATCACCTGGCTTTATTGCATCTGCATATCAATAGGTTTTTCAAGGGGTGGAGAGAAGTGGTCCATCTACACATCAACAGGTAATTACAAGGGTGTGTGAGGGCTTATCTGGACTGG
Source organism: Smutsia gigantea (assembly GCA_032199065.1). Taxonomy (NCBI): domain Eukaryota; kingdom Metazoa; phylum Chordata; class Mammalia; order Pholidota; family Manidae; genus Smutsia; species Smutsia gigantea. The sequence goes on along the minus strand of JAVSCE010008544.1, from coordinate 358,914 downwards.
AGAGATTGGGTGGAGCTCTCTTCTGCAGCCTGGTCAAGAAAGAGATGGGACAACTCCTTGTAAGAAATAAACAGTTTTCTTAACCTTATTCCTCCCTTTGACTGATTTTGGTTTCAAAGGTATTTTTGCCCTGGGATTTTCCTCCCAGAGTTATACCAAGGCTTTAACCAGGATTAGTGTATCCAGGTGTCTATTCCTACCACTTTGACAGCTGTAGGAGAGGAAGGAATGACAGAGGGTGGTCCCTCCCAAACGGGGTCTAAAGTGGAAGAGTTTGAGGGGCTGTTTTTACCAACGCCACATCTCCAGGCTCAAATAGGGCCTCAGGGCCCCTCTTGAGCCGCTAGAATTCTGCTAGGCCTGTCACCAATTATACTAAGTCTGTAGTTTCTTGGTCTATCACTAGATCATTCTTTAAGAAGGGCCTAAAGTCTTTGGTGTGTTTCTGAGTCCTAATAGGGCCAAGAGGAGTAGTGTTGTCCAGACTACTTGTGTTCCTTGTGATAATTTGTGTAAGTCTTTCTTAAGGGTCTTGTTTGTTTTCTCTACTTTTCCTGGGGATTGGGGTCTCCAAGCACAGTGTAGATGGTATTCAGTGTCTAGAGCCTGGGAGAATGCCTGTGTCACTGCCACCCTAAAGACAGGTCCATTGTCACTTTGGATTCCTTGTGGCAAACCAAAATGAGGAATCATTTCTTGTACCAGTGCTTTGACAACTTCTTTAGCCTGCTTGGTCCTACAGGGGAAGTCTTTACCTACCCAGTAAAGATGTCTACCCATACAAGAAGATACTGTAGTCCCTTGTTTTTTGGCATATAAGTAAAGTGTATCTGCCAGTCTTTCCCAGAATATCGCCCCACCCACTGTAACCCTGGAGGGGCATTCCTACATTTGAGGGGGTTATTTCACTGACATAGCTCACATCCCTTAACAATTTGCATTATTGTCTTCAATACTCCCTTCCCTTTGAAAAGGCTTTTAGCTAACTGATAAGTATTCTCAATTCCCAAGTGGAAAGTCTGATGCAGCATTTTGAGGACCTTCCACTGGGTTGCTTGGGGTAGGATAAGTTTGCCTTCCTCAGCTTGGAGCCACACAGAGGGGAGAATGATGCTTCCCTGAGAGAGCCTCTCGTAGCTCCTCTGTGCTGTAAGTGGTGCCTCACATCCAGGGGGATCCCAATCCGCAAGAGAGGGCCTGGAGCCTCAGAATCCCATGTCGTGATTCCATCTTGGCTTCTTGATCAGCCCTTCTGTTTCCTTTTGCTATTTTTGGCGTCCCTTACAACAGATAACCGCTACTTCCTTGGACTTGTTGACAGCTTATAATAAGCATTCTATCTCCTGGTGGTATTTTACAGGGCTTCCCTCTGAAGCTGTGAAATTCCTTTCCTTCCAGATAGCAGTGCAAACATGGAGGAACAAGTATGCATGTTTAGGGTTGGTGCATATGTTGACTCTTTTTGCTGCTCCTAACTCTAGTGCTCTGGTTAGTGCAATGAGCTCCACTAATTGCACATTCAGACTGGACAGGAGAGGCTGACTCTCTAAAACATTAAAAGGAGACACTACGGCATACCCTGCTCTGTGCTTCCCTCCTTCCATGAATGAACTCCCATCCACAAACATACTTAAGTCCAGATCTGGGAGAGGGGTGTCCTTCATATCCTCATGAGCAGAGTAATTTAGAGCCAAAACCTGTTGACAGTTATGCCCCAGGGTTCCCTTCCATGGGTCTGGAAGGAAAGTAGCTGGATTTAAGACAGAACATGTCTGTAGCTGGACTATGGGTCCTTCAAGAAGGGATTGGTACCTGAGGAGTCAGCTATCTGACAGCCATAGCCTGCCTTTGGTATTCAAAATGCTTGAAACATCATGGGGTGTGCGTACTTGTCAGATCTCTACCCATGGTGAGTTTGGTGGCCTCTAGCTCCAGCAAGGCCAGTGCTGCCACTGCTCGGAGACACTGTGGCCGTCCTTTAGCTACAGGGTCTAACTCCTTACTTAAGTACTGTTGCATAGGCTGTTGCATCTCTCCTCAGAGTTGGGTCAGGACTCCCAGAGCTATTCCTGACCTCTCAGTGACAAAAAGATCAAACTGACTACCTGTAGGGAGGCTAAGAACGGGAGCCTAAAGGAGGGCCTTTTATAAGGCTTTAAACGCCTAAATAGCCTCTGGCTCCCATTTTAGGGTATATTTCCTGTCTTGCTGGGCCTCTTTTAATAAATGGTGTAAAGGTCTGGCCAGCTTCTTCTATCCGGGAATCCAGATCCTACAGTAGCCAGTTATGCCGCAGAAGTCTCAGAGTTGTCCAGTTGTGCTAGGAATAGCATGTTCTAGGATTGGTTTCACCCACTCTTTCCATAAAGCATGGAGTCCATGGGAGAGGTCATGTCCTGAGTACCTGACTTTTTGTTGGCTGATTTGTGACTTAGACTAAGATACCCCATAACCATGCTCACCAAGATAACTGAGGAGGTCCTGGGTAGCCTGATCACACTTCTCTCTAGTTTCAGCACAGAGAAGAATGTCATCTATGCATTGAATAACTATTGCCCATTCTGGCAGCCAGAAGGAGTCCAAATCCTTGGTCATGACCTGTTCAGGTTGGGGCTATCTCAGAAACTCTGGGGCAGCACTGTCCATGTCAGCTGAGTAGAGGTGTCAGATGGATCTTCAAAGGCAAACAAGAACTGTGATTCTTGGGCCACTGGAAAAGCAAAAGAAGTCATCCTTTAAGTCTAACACTGTGAACCAGTCTGCCTCCTCAGGGATCTGAGAAAGCAGGGTGTAAGGATTAGGCACTACAAGATGTAGGGGAATAACTGCCTTGTTGATAAGGTGGAAATCCTGTACTAGCACCATTCTCCATTAGGCTTCTGTACCCCTAAAATTGGTGTATTGCAAGGGCTGTTACAAAGGGTCAGGAAGCCTTGTTTCTACATTTTCAGTGATCACTGTGAGTCCTTTATGGGCTTCAGGCTTAAACGGGTACTGTCTCTGGTGGGGAAAGTGGTTAGCGTTTTTTAAGAGTAATATGTGCTGCCTGGGCTGAGATTGCTTTTCCAATCTTTGACTCTCTAAAACGATAGAGGAGCCAGACCTCAGGATCAATGTCCATCTCTGTCAAACCTCTGGGCTTTCTAGGTTCACGTGCACTGAGGCATGGGCTTTGGAGAGTGTGTCCCTCCCAAGGAAGGGGGCTGGGCTTTCTGGAGTGACTAGGAAGTCGTGTGAAAACAACATTGAGTCCCATACACCTCTGATGGTTACCGACTGGGAGGAGGGAGGTTCAATATTGAAAAGGCAGATGGAATATGTGGCTCTGGTATCCAAAAGGAAATCAGTAGTTTGGCCTCCTACGGTTAGGATTACCTGGGGCTCCTGAGGTGTGATAGTGACAGGTGCCAAAGTGGGCAGCCCTGGGCCCCCTCCGTCTTGATCCTGGTTTTGGGACCCTGTCCCCAGCTGCCTACACCTCTGGGGCAGTCCTGCTTCCAGTGATTCCCCTTCCCAAGAGGGTATGGCTTAGATGGCCAGGCTCCAGCCCCATCTTGGCATTCCCACCTGAAATGACCTTCCTTGTTACAGAGGAAGCAGGCCCCTGGCCTTGCTCTCCTCTTTCCAGCTCCCGGAGCCTCTAAGCTTACCCTGTGTAGGGCCATAGCAAGAGCCTCTGCCTTTCGCCTGTATCTCCTATCCGTTTCCTCTCTCTCCTCCTCATCGCAGTTGTAGAAGACAGAAGTAGCAGTTCTTAGGAGGCTTTCTAAATCCTGTTCAGGGCCAAATGCCAATTTTTGTGGCTTCCTCCTGATATCCAGGGCTGATTCGGTAATAAATTTGTCCTTGAGAATGACTTGGCACTCCACTGACTCTGGGACTATGGGTGTATGTCTCTTTAACACTCCCTGCAGCCTTTCCAGAAAGGCTGAGGGGCTCTCTTTATCTCCCTGAATTACATCAGACAACTTGGAATAATTCAAGAGCTTACTGTGTTCAGTCTCCTCAGGCCCTCCATGATGCATGTGATGAAGTGATTTCTGTCCCAATTTTCTACGTCATCTATGTCTTGGAACCGCTTAGGATCACTCAGGGGCATGGCCTGACACCCCATAGGGTATCTAGCCAGTTCCTCTTCTGACTTGCCGTGGGCATTTACTGCATGCCATTTATCTCCCCATTCCTGTGCACTTTTAATCACTGTCTTTCTCTCCTCCTGTCAGGCTTTGGTTAAACAGGAGCATAACATCCCTCCAGGTTAACTCAAAGGACTCAGGTCAGGCACTGGAAGACTTCTAGGTATTTATCAGGGTCATCTGCAAACTTTCCAAGATAAACCTTTATCTGTCTCAGGTCCTGAAGGGAGAAGAGGACATGCACCCTCAACGGTCCCCATTCTCCATTAGATACCTGCTGGAGAGGTAGTATGGAGGGTTCTTCCTGCATGGGGTGCATTCAAGGGCTAGGAGTGCAGGTCTGGCGGCTGTAGGGGTCTCCAGGCCCTTCTCCAGGCATCCAGGATGGGGGGAGCAAGATGCGATAGCGGGGTTTGAGATCACTGTTGATGTCCCTTGGGTGGGGGTGAGCTCACAGGACCTACACATGCCTGGCCTGCCTCTGAGTGCAAAGAATGCCTGGAAATATGGGACTTCTGAACATTTGCCCTCTTTTCAGCAGAACAAATCTAACTGTAGGACAGTCTGATACTTTATACTTCCCTCTGGCAGCCATGCCTCCCCATCAGATACTTTGTACTGTGACCATGCCTGCATGCAGAAAACTGTAAGATACTTTTCTTTCAGAGTCTGGGGATCAAACTGTCCCCAGTTCTTCAAAATACATGCTAGTGGCATGCCTGGTTTCAGGCCTTGAAAAGGAAGCTCCTATCTGGAAAAGAGAAAGATGGGTGTCCAGCATCTGGTTGTTCTTTCTCTCTGTGAGGGTGTCCCCTCACATTTGGAGCCTGGGTGATAGTGGTCAATCACTTGCTCTGTCAGGCCTGAGGGACTTAACCACTCTTTACCAGCATGGCCCCTACTCATTCACTGCCCCCTCCCTAGCCCATATAGTGCAGGGGTAGGGAAGACTGGACTAACAGGCCTTACTTGTGCTTTCCGGCCTCAAGGAAGAGCGCCTTGTGACAATTCTGGTTTCTAGGTACCTATTCTGCTGATGGCCCATGTGGCAGTGTAAGTGGAAGTATAGTCCCAGCACCAGTTGTTGGAAGAGTGCCACAGTACATAACTGGGTTAAGGTCCAGGTGGTCCCAGATGAATGGGCTGATGAAGGCGCTGGATAGATGGGGACTGTGTGTGTCCAGGTTGCTGGAAATGGTGGAGAGCACACACTAACTGCCATTCTGAGTCTGGGGTTCTAAGATAGACTATTTGACTGGCCACCTGGCTCCGCTAGTAGTCTCCTGTGTGGAGCTAGAAGAGGGTATAGGTTCCTAGGCTAAGGCCTGCCATCCAATACTCCATTCTTTCCCTCCACTCAAGGGCCTTAAACTTCTTCTCTGAGGGTATGCAGGAGAGGAAGTGGTGTAGCTCTTTAAGCAATATATCATACGGGTCCTTATATCAGAGGGACCAGAGATAACCTCTGTGTAGGCACCAGGAGCATTGGTCAAGGGGGTACCCACCACCCAACTAAGGGTGTGGTGGTCTTTCTCAGAACTTGGCTAACTACTTCCTGAAGGAAGCTGTGGCGCAGGGTGAGGGGCTCCAGAGGCCAGTGCCATTGTTGCTATCATTGCCCTCAGGGGTCCACACAGGCAAGGACATTAGAAGAGGAATGTGCAGAGGGGAAGCAGTGCCAGGCCAGCCAGTGTTTCCTCCTGAGGGCAGGAGAGGAGTGGTCAGCCTGGGTTAGCGAGAAAGGTCATAGGAATAGATTAGCAAAGGCAATCGAGCATCTGTTGCCTACCTTGTGGCAGTGAGCGTCAGATCCCGGGGTTCCTACATGAGGGTGGCGGGAGAGGGAGAATCACAAAGGAAAGAATCAGTCCTCGCAAGAGCCAGGGAAGCCTGGAGAAGCGGACTGACAGAAAAGGGAAGTGATTTCTTATGATACCCAATTGGGCAATTGCAGCCTGAATTCCCACAGGAGACCTTTGAGAACCCACCTTGGCCATGGTTCTTGCAGTTGTCTCCCTGTTTCTGGCAGTCCCTTGCATCTAAGGAAAGCTTTGAAAGGGAGTCCTGGCTCCAATTCAGTCAATATTCTCAGCTACCGAGGACAACAGGGGATCCACTGAGGGAGACTCGGGAACCTCACGCTCGAGACTTGAGATGGGCAGCCACACTGGGCACATAGACATGGCGGACAAGAACTCGATGTTTTGCACCGTAGAACGTGTTCTCAGTATGAGGAAAGCAGAAGAAAAGGAAGTCTGGATGCCAGCACTCACCTCCGAAGGAGATCCCAGATGGACCCCAAAAGATGATACTGCTGCTCTTTTTCATGGAGCTGAAGAATGAACTTCACAGGCGCAAAAGCAATAATACAGAACTCCCAGTGCATGCTGGGAGGGGGCAAGAATTCCCACTTCTGGGCAGTGTCTAGGGGTATATATGTCAGACTTTGTGCTGAGTTGTCTAATTTCTATTGGTTTCCACTGGAATGCTGTCCCTTGTTTTGACAAATCTTATTGAAAGTTGTCTATATTTACAAATCTGGTATGCTCATATGACCCTTATTGTTAGCAAAAACAAAACAAAACAAGGGTGTTTCCACCACAGGCATCCTGTTCTTGTACATTCCTGAGGCCCTCAATAAGCTTCCGGCTTTTGTTCTTTTCCAAGACCCCTTATTCTGTCCTAAGTAGACAGGGGCTGACTTTGTCTTTTCCCCATCTCAAAAGGAAAAGGTTTATATATTTAAATGTTTATAAAAGAACCAAAGATTGCCTCTTCTTAAATAAAAACAATATATGGAACTAAAGAAAAGAAATAAAAACCAGAAGACTGATTATGAGAAATACCTCTGATATGTTGATGTGTTTCCATCTTTTTCTTTTTTTTTAAACTAAGTAGAAGAGTTTTAAGCAATTTTGTGATACTCTTCACTGTGGTGTTTTTATAAACACATTTAATGCTGCTACACACTTATTATTTGAATTGAAATGTTGCTTTCTATTGAATTGACTTCTTAAAACAGAGGGATAGGTAGGTTGAGAAGTTAATCTGTTTACAGTAAAAAAATATATAAACATTAACAAACACAAAGCAAAACCATCTCATGCATTCAGTTTAGATGTAGGTGAAGTAAAGTCAAATAGAAATCAAATAAAAATCTGTGATAAGTGAAGAGAAACTAGTAACTGAGAAGATATTTGAAATGGGAAGACCAGTGTGTTGAAGTCTTGTAATTATACCTAGGGATGAACATATTACTCCTGGAGTGAAGATTAAACATAAATGCCAGGCAAACTAAATGTTCATTTATTTTCAATCCAAGAGAACACCCTGGCTAACATGACTGAATTCTTCAAGTGACTCATGAGTATCTGATTATGAGAGTGAAGCAAATATATTTTTGGTAATCTCAGAAAAATGTAATAAACTTGTATTAAGTTTTACTTGATCTTAATGTTTAATTAAAATCATAATAATTTATATAAACTTATATGCTACTGAATGAGCCTTTTTTCCTTCTAAATATCTGAGATGAAAATAAAATTTGTGGCATCTCTCAAGGTTGTTGAATTCTGTAAATCAAAATATTCTAATAAAAACTTCTGGACTTCCAGTATCAGCCAAAACCAGATTGACTAATCTGTTTGAAAAAATTAAAACACTGGATAAAATATACAAAGCAATAGTTTTCAATATAGTTAAGAAGAATTGGGAAACCAACATTTCCTTCCAGTGTTGTTCCACCCAAAGCAGAAATACATAGCTGAAACCTCCAAGCTCCTTTTGGCCTTCCCTGGCTCTGTCTACGTCATTCCCCTTCAGAGGTACTAGAACCACTCCCATGAGAGTTCCTCCTGTGACATTCTAGGTTATGGCACCCAGTTCTTTAATTCTCCTATACGTGGTGTTGGTAGTTGCTTCTTACACTTAGTATCTGCATTTCCTTATTTTAATTTTAATAGTATTCTTCTAAATTGTATGTGTATACAAAACTTCTATGATTTTTCTTCTTTTGAATTGAATTATTTTACCACTTTAGAGGAACCTAGATTATATCCTTAGGACTTTTATTCTTTTAACATAAACTTTATTGCAGTTAATGATGGATATACATTTAAAATATTTTATTTGATTATCATAACTATAGTCTTTAAAATTTGGTTACTTTAATTAGAATATGTAATCACCTTAATCTGCCTATAAACTCCATGAGAAAATTGAGGGTTACACGGATTAAGATGAAGTTTAAACATCTACTTAATGTTGGAGTTGGGATCTAAATAAACACAGTTCTCTCCACTTCCAACCAATGTTCTTAAACATAACTTAAATATAATGCTGTAAAGTAGCATACTTAATCCAAAACAAGGGAGAATAAAGTAATATGCAGTTTATAATGACTAACTACACAATGTTTGTTGGTGAAATAGAATAACAAGTGTTAAATTGTTTAAAGCAAGATGTCAACCATAATTTCATTCCTTCATTAATTTTAAACTTTTTGGTGGCTTATAAATGCAATTCACTTTTGGACTAGAAGAGACAAGACACAATATCTGTATTCATAATCTTACGACCTTCTGTTAATGCAGATAAAGAAATAAAGGGGTCTGTGAGGGAGGGATAAGTATGTGATAAATATAGAAAGAGTCAGCCTCAATTCTGAATTAAATTGTTACTATTATTCTATGGAACATTTCATTCCATATATGTAGTCAATTCTTAGATACCTCATCATGATATAGGACAGTGTTGTCCAGATGGATTGTCCAGCAAGAACAACTAATACAGGAAAGTCAAAAAGCCCTTGAGATATATTGTAGGATTCCTGTCACATTATTATTGTCTTCTGGACAAGATAGGCTTGCCACACAAATGATGAAATAATTACATAGAACACAATTCCCATTTTAGAATATAAAAGTTCCAATGTGAGAGGCACCATGATGGGAGGCTCAAATGAAATGATTTGTAAAAATCATAGTGAATACAATTAATGAAACTAGAACAAGAACAACAAGTGAGGCACAAAGTCAGTAGGAGGAAGAACATAATAAAGATCAAAGCAGAAATAAGTAAAATTGAGAATAAAACAAGAGAAAAAATTAATGAAAACAAGAGCTGGTTCTTTGAGAAAATAAACAAAATAGATAAACCCTTAGCCAGATGTATCAAGGAAAAAAGAGTCTACACACATACACAGAATCAGAAATGAGAAAGGAAAAATAACTATGGCACCACCAAAATACAAAGAATTATTAAAGAATATGATGAAAAATTATATGTTAACAAATTGGATAATCTAGAAGAAAAGGACAATTTTCTAGAAAAATACAACCTTTCAAGACTGACCCAAGAAGAAACAGAAAATCCGAACAAACCAGTTACCAGCAATAAAATTGAATTGGTAATCAAAACACTACCTAAGAACAAAACTCCTGGAACAGATGGCTTCACTGCTGAATTTTATCAAATATTTAGAGAAGACTTAATACCATCCTCCTTAAAGTTTTCCAAAAAGTAGAAGAGGAGGGAATACTTTGAAATTCATTCTATGAAGTCAGCATCAGTCTAATACCAAAACCAGGCAAAGACACCACAAAAAAAGAAATTACAGACCAATATCCCTGAAGAACATAGATGCAAAAATAATCAACAAAATACAAGCAAACTGAATTCAAAAATACATTAAAAAGATGATCCATCATAATTAAGTGGGATTTGTTCCTGGCATGAAAGAATGACACAATATTTGAAAATCCATCAACATCATAAACCACATCAACAAAAGGAAAGACAAAAATCACATGATCTCCATAGATGCTGAAAAAGCATTTGAAAAAATTCAAAATCAATTCATGATAAAAACTCTCAACAAGATGGGTATAGAGGGCAATTACCTCAACATAATAAAGGCCATATATGACAAACCCACAGACAACATCATATTAACATCAAAAAGGTAAAAGCTTTTCCTCAAAGACTGAGAAGAAGACAAGGATGCCCACTCTCCCCACTTTTATTCAGCATAGTACTGGAGGTCCTAGCCATGGAAATCAGACAACACAAAGAAATGAAAGGCATCCAGAGTGGTAAGGAAGAAGTTAAACTGTCACTGTTTGCAGATAACATAATATTGTACATAGAAATCTGAAAGAATCCACTCCAAAACTACTAGAACTAATAACTGAATTTAACAAAGTTGCAGGATACAAAATCAATACCCAGAAGTCTGTTGCATTTGTATATACTAACAATGAACTGGCAGAAAGAGAAATTCAGGAAAACAACTCCATTTACAATGACATCAACAAGAATAAAATACCTAGGAATAAACCTAATGAAGGAGATGAAAGACCTATACCCTAAAAACTACCAGACACTCATAAGAGAAATTAAAGAAGACACCAGTAAGTGGAAATACATCCCATGGTCATGCCTAGGAAGAATTAATATTGTCAAAATGGCCATTCTGCCTAAAGCAATCTACAGATTCAGTGCAATCCCTATCAGAATACTGACAGCATTTTTCAATGAACTAGACCAAGTAGCTCTAAAATTCATATGGAACCACAAAAGACCCCAAATAGCCAAAACAATCCTGAGAATGAAGAATAAAGCTGAGGGGATTATGGTCCCCAACTTTGAGCTCTACCTCAAAGCCACAGTAATCAAGACAATTTTGTGCTGGCACAAGAACAAACCCATAGATCAATGGAATAGAATAGAGAGTCCAGATATAAACCCACACATATATGGCCAATTAATATACGATAAAGGTGCCATGGATATACAATGCGGAAATGACTGCCTCTTCAGCAACTGGTGTTCACAAAACTGGGCAGCTACATGTAAGAGAATGAAACTGGATTACTGTCTAACTCCATAAACAAAAGTAAACTCAAAATGGATCAAAGACCTGAATGTAAGTCATGAAACCATAAAACTCATAGAAGAATACATAGGCAAAAATCTCTTGAGTATAAACATGAGTAACTTTTACCTGAACACATCTCCTCAGGCAAGGGAAACAAAAGCAAAAATGAAGAAATGGAACTAAATCAAACTAAAAAGCTTCTGTACAGCAAAGGGCACCAATACGTTGAACAAAAAGGCATCCTATTGTATGGGAGAATATACTCATAAATGATATATCCTATTAGAGGTTAAAATCCAAAATATATAAGGAACTCATACACCTCAACATCCAAAAAGCAAATAATCCAATTAAAAAACGGGCAGAGGATCTGACAGACAATTCTCCAAAGAAGAAATTCAGATTGCCAATAGGCACATGAAAAGATGCTCCACATCACTAATTATCAAGGAAATGCAAATTAAAACCACAATGAGATATCACCTCACACCAGTTAGGATGGTTAACATCAAAAAGACAAGCAACAACAAATGCTGGTGAGGATGTGGAGAAAGGGGAACCCTCTTACTCTGTGGGTGGAAATGTAAATTAGTACAACCACTGTGGAAAGCAATATAGGGGTTTCTCAAAAACCATAAATAGAAATACCATTTGACCCAGAATTCCACTCCTAGGAATTTACTCAAAGAAAACAAAATCACAGGTTCAAAAAGACATATGCACCCCTATGTTTATTGCAGCACTGTTTACAATAGATAAGACATGGACTCAACCTAAAGTCCATCAATAAATGAATGGATAAAGAAGAGGTGGTACATATACACAATGGAATATTATTCAGCCATAAGAAGAAAATAAATCCTACCATTTGCAATAACATGGATGGAGCTGGAGGGTATTATGCTCAGTGAAATAAGCAAGGCAGAGAAAGAAAAGTACCAAATGATTTTATTAATTTGTGGAGGATATCAACAAAGCAAAATTGAAGGAACAAAACAGCAGCATACTCACAGACTCCAAGAAGGATCTAGTGGTTACCAAAGGGAAAGGGGGTGGGGCGGGCAGGTTTGGAGGGAGGGAGAAGGGGAATAAGGGGTATTATGATCACACATAATGTTGCAGAGGCATGGGGAAGGCAATATAGCACAGAGAAGACAAGTAGTGACTCTATAGTATCTTATTATGCTGATGGACAGTGACTGCAATGGTAGGTACGTGGAGGAGACTTGACAATATGGGTGAATGTAGTAACCACAGTGTTGCTCATGGGAAACCTTCATATGATTGTATATCAATGATGCCTTAATAAAAAAACAAAAAAGACTGGTAGGGAAAAGGTGGTGTGCTACATTGATAGATAGTAACTGAACTGGAGGCAGTAGGATTTAATAATATGGGTAACTGTTGAACCACTGTTTTGTACCTTTAAACCATCATAAGACTGTGTATCAATGATACTTCAATAAAAAAATCATAGTAAATATAGAAAGTGTATTTGTAGTTTAGACTGGTAAAGTTTGGAAAAAAAACTATGAAAGGATTTTAAATTTTACTTTGGGTGAAATGGGAATCAATGTTTATTGTTAAGAATAGAGTGTGGGTACAAGTTGAACAGTTAAGAAGTCATTGTAATAATTCAGGAACAAGATATTATTAAATCAGGTTTTTATAGTGGCAGTAGTGATATGCAGAAGTGGTAGTAGTCTGAATATACTTTTATGATTACACAATATGATGTCTTAATTGAAATTTTATTGTGTGGTGTTTTCAGGTTTGTACATGATAGAGAAGCTCTGAAAGAGAGGGAGAGAAAGAGAGGTCAAAACTTAGACATTTTGTCTTTAGAAAAATTCTGGTGATGTCCTAAATATCTTATCAGGAGCACAAATTCTTAAATATGATCTTGCTCATCTTTCTATCATTGTTTTCATTACAATCTAATATGCTTACTAGCTATTTGCCCACATTATCCAGTAGACCTCTAGCTCTTGTTATCTTTTTGAAGGTTATCAGAAATTAAAAATGAATTGTTGAGGAAATGACTGATTGTACAAATAGATCACTGTCTGCACTAATAAACTCAAGCAATATATCAAAAAGTTTACATAAAATAAAATTAAGATTTATTAAAAAGTAATTTGAAGATGACAACCTAAACATATCTGCATGTCTCTAAAGACATGTTGGATTTTAGAAAGGGATCAAGTGAGATTGGAATGGAAAAGTTACTGCACTTTCATATACCCATAAACCAGGGGACATCATTAGGAAAAAACAGTGAGGCAATGCCATGAATCATAACCATAAAAGTAAAAAGAAACTGAGCTACTTGAAAATTTGTAATCAAAAGTCGTTGAAGATAATGCAACTAATAATGCAATTAAATTGTAATACAAAATTTTAATTTTGCATTAAAATTTTAATAATGCAATTAAATTTTTTAAATGATTCTGATTTCCCATTAAAACGATAGAATCTATGATATAGTAATGGTTTAGAGCAACAAGATTAAGATAAAACAGACTACATACACGTGATGGTTAGAATGCAGGTTCAGTTTCCAGCTTTGCCATTTTAATAGCCATGTGATCAAAGACATGATTTAAAATTGTGCATCAATTTCCTTACACTTAAAAGGGGTATGTTAATAGCACACATTTTGTAGATTTACTTTTATAAATAAATGAATTAAACATTAAGAAGACATATGCCAAATATTAAACCCTGAATATAGATAAGTGTATACATAGATAGATACAGACATAAATCTCACAACATTGACTCAGACAGCAGTATTGAGGCATAGGAACATAAACAATCTTCATTTTTCTTTCTTTTTTTGTTTTTTATTGACACACCAACTGGATTATCATAAATAGGCTAGCCTGATGAAAAATCTCTGTTTTTGTACTTTACTATTATAATGTGACTCTGAATATGTACAATTTAAGTGATGGCTTTGAAAAAATGTAAATTAGGAGGTAAGATGATGGATCAGCATTATAGTATGGCTTATAAAGTTTCTTTTGAGACCATGAGGTGTAAGTGCTATCGTGCTTCTCAGCATGTGGTAATCTGCTGTATTGACAATTTAGGCTGAACTGCTCTAACATGGTTAACTTGCCAGACAAGAATAAGGTTCTTGAACTATTAGGGCTGAGATTTTCTTTAACATATTATTTCACCTTTTGTTCTTAAACCTTGCACACCAAATTTCTGCTCATTTGAAGTTTAAGAGCTATATTTAAAAAGCAGAACTCCTGAGGGATTTTGCTGATGTAAAACTTACATGATACCATAAATCTTTTATAGAGTCTTTTGAAAAAGTGTCTCTCTGTGTGTTTTTGTATGTGTGTACATATATATATATATTTATTTATTTATTTATACACACACACATATTTCTAACTGCTATGGTTAAATGTATGACCTTTTTAGCAGAAGAGTCCTTTAGGCACGTAGTTTTACAAGAACTTTAAAAGTCTTAGTTATACCTCTGGTTTTGGTGTTGAGACATTAAATGAGAATGGTAAAGTGCATTACATGAGCCTTCATCATGAGCCTTCAACATTACACTTTTGACATTTAATAGAACTGATAAGAAAAGTTACATCCTCAGAGGCCTTTTTATGCCATATGCCATCATATGAATGAACTGAATATCCATGCCACAATTTCTGAGAAGTGTATATATATATAGTTTGAGTCAGAAAGCCTATTTGCCCAGGCCTTCTGCTGAGTACAGAAAACTAACCAGAACCAGTCTCTGGACACTCCACCTAGTGGCCAAAAATGACTCAGGCACATGCTTCCTGAACCTTTTTGTGTAGTAGCACTGGACAGCCCAGGAAGCAACTGCAGGAATACACTGGGAAGCCCTACTTATGCCAGAGAAAAACATTGCACATGCTCTGGAAACTAAGCTGTCAGTGGAATAACAACATTTATATATATATATTTGATTTAGGAAAACTGATTTCACTTTCCTTTTCCAGAAACACAAATAGTCACTCTCCATCAGCCATTAAGTGCTATAACAATAACACTTCAAATCAGTTCTATATGTATCATAGATATTAAATATTAAGATCAAGTTTATATGAACATATGTATTTCTATATTATTTTGATCATCAAGATGTTAAGAAATAAAGCAGAGGGAAAGAGCAGTGCACAGTTTGCAATAATAATTATCTCTAACTTCTATGGTTAAATTATTATCTTTTTAGCAGAAGAGTCCTTTAAGCAGGTAGTTTTACAACAACTTTAAAAGTCTAAATTATACCTCTGGTTTTGGTAGAAGTTGATACAGACCAACTTTTCCCTGAACCTCTCTTCTAAATACATCTAAATAACTTGGAAATAATTCAACAAATACAATTATAAAAGGACTCTAAAGGAAGAAAGAAAATAGACTGGCTAGAAACCTGAGGATTTGGGAAACAACACAGCAGTATTTACTGGGTTTCTTTTATCTCTCATATAACCCGAACTGAGTGCCAGAGAAAAAATGTTTGCAACTCAGAACTGCCAACAGCTGCACACAAGCAAACAAAACAGAGAAAACCTGCTCTGTAGCCAAAGGACCAGGAAGACAGCCCAACAATGGTATAGGGGGGTGACCCATAACCCAATCCACTCCCACCATGCAACCTCATCATCTCAAGCAACAATGGCAGGGAAGTTGTGGCCGACTTTCCGCCGTCTCACACTGCACAGCACCTGCCTGAATCAGCTTAGTGCCGTCATGAGTGGTGCCCTGTAGCTGACTCTTCCCGGCACTCACTGCTGCTGTCTGGCCCAATGTGCAAAAACAGCAGTGCCAGCAGGGCCTGACAGATGACTCACCCCTATCCCACACTCATATGCAGTGGGTCCCCAGTCTTTTGGCACCAGAGTCAGAAAGCCTACTTGCCCAGGCCTTCTGCTAAGTAGCAGAAAGCTAACCAGAACCAAAGTCTCTGGACACTCCACCTAGTGGCCTAAAATGACTCAGGCACATGTTTTCTGAACCTTTTCATGAGTAGTACTGGACAGCCCAAGAAGCAACTGCAGGTATCCACTGGGAAGCCCTACTGGTGCCAGGGAGACAATGCTAACCAGAAAAACAGTGTACATGCTCTGGAAACTGAGCTGTCGCTGAAACAACAATACAAAACAGGCCAAGACCTAGATACAAATCTAAAAGGAGTGACTGCCTGATGAAATAGATTTAAGTAGAACTAAAAATAAACTAACGTAATATCAGAAATGTCAAGGAAACAATAGGAAAACACTCATCATAGCAAGAATCAGGGAAACCACAATTTGAGTGAACAAGGATACCAGTGACAGCAATACCAAAATGAGTCAGATGCTGGAATTATCCTACTACGATTTTAAACAGCAATCATAAAAATTCTTCAACAGTTAATTACAAATATTCTTGAAATAAAAAGTAGAATATCTCATCAAAGAAATAGAAATTATAAAAAACATACAAGTGGAAATTATAGAATGAAAAATATAATTTCTGAAATAAAAATCTTGCAATACAAGCTTAATTGGAGGGTAGAGATAATGGAGAACAGAATCAGTGAACTAGAGGACACATAGATAGAGTTTGCTTAATCTGATCAACAGAGAGATAATAGACCTTAAAAATACACAGAATCTAAAGGTATGTGGATGTGGGTAAAATTGCAATATTTCCAGAATCCCTTCTGCAATATTTCCAGAATCTCTCTCCTGACCTTCATGCATTTCTATATCAATAGGTGCTTCCAAGGTGTGGAGAGAAGTAGTCCAGCTCCATATCAATAGGTAATTACAAGGGGGAGCAAGGGCATATCTGGACTGGAGAGGTTGAATGGGGTCCCTTTTTGCAGCCAGGTGGCAAGAGCCCCGGCGAGCAGAAGTGGACAACTGCTTGTAAAGTAGTAAACGGGTTTCTCCCACTTTAACTCTCCCATTGACTGACTTTGGTTTCAAAGCTATTTTGCCCCAGGCTGGGAAAATATTTTCCCCCTGGAGTTACAATGGGACAATAACAAAAGCTGTAACAACATCCAGTTCATTGGAGTCTCAAAGGAAAAGGAGAGGGGGCTGAAGAAATAATGGCTGAAAACTCCCAAATTAGTAAAAAAACATAAACTCACATATTCAAGAAGCTAAGTAAACCTCAAATAGGTTTAAAGAAAGCTGTACCTGACAAGTGGGGGTGAAGATTTAATAAGATGGGTAACTATTGAACCACTGTGTTGTACATTTGAAACCAATATACAATTGCATATCAATGATACTTCAATAAAAATAAGTTTAAAGAAAAGCTGCACTTAGACACAAAATAATTTACTGTACAACTAAAGTCAAAATAAAAAAATAAATCTTAAGAATTGCTGAAGAGAAATGACACATTATCTAATCACAGTACTGCCCTTAAGATGGTTTTGAGTTTGGAATGGATCTTTTCCCAGGCTAGCAATGTGCAATTCAATCCTCTCTTGTGGTGCTGGGCAGCTGCAGCTCAGATCAGCCAAGAAATCACAAGGGTAAACAACCAATACACTCACAGCCACTCTACCCATATAGTCATTGTGTTTTTCTTTTCAATATGATAGTTAATACATTATATGAGATTTTCAACACTTCATTATAAAATAGGCTTTGTGTTAGGTGATTTTGCCCAACTGCAGTCTAATAAAGTGTTCTGAGCATGTTTAGGTTTACTAGGCTAACCTATGGTGTTTGGTAGGTTAAGCATATACTATACACTTATGCTTTATGATACAATAATTTACAATGGACTTACTGGGATATAACCCCATCGTCAGTTGAGAAAGATCTGTATAGAGGAATTCACAATCAAATAATAGTAGATTTCTCAGCTGAAACCACAGAAAAATAAGCAGTACAACATTTTTTAAAGAGCTGAATTGAGAGAATAGTAGACAATAAATCCTCTGTGTAGTGAAATTATACTTTAGAAATGAAGAGAAATAAAGACATTCTTAAACAAAAGAAACTAAGAAACGTTGCCACCATCAAATTTGTCCTTAAGACTGTCTGAAAGGAATCTTCTAAACAGGAAAATAAAAGTAAAAGTAAAAGAAAGGTGCAAAAGAAGTCAATGAAGTAGAAACAGATTTACTTTTTTAGTGGACTAATAAATTGTGGTGTATTCCTAAAATTGAACAGTGCAACAACAATAGCTACTGGTATGCACAACATAATGTATCTTACAGATACAATAATTGTCAAGACAGTCATACACAAAGAGTAATATATTGTATAATTCCATTTATACCATGTTCAAAAACTGGTAAAACTATTACACAGTGATAGATTATTACAATAGTTATTGTCCATGGACGAGATCTGAACTTAGAAGCGATATAAAGAATCCTCAAATCCTGCTGAAATTGTCTTATATATTTAAGTAGTGGTTTCACAAGTGTTTATATATGTAAAATTAACTGAGCTGTATAGTTAATATTTTCATCTTCCTATATACAAATTATGCTTTACCTTAAAAAACAGGAAATACAGAATATGTGGGTAACTCCGATGAGTTCATTAAATATGGGTGGATGTGATTGGCTTTTTAGTTAATAACTTACATATTTCTACTTAGATGAGTTAATTCAAATAGATTTGAAAATTGAGTTTAACATTTAACAGCATATCAAGTGTATTAATTCATTAGGGCTAATATAATTCACAGCAATGTGTTGCACATTTTTTTGTTATTCCATAATTCTGTATAACTATACATGTGGGATTTACTCAAGTGGAGTCCAAAATGGATAATTGTGCATGGTTATGTATAATTGAGTACTCACCAAATCAATATTGCCATCTCCCACAGTCTTATAATTTAATATGGATTTTAAAGTACCTAGCACTTGTTCTGTGTTGTCATTTTACTTTTATATTTGTTTTCACTATAAATTTGTCCTCTACAGATTGAGTCCTATTTTCAAGTATTTGTTAAACACACAAAACTGTTGACCCAAATGTGACATACCCACCTATATTTATTATGGAATAATAATGCAATGCCAGGCTTTTTTCTTGAAACACTTATTTTTAAAACAAGTACTAGTTACTTAAAGATTTGCTTTAATCCTTAAAAAACAACTAATGAAAAATAAAATGGTACATGTCTCATTAGTAAAACAAATAATTGGTTATTTGCAAAATAAAAAATCCTCAAACCTTTTTTCTAGACATAAATGATTAGAAAAATAAACAGCAAAAATGTTTATCATATGAGACAAGGAGAAATATGGTATGGAAATTATGCTACAGGCCATCAATGGGAACAAAGTGCCTATAATCATGCAGAAAAAGGGTAGGTTAAAGGGAGTCATAATTGTGTGTGTGTGTATCTATTCCTCCTTCATTGATGTTCTTTTGCACCTTTCTTATGTTACTTTTTTTTTTTCCTGTTTGAAAGGTTCCTTTTAGCCAGCCCTACAGGTAGATTTGAAGGGGCAAAATTTCTTAATTTGTTTAAGAATGTCTTTATTTCTCCTTCATTTCTAAAATATAGTTTCATCACATAGAGGATTTATTATTGACTATTCTTTCAATTCAGCTCTTTACAAAGTATGCCAGTTTCATATTCTTCCCCAGTACATATTAATTTGTGTATCTATACTGGATAATTCTATATACTTCTTTGTTTTGGCAAGGCATACTCTTCTAAATGAAACTATTTTCACTCTCTGCATAGTGTTTAAAATCTTTAAAGAGTTCATTGATATAATAGTGCCAGAATTTAATAACCAGACACTAGTTGTATACCAAGATTCTTCATTAAAGCACAAATGGCCTAAGTCAAGATTCTGCTCTATGTTTTACTCATGACAAACTTTTCAGATCTTGCTGAAATCAGAAGTAATCTTGTCTGAACTTAAAGTGTTTTCTTCTGATAAGAGAGATATAACATTACAATAGTCAATTGAAATAGCATATGCACTGTATGTAAAGAGTTAGAATAGAAAAATCTATCAACCATCTAATCTATCATTTATCTATTCTGTCTGTATAGATGTAC
Organism: Smutsia gigantea; assembly: GCA_032199065.1. Classification (NCBI taxonomy): domain Eukaryota; kingdom Metazoa; phylum Chordata; class Mammalia; order Pholidota; family Manidae; genus Smutsia; species Smutsia gigantea. The sequence continues at coordinate 338,862 of JAVSCE010008544.1, read as the reverse complement.
ATTCTATACATTTATAAGATATGCTACACATATCACATGATATCACAAGCACAATAGTGAGGATAGAAAGACATGCATATGTCCAAATGCATATACACATATAGTTAGATGGTGATAGGTAGATAGGTTAATTTTTTGACAGGCATTTGGATAAACAGAAAATCAGTTCAATTCTTTTGACAGGGCTGAAATAGAATGTTCTGAGTGAGTAAAAACACTCAAATGATTTGATTCTATCAAGATTAAAATTGAAAAATTGATTGAGTGCTTGTATTAAAATGACCTATGCTTGATTTTGCTCTCTTGGAGTTAGAGCCTTTGATAAATGAAATGGTTTAAGACATCAGTAGTGTTGAGAAGCAGGGCAATGGATTCTGTGAACATTCAAACATCAGTGCAAGATTGAGTTATGCCAGTAAATGTCATGTTTGGTCAGACAGCTCTTGGTTTAAGCACAACGTAAAGCCTTTTCGTCAGTCCTGAATCCAAACTGCACACATTCAGGTCACTCTGAATGATTGCAGTGCCACCAACTGAAAACAAGCTAAGATTCATAGCAGTCATACTGAGTAGGGCCTCCCACAGGTGTTTCGGACAATGTGGTTTCAGCTGGAAATCTTATGAAAGACCTAGACAGATAGAAAAATCCAGTTTGTCCTGAGTAAAGTTGGGAATTGCAGCCACTCATGAATTTTCAGTTGTCTTCTTTGACCTTACAAGATCTCTTTTTAAATTTTTTCTCGGGAAGTTGTCCCCACACAACTTACATCACAATAACTTGGGTACTATTTTATGTTTTTAAATTTTTTCATTGAAATGTAGTTGATATACAATATTATATAAGTTTCAGATGTACAACATAGTGATTTGACAATTATATACATTACTAAATGCTTGCCACAATAGGTGTAGTTGCTGTGTCAACAAAGGTATTAACAATGTTATTGACTATATTTCCTTATGCTGTACTTTCATCCCCATGACTATTTTATTTTATAACTAGAAGTTTGTACCTCTTTATTCCCTTCACCTATTCACTCATCCCTTCAGCCCCCACCCTATGGCAATGCCAGTCTGTTCTCTGTGTTTATGAGTCTATTTCAGTTTTGTTTGTTTGTTCATTTGTTTTATTTTTTAGGTTCCATATATAAGTGAAATAATGATATATTTGTCTTCAGCTGTTTGACTTACTTCACTTAACATAATGCACTCTAGGTCTATCCATACTGTTGCAAATGAAAAGATTTCATCCCTTTTTATTGCTGAATATTTTTCCATTGTATATATATTCCACATCTTCTTTATCCATTCATCTGCTGATGGACACTTAGGTTGCCTCTATATCTTGGCTATTGTAAATAAAGCACTAAACAAAAGCACACATTAATGGTCCTAGCATGACATGATCTCATTGAATCCAAGTCTCTGCAGGGACCTAATTATACTTATATAAAGAAATATTGCAGGTAATATGTGCACACTGCATTCAAGGTCACTGAACCAAACTCTGAAAGCCCTTGAGAACGGTTGTCAAAGTTTTTAAAATTTGTTTGCTTGTATCCTCTCCTCAATGTCTAGTTATCTCATAGCAAATAGTTCAAACATACTTCTGAGGAAATTCATTGTTTCCTTCTTTATTATGAACTTTTGACTTCTATGAATAGATTTCTCATAAAGAAGGAAGAAAATAGATTTATTCCTTAAAAAGTGTGTCATATTGGATGAAGTCCTTTTTTATTCACTTTTCCCTAAGGCAGTCTCTTGCTCACAAGACATAGCTCTAACAGAAAACAGCAGTGTTGGGCTGAGGAATCAGAGATCGAACTTCAGTGATGCCGGGGCAGCTGGAAATTGAACAAAGCACCCCTGAATGAAGGGATCCACAAAAAAAAGGAGTACTCCAAAAATATGTGTATAAATTATCTTCAAAAGGTGGCCTTGCCAACTATGTACATTTAACAACTACTGAACTATACTGGGCTAAGATGTAAGGGTAAGCAATGAATAGCATTGCCTGAAGACTCAAAAAGATGAACGAAAATTTCAACAGCTGCAATGCACTGTAAAGTGGGGCCAGGTAAACACCTTTAGCTTTTCAATTAAACCCTAGATGTGCCACTTTTAGTCCTATTCTAAGCAATTCACTTTTTTTTTAATTTGCTATTACTAATAGACAATTATATGAGCAACATTATGGTTACTAGACTCCCCCTATTATCAAGTCGCCACCATATACCCCATTGAAGTCACTGTCCATCAGCGTAGAAGAATGTTATAGAATCACTACTTGTCTTCTCTGTGTTAAACTTCCTTCCCCGTATCCCCCCAACCCAACCCACACCTGCTACATTATATGTGCTAATTGTAATAGCCCTTTTTCCCCCTTATCTCTCCCTTCCCACCCATCTTCCCCAGTCCCTTTCCCTTTGGTAACTGTTAGTCCATTTTGGGTTCTGTGAGTCTGCTGCTTTTGTGTTCCTTCAGTTTTTTCTTTGCTCTTATACTCCACAGATGAGTGAAATCATTTGGTACTTGTCTTTCTCTGCCTGACTTATTTCACTGGGCATAATACCCCCTAGCTCCATCCATCTTGTTGCAAACGGTAGGATTTGTTTTCTTCTTACGGTTGAATAATATTCCATTGTGTATATATACCACATCTTCTTTATCCATTCATTTCCTGATGGAAACTTAGGTTGCTTCCATTTCTTGGCTATTGCAAATAGTACTGTGATAAACATAGGGTTGCATATATCTTTTCAAACTGGGCTGCTGCATTCTTAGGGTAAATTCCTAGGAGTGGAATTCCTGGGTCAAATGGTATTTCTATTTTGACTTTTTTGAGGAACCTCCGTACTGCTTTCCACAATGGTTGTACTAATTTACATTCCCACCAGCAGTGTAGGAGGATTCCCCTTTCTCCACATCCTTGCCAACATTTGTTGTTGTTTGTTTTTTGGATGGCAGTCATCCTAACTGGTGTGAGGTGATATCTCATTGTGGTTTTACTTTACATTTCTCTGATGACTAGCGATGTGGAGCATCTTTTCATGTGCCTGTGGGCCAACCGAATTTCTTCTTTGGAGAAGTGTCTGTTCAGATCCTCTTCCCATTTTTTAATTGGCCTATTTGCTTTTTGTTTCTTGATGTGTGTGAGCTCTTTATATAATGTGGGTGTCAACCCCTTATCAGATATGTCATTTATGAATATATTGTCCCATAGTGTAGGAAGTCTTTTTGTTCTACTATTGGTATCCCTTGCTGTACAGAAGCTTTTTTAGTTTGATATAGTCCCATTTGTTCATTTTTGCTTTCATTTTCGTTGCCCAGGGAGACATGTTCATGAAGAAGTTGCTCATGTTTATATCCAGGAGATTTTTGCCTATATTTTTTTCTAAGAGTTTTATGGTTTCATGACTTACATTCAGGTCTTGATCCATTTTGAGTTTACTTTGGTGTATGGGGTTAGACAGTAATCCAGTTACATTCTCTTGCATGTAGCTGTCCAGTTTTGCCAACACCAGCTGTTGAAGAGGCTGTTATTTCTCCATTGTATATTCATAGCTCCTTTATCGTATATTAATTGACCATATATGCTTGGCTTTATGTCTGGGCGCTCTATTCTGTTCCACTAGTCTATAAGTCTGTTCTTGTGCCAGTACCAAATTGTCTTGATTACTGTATCTTTGTAGTAGAGCTTGAAGTAAGGGAGTGTAATCCCCCCTGCTTTATTCTTCCTTCTCAGGATTGCTTTGGCTATTCGGGGTATTTTGTGTTTCCATATGAATTTTAGAACTATTCGCTCTAGTTCATTGAAGAATGCTGTTGGTAATTTGATAGGGATTGCATTGAATCTGTAGATTGCTTTAGGCAGGATGGCCATTTTGACAATATTAATTCTTCCTAGCCAAGAGCATGGGATGAATTTCCATTTATTAGTGTCCTCTTTAATTTCTCTTAAGAGTTTCTTGTAGTTTTCAGGGTATAGGTCTTTCACATCCTTGATTAGGTTTATTCCTAGGTATTTTATTATTTTTGATGCGATTGTGAAAGGAATTGTTTTCCTGATTTCTCATTCTGCTAGTTCATCATTAGTGTATAGGAATACAACAGATTTCTGTGTATTAATTTTGTATCCCGCAACTTTGCAGAATTTATGTATTAGATCTAATAGTTTTGGAGTGGATTCTTTAGGGTTTTTTATGTACAATATCATGTCATATGCAAACAAGGACAGTTTGAGTTCTTCCTTGCCAAACTGGATGCCTTGTATTTCTTTGTGTTGTCTGATTGCTGTGGCTAGGACATCCAGTACTATGTTGAATAAAAGTGGGGAGAGTGGGAATCTTTGTCTTGTTACCGATCTTAAAGGGAAATCTTTCAGCTTCTTGCTGTTAAGTATAATGTTGGCTGTGGGTTTGTCATATATGGCCTTTATGATGTTGAGGTACTTGCCCTCTATACCCATTTTGTTGAGAGTTTTAATCATGAATGGATGCTGAATTTTGTCAAATGCTTTTTCAGCATCTATGGAGATGATGATGTGGTTTTTGTCCTTCTTTTTATTGATGTAGTGGATGATGTTGATGGATTTTTGAATGTTGTGCCATCCTTGCATCCCTGGGAGGAATCCCACTTGTTCATGATGGATGATCTTTTTGATGTATTTTTTATTTCATTTGGTAATATTTTGTTGAGTATTTTTGCATCTATATTCATCAGGGATATTGGTCTGTAATTTTCTTTTTTTGTGGTGTCTTTGCCTGGTTTTGGTATTGAGTCATGCTGGCCTCATTGTATGAGTTTGGGAGTATTCCCTCCTCTTCTACTTTTTGGAAAAAATTAATGAGGATGGGTATTAGTTCTTCACTAAATGTTTGATAAAATTCAGCAGTGAAACCACCTGGTTCAGGAGGTTTGTTCTTACATAGTTTTTAGATTACCGAATAAATTTCTTTGCTGGTAATTGGTCTATTCAGATTTTCTGTTTCTTCCTGGGTCAGCCTTGGAAGGTTGTATTTTTCTAGAAAGTTGTCCATTTCTTCTAGGTTATCCAGTTTGTTAGCATATAATTTTTCATAGTATTCTCTCATAATGTTTTGTATTTCTGTGATATCTTCAGTGATTATTCCTTTCTCATTTCTGAATCTGTTTATGTGTGTAGAACTCTTTTTTTTCTTGATAAGCCTGGCTAGGGGTTTATCTATTTTGTTTATTTTCTCAAAGAACCATCTACTGCTTTCATTGATTCTTTCTATTGTTTTATTCTTCTCAATTTTATTTATTTCTGCTTTAATCTTTATTATGTCCCTCCTTCTACTGACTTTGTGCCTCATCTGTTCTTTCTTTTCTAGTTTCATTAATTGTGAGTTTAGACTGTTCATTTGGGATTGTTCTTCTTTCCTGAGGTAGGCCTGTATTGCAATATATTTCCCTCTTAGCACAGCTTTAGCTGCATCCCACAGATTTTGTGGTGTTGAATTATTGTTGTCATTTGTCTCTATATATTGCTTGATCTCTGTTTTTATTTGGTCATTGATCCACTGATTATTTAGGAGCATGGTATTAAGCCTCCGTGTGTTTGTGGGCTTTTTTTTTTCTTTGTGTAATTTATTTCTAGTTTCATAACTTTGTGATCTGAGAAGCTGGTTGGTACAATTTCAATCTTTTTAAATTTGCTGAGGTTCTTTTTGTGTCCTATGATCAATTCTTGAAAATGTTCCATGTGCACTTGGCAAGAATGTGTATCCTGTTGCTTTTGGATGGAGTGTTCTGTAGATGTCCATTAGGTCCATCTGTTCTAATATGTTCAGTGCCGCTGTCTTTTTACTTATTTTCTGTCTGGTTGATCTGTCCTTTGGAGTGAGTGGTGTGTTGAAGTCTCCTAAAATGAATTTATTGCATTCTATTTCCCCCTTCAAGTCTGTTAGTATTTGTTTCATATATGTAGGTGATCCTGTGTTGGGTGCATAGATATTTATAATAGTTATATCCTCTTGTTGGACTGACCCTTTTATCATTATGTAATGTCCTTCTTTGTCTCTTGTGACTCTCTTTGTTTTGAAGTCTATTTTGTCTGATACAAGTACTGCAACTCCTGCTTTTTTCTCACTATTAGTTGCATGAAATATCTTTTTCCATCCCTTTACTTTCAGTCTTTGTATGTCTTTGGGTTTGAAGTGCATCTCTTGTAGGCAGCATATAGACGGGTCTCATATTTTCATCCATTCAGTAACTCTGTGTCTTTTGATTGATGCATTCAGACCGTTTACATTTAGGGTGATTATTGATAGGTATGTACTTATTGACACTGCAGGCTTTAGATTTGTGGTTACCAAAGGTTCAAAGGAAATTCCCTTGCTATCTGTCTAATTTAACTTATTTTGTATACTATTACAAACTCAACCTAAAGGCTCTTTTTTTTCCTCCTTTTTCTTCCTCCTCCATTCTTTGTATGTTATGAATCATATTCTGTACTCTTTGTCTTCCCTTGGGTGACACCTATGTAGCCTTAGGAATACTTCCATCTATAGGACTCCCTCCAAAATGCCCTGTAGAGGTGGTTTGTGGGAGGTAAATTCTCTCAGCTTTTGCTTATCTGAAAATTGTTTCATCCCTCCTTCAAATTTAAATGAAAACCTTGCCAGATGGAGTATTCTTGGTTCAAGGCCCTTCTGCTTCATTGCATTAAATATATGATGCCACTCTCTTCTGGCCTGTAAGGTTTCTGTTGAGAAATCTGATGATAGCCTGATGGGTTTTCCTTTGTATGTGATCTTTTTTCTATCTCTAGCTGCTTTTAAAAGTCTGTCTTTATCCTTGATCTTTGCCATTTTAATTATTATATGTCTTGATGTTGTCTTCCTTGGATCCCTTGTGTTGGGAGATCTGTGCACCTCCACAGCAGGAGAGACTATCTCTTTCCCCAGATTGGGGAGGTTTTCAGCAATTACCTCCTCAATGACACTTTCTATCCCTTTTTCTATCTCTTCTTCTTCTGGTACCCCTATAATGCGAATATTGTTCCGTTTGGATAGGTCACACAGTTCTCAGTATTCTCTCATTCTTAGAGATCATTTTTTCTTTCTGTGCCTCAGCTTCTTTGTATTCCTCTTCTCTAATTTCTATTCCATTTACCGTCTCTTCTACGACATCAAATGTGCTTTTAAATCCCTCCATTGTATGTTGCATTTCAGATATGGTATTTCTTAATGATTGAATCTCCATCTTAAATTCATTCCTGCGGTTTTAAACATTTTTCTGTACCTCCATAAGCATGTTTATAATTTTTATTTTGAACTCTTTCCAGAAGATTTGTGAGTTCGGTTTCATTTGACCCTCTTTCTGGGGTTTGTGAGATTTTGGTCTGAACCATGTTCTTTTGACATTTCATAATTTCTGTGTGGTGCCCACTAGGGTGCAGAAACTCCAGTCTCTGGAGCTGCTCAGCCCCTAGAGTGAGGTTGGGGGATGTAGGGAGAGGAGCTGGTGCCTGGGGGGAGGAAAGATCTGTTCCTACTTCCCGTCTGCGGTGCCTGTCTCCAGTGTCAGAGGCAGTGGGCCAAGCACACTCGGGTAATCTTCTGTGCTTTGCATCTCTAGTGGTTGTAGGCGGGGCCTCCCTCTGGCTGGCCTGATGCCTGCGCAGTGACTGTGGGTTTGCGAGCAGGTGCCTGCAGGCCAGTAAGGAGGCTCAGCAGGCTGCCTGTCACAGTGGGGGCCCTCGGAGCTGTCAGGGGGATGGAGCACCTGAAACTCCCCAAAGTTCCCAACCAGCTGGGCAGAGCGTGCCCAGGCAACCTTGTCCAGCTTTCCCTTCTCCCGCACAGCAAGCTCTGTGCAAACTTCGCCCCTTCAGCAGCCCTCTCACTGCTAGGAAACCTCTCACACTCCCTGCCTTTCCTCTGACACAGGGCGGCCGGGTGTTTATACCCTCCTCCACAAATGGCCAGTTATGTCAATTATGCAAGCACTCCGCCTGTCCAAGCTCCCTAATCCCCAGGGCACCACACAATATAGGATTCTGCTCACAAAGCAGATGTCCAGGGCTAGGTGTCCAGCAGTCCTAGGCTTTCACCCCTCCTGCGCTCCATTTCTCTTCCTCCCGCTGGTGAGCTGAGGTGGGGGAAGGGCTTGAGTCCTGCCGGATTAAGGCTTTCGTTGGTTACCCTGTTTCTTGAGGTCTGCTCTGTTCATGAGGTCTGTATGCAGTCTGGTTCAGTCTTCTTTCTTGTTGCTGTCTGAAGGTTAGTTGTGTTTATTAACTATATTTTTGTGCTGTTCATGGTTTTGGGAGGAGCTCTCCGTCTCATCTTTCACACCGCCATGTTGAATCTTAAGCAATTCACTTTTATACTAAAGAAAAAAACACAATAACCACTCCCTAATATAGCCAAAAACCAAAGCTCCACAAGATGAAGGTATTCAATTATAATTTAACAGTCTGCTGGACCAAAATCTGACATCTTAATGTGATAATATTGGTACTATAATCTAGAGATCTAGAGATTCTACAACATATAAACACAATGTCAAGTATACATTAAAAAGGTACTAGACATGTATAGAAATAGGAAAATGTGACCTACAATCAATAAAAAGTAGCAGTTAGTAGAAATAAACATCCAGAATAAATTGTTGGAATTAGCAAAGCAAGAATTTTAGAATAACTATCATTATTTTAAAGTACCTATATGCCAAAATAGATATGATGGGTATAAATATGTGTATTTTCAGGATAGAGATGAAAGTTCTATTAAAAAAATAAAACTCTTAACTCTGAAAAACGTATTATCTGAAATTAAAGTATCAGACAGGATTAACAGTTGATTGGATAATGCAAAATGATATATTAGTGAACTTGAATATAGGTCAATATAAATGATACAAATTAAGGACAGAAAGAAAAATGTAAAACAGTGAGATGAGCAGCCTTCATAGATTGTGGAACAGTGCCTATCATCTGGCATATATGAAACTGCAATAACAGGAGCATAGAGAGAAAATGGAACTGGAAAAATATTTAAAGAAATATTGATGTAAATTTCCTAACTTGATTAAAAATATCACTCATTGCTATTTAATTAGACATTGATGTCAGAGTACATTAAAAGCCATTTTATAATATCTTAAGTAAAAACTGAAAAAAGTGAATGTTTTATATCCCAACATTGTATCTAGATTGGTGACCTGCACTGAACCCCTGAGCATGTCTTTACTTGATAACCTGACTTTTCTTATCCTGACTAACAATATATCATATATGAGTTTATGTATAGTACATGCTTGTATTTGAGAATATATGTATAACAGATTCATGGATATTAACAAAAAGAGGCATTTCACTATAAAGCTGCAATATTAGGGTGGAATATTCAGAATTGATTATGTATCACCATGGTTCTCACATGTTTGAGTTTGGAGAATTTTGCAAAGGAAAAAAATTGTATATTTTTAGATATTGTTAGCAAGTTACTATTCAAGCTAGCTAAAATTTTCCCTCTAATTCAATAATCAGAGAATCCCAGAATTATTACCTGACCAAAGCTATAATACACTATCACCTTCTTTTGCATCAGAGTATTTTCAACCATACAGCCTTGTACTGATTTGACAGTATTATTAACTATTTTACCACTCTACAGAACCTCATACTGACAGTAGAAGAAAATAAGTACTATATATGCTTCTGTAAGACCTATGAAAAATAAAATGTAAGAAATAAATCTCAAAGAAAAACAGAAATATCTTTATTCAATAAATTTTATGAAGTTCTGTTGGTCTATGGCATGGTGACTCCCTCTTTCAAAATGAAATTTATATTGCTTCCCTTTTGCATGCTACTTCTAAGAAAGAAGGGTAACCATTTGTGAGTCTCATTGAAATTTTGAAAAACATACATCTAACTCAGGTGTACAACTCAGATTCATATGCCAGGTGACACAGAACAAATGAACATCTCCCAGCTTGTCCAGGCTATAGTCCAAGCATTTCTGTCCCTTGGACATTATGACCCAAAGAATTCAATTGCTCTGAATGTGTGGAATTCCAGAATGCTATATATGTAGTCTGTTCTGCACCACAAAAGGAAGATCAGTATAGACATTACTAGGATTTTGGAATAAATCCTTACGTTTTGATAAACAGTTTCATTGTGGGAAACATCCCTGGCTAACTTATGAACCTTTGCATATACTGAATATATGAACATAGCCTATTGTTTGATTCATGATGCCCATCATATACTCTAGGATACCTCTTTAATTTTATTGTAATATCTGCTGTATCCAGGAGCAGAGCTTTAATTCTAATCACCAGGTGGACTTGTCCCATATAAGACTTGACTTGAGAAGGTTCTGATTGCATAGTAATTTATGCAAGAAATTTTTAATTTCTCAGCATGCCTTTGCTGGCTGTGTTGCTAACATGCCCTCTGTAGGGAAAATGGAAGTTCCATGGCCAGGATCCTCACGGGATCATAATCTACCACTGTGTATGTGCAATGAGGTTATACTTAGGCTACTGTGCAGGCACTTACTGCATACCCATTGGCCATAAGGCATTATTGCTTGTGTTGCTATAAAGAGAGCTCTGCCCAGTGCTAAGAGAGAAAGGAGCAGAGCCTGGAGCATAGGCAGCACCTGAGACAGACTTGCTACTTGAGGACTGCCTGGGAGGGATTCTAGTGCTTGACTTGCCACTGTGAGAATAAAGCTTGGAATGAGCCTCTTTTTACCCACAATGTTCCATTGTCATTTTTCAGTCTCATCAAATCCAGAGTGAACTTGCCCAGAGCTGAAACCCAGTTAGGCCTGGAGCTACACCCTCTATCCATACTCATGGCTTCATTAGAATTCCCTTGAACAGTTGACTGAGAAAGGACATATCCGAGCCTGTTTTGTAGATAACTCCATAGATATATAGTTACTGGCTAGACATAAACACTTGCAATGGTAATTCCTGTATTTCAACTAATTTAATTTCCCCCTCTCCTTTTTAATATGTGTCATTTTAGATCTTTCAAAAAGCATACATTAATACAGGATTAAAAATTTACAAGATTTTTTCAGGAGAAATTCTGAAAGTGAAAGGAGAGGTAGAGGACTAGGCCAGGAGAGTTTTCATATCATGATATAGATCTGAAACTGTGCAAGTAAGAGAATTTTTTTTTAAAAAGGATTTAAAAAATCCTTTTGAAACGATTAAGTCCTTAAAAAAAGGATTAAAAATGTCTAGGAAGATCTTCAGAGTGCAGTCTGTTGATAAGCAAAAAAAAAAAAAAAAGCTTTCAGAAGCCAAATTTTTGCGCATAATAGGAGCCCCCTGTCAGGCAGAAATGGGCTGCACTTAGTACCCCCAACGTGTTAAGAACTGACTCTGAGAAACCGGGGTGAAAAATAGCTTCTTTGTGAATATGGTGCTGGATCCAAAGGGGTAGCAGCTGCATTTGTCAGTCAAATCGGTTCACCTCTCTTAAAGGAGATTGGAACTGTTCACTGCTATACTACCATGCATAAACTTCTCTTAGAAGCAGGAATTCTATCACTAATGCAAGACTACATGGATCAGTGTACTCTATAATGTTTTTAAGCACATGACCCCATCTTCTTCATAGCTCTTAGTATTCTACACCTTTCTTAGCTGAGCTCTGACTGTAGAGTAGATGTTTTCCAAAGCTCTAACTAAATCCCTCTGTAACACTGTTATTCATACAATTAGATCTTCTGTCCAATTTTCAGCATATTTGTGTTCTTATTAGAAAAGATGAGTTCTTTAAATGTTGCAGTGGTGTCATTCTGGCTTTCATACTCTACTCTGAGCTGATAATTAACCTGGTATGTTTATTCTCTAGGGTTTTTATAGTTTACAATAGTCAACTTATTCCACAGTGCTTCATTTCCCTTCATATCTCTCAAATGTTAGAGATATTGCATAATTCTGTGCATCCCAATACTTAAAATCATTATTTACTACAGGTGAGAGTCTTCATAATTGTGATGATAAGGCACGCAGGGATATCAATACCCCACTTCCCACCCACAATGGTTTATTAGCTGCCATTTGGCTGATAACTTGTCTAATTCCAGAATGTTTCCCAGAATATTTGTCTGTTTCCTCCTATACCAAACATAGGACCTCTTTTTGTTTGGATTTCCCACAGAAACAAGAGCCTGAGATAAGAATTCAAGTGCAAGTGGGTTATCTGGGAAATTATCCCTGGAAATACTAGATAGGAGGGGAAAAGTGAAAGAGGTAAGATAAGGATGCCAAAGACAGCAGAATTTTCAATATGGTTGGCCATGTACACAGCTGGATCTCAATCTTCCTGAGAAATTAGGGAGCAGTGTAGAACATGGGCCTTCTACTTATCCCACCATTAGGATGAGGAAGCTTAGGTAGTTACATACCGAATCTCCATACGTCACTGTGAGTACTACCATTACCAGTAACACTTTGGCAATTCTTGTTTGTCCTTAAGTGGACGAGGCATGATTCTGTGACCAGGTAAAATGTTAATGTCATTACATATTATAGAGGCTTTGGTGTGCAAAATTGCTCATGGGAATGGACCGAGCAACAAAACATAATAAAGTATGATCTTTAACAAATAATAATGACACAAAAATTATGCATATATAATATAGGAAAGATAACCAAGAATGGCAAAGACTGAAATACATGCATGCTTCATCGATTTAGATGAAAGTATTATGCTAAATAAGGCAAACCAGACACAAAAGGACAAATACATGACTCCAATTATATTAAATATCTGAGTAGGCAAATTCATAAAGTCAGCAAGTAGATTAGAGGTTACTAGATGCCAGAGAGAGCAGGGATGTGGAATGATTACTTGATAGGTACAGAGTTTCTCTTTCAGTTGGTGAAAAAAAAATTGAAATACATAGTGGTCACGGTGCACAACATTATGAATGTAATCATTTTCTGATAGTTCAGACCCCAAGTACTGTAAATATACATTAATATGTGAATGGATTTATCTTTGGTTCATTCAGACACTGAAATACTTTAAAGCTATTGAAGTGAATAAACTTTGTGGATAAATCTCAAAAATATAGTCAAGTAAAAATAGCCAGATGCATAATGATGAAAATCATATTATAAATTCTGGAAAAAATTAAATGTACAAAGCAATGTGATGTAATTGATAAATGTGCTCATGTATGTAAAATAAAAAATAATGGACAGAAATCATTAATAGAATAATATATCAATGATTAGTATATTACACTAATTAGTAATGAAATAGAAACACAAAGGTACAAAGGGGTTGTTTGTAATTGTAAATGTTCATTTAAAAATAAAGATATAAAGCAAATAGAATTAAACATTACCATTTATTTAATCTGGATGATGGTTCATGGATTTTTATTATACTCTGCAGTTTTTTGAATGTTCAACATTTTTATATAAAAAGATTATGACACTAATTATAGCCTGTACTTTTCATCAAAATTAACAATCCTTTTTCCCAATTAGAGTATTATGACTTAAATTAGATTGTCTGTTTGCACATAACTTTATTTTTAACTTTTCTATTCCATTATCTTTTAATTTATAAATAACATATGGAGTTGTAAAATTATGACTCGAAAGCCTTTTTCTTTTAATAGAATTTAAACACTTTTTTTGCACATACCTTACATATTTATTCTTACTTCCATCAACTGGCATCTTATTTTTAATTTGTGTTATTTTTTTTCACATTCCTTCTGTTGCTAAGAGAGATTCTTCTAAAAGTTTTTGTCAGTTAACAGGGAACAAATTCTGATTTAGTTTCTAATGTTGCTTACTTTTTAAAATATTTTCATCCTAACTCTGAATAAATGAAAGTGTCCAGTTCTGCAGCTAATCCCTAAGCTAATTCAGCCCTAAGGAATTCATTTTTATTATCTCCTTCCCACTCCACCCACTATAGATTTCCCTACTCTTTTTTATTAAGTAATTTAATTGAATTATCTTGTAAGGTAGAGTGACCCAGACCTTTATTCCAGTTTTCCATGGTTTCTTCAGTGGCCCTGTCATTCCTTACATTCTAAATAGAAGTCACAAGAGACACTCTAGGGAATAACATAGGCTCCACGTACACTTCTCTCTATCTACACTGTATATCATAACCCTTATGATGAGCAGACATGACTTCTTCCATTGAAAAAGTAATTTATTTTCTCCTTCTTCACACAGTAGCCTGAGGACCCCATTGTGGTAGTGATTATTTCACCCACATTCTGCCCATTTTGGAAGTACCACCAGCTCTCTAAGGAATTAGGCATTCTAATTAGCAGAACCTAAAGCTATGGCAATATAAAGCATATATTCTATAAATGCGTCAAGTAATACTGGTAAGAGAAGTTCATGTATTGTCTTTTAGACCCCTTGGTTTTCAGACCCATGTAATATTAGCTCTGTGGGACACAACATCACTGAATGGTCATTGGTTCAGTGTAGTATACTATCTCAGGGTTTATGCCTTAGCCTAGCATTCCAGTTGTCTATCTAGACAATTCCTTCCAGTAATAGAGTATTTGATGAACAAGCAGTCCTTTGCTAACTGTTGCACCCAACTTGAGTAAAACAGATTCTTTATTCTAAGACAACATATATACATTACAGATCAGTCATTATATTATTGGGGATTATTGCATTAAACAAATGTAAAACTCTCAGTAATGCTAGCAAGGAAAATGGAAGAGAAAGAAACATATCCATATTAAGTATCATTTCTGGTAAGGAAAAATCACTAACCACTCCGGGATAGAAGCAATTGAATGTAATCAGTTTATTACTGAGTGGCTGGTCTTGTTCCCTCACAAGGTGGAGAGAATGAGAGCTCTGGTTTCTCCATCTACTTACAGACTTACTGACCCCATCATGAGAGATCCACTCCCATAAGCTCATTCAAACCTCATTACCTCCCAGAAGCTCCACTTTGAATTACCACAACATTGGAGATAAGGCACAACATATGAATTTGTGGGGGGACACAAGTGTTCGATATATAGAGGAGCCTACTCTGTCACGTTTGTGCCTAACTTCTCTCAGTGTTAGCATTAATACTCTCTTCTTGTGCCTAGTGAACAAACTTGTAGTAGCTAAAGACAGGGATTAACTGACATCTGCTGGATATTGTTCTAACACGTACTGAGCCCCTGCTCTGCTGGGGTTGCTTTCTGGGGTCCACTGATGTGAGACACAAGTTTCATACACTTTCTGCCTGCTTGCATAGTCCATCCACATGGTTTCCTTCCACTTTCAGATATCTGTTTTCTAATCTTCCTCTTTTCAGGATTCTACTATATTTTGCATTTATCCTGTTTATTTTTTAATGATTCCAGACCTTTGTTAAATTTACCATCTTTTCAAAATTTTTATACATTTTCTGGAGCATATTTTAATTAAAATCCTTATTAATTCTTAACTCAGTCTCCAGCAGATTGGCTTTATTCAATTCTTATTTCTTTTGAGTTCTGTTACTAGAGCATATTTATTAGCATGTGTCAACTTTTGAGTAGGTGCTTAGCAGTGTAGTAAAATACTACATGGGGGAATTCAGCAGGTTGTATTTCTGACAAAAGATAGTTTTATTTTTTAAAGTGGATTCTAGTGTGTCTTTATAATCCTGTACAGGGTTGGCATTTGGATTAATACAGCCTGTTATTTTATATTATCATTTTATCTCTTTCTTCATAATTTCCATTAAGTTCTTATCCATAGGTATTTCAAACTCCTGGTCAAATTCCTTTTGTAGGTAAGTTTTCTCCTGGTTTTCAATAATGTGCTCTACATTTTTGATGCCTTCATCATTTTTTATGAATATTAAGTATTGGGTATGAAAAGATGAAGAAAATGTGAGGATCTGTATAATATTAATTTCTTTCAGTGTTGATTCCTTGCTTGGCAAACACTTGTAAAATTGTAATACCTGAAGACAATCTGTGATTAAGCTCATTTTAAAGACTGGTACATTCCAGGTATACCCTTTACAAGATGTGAACTGAAGGCCTGAGGTGTTCTTTAGGTCTCTTCTTTCTTAGGGGCTTTGAAGTCCACAATTTTTGCACCCCCTGCCGGCTTCCTAAGAACACTGACAGCTCAAATCTCATTCTCAACAACTCATGTCATTTTCTAACTGTCATACATCTAAAAGGGAATAAACACAAGGATAATTATATTCATTTTTCTCGCCTTTCCTCTTTCTTGGAGTGTTAGCTTCACAAATCTTTGTTGTATTATTAGCTCACTAATTTCTTTATACATTTTAAAAAAATATTTTGCTTAGATCTTTTATTTCTCTTGATTATGTATTGCTAGGAAATAAGCTAGATTTCCATTATAAACCAGATTTCCATATTATAGTATAAAAGGATGAAAAGACTGTCAATTAGTTCTGAGATTAAAACATGTTATCTGTCTTGTATGTAATTGAAACCCCCAAAAATAGAAGAAAAGGAGAGGGGTAGAAATACATTTAAAGAAATAATGGCCAAATTTTTCCAAAGCTTGCTGTAAAATGTAAACTTACAAACTAAATGTAAGCATGAATAATGATGAGAACACAAAAACCCTTGCTAATGCATATGCTGAAAATGGCTAGACACAAACATAAAGAGAGCATCTTGAGAACAACCAAATAGAAAATGACATTTTACATAGAGACTAAAAGCCATACAAATGATGGTGGACTCCTAATTAGAAATAATGGAGGCCAGAAAAAAAATGAAATAATATATTTTGAACTCTGTAAAGGAATAATAAGAATTGTCACCTTAGAATTCTATGTCAAGCAAAGATATCCTTCAAATACAAAGGTGAAATAGTGCCATTTTTGATCATTTACAACTGAGATAATTTATTGACAGTAAACCTACATCACAAGACATAATAAAGGGAATTCTTCACGTTGAAGGAAATTGACACAATGAAAAGCTTATTCAAAAGGGAAGAAAGAAGAACACTATAAATATTAAGTATGTGGAAATACATAAAAAATATGTATGTTTTCCTGTCTTTCTTTAAGAGATGTTTAACCATTTAATGCAAAAATTTTAAGATTGTATTTTGGCATTTATACCAAACATGATTTAAATCTAAATAGACTGAAAATTAAGGATTCAAACTGAAATCTCTAGCACTACCAATGAAACTTAATGCAATATTTATAGTTCAAAAGGCAACAAATTAAAAAAAAATATTGGATTGAGCCAAAAGAAACCCAGAAATGGGAGAGATAATCAAAAACCAGGTGAGTCAAATAAAAACAACTAACAAAATATTAGAAAACATTTAAGAGTATCAATTTTTAAATACAAAAAGATTAACATTTGCAAGTAAAAACTAGAGATTGTTAGACTTGGGGAAAAAAATACCAGGAACCAAGAATCTGATGTTTAAAAAAAAAACACTTTAAAAATAAAATTACAGAGATTGAATGCAAAAAAAAAGCATACCAGAGAGTACTATTAAGAAACAACAAAAAAAAATCCACAGTAATATTCAGCTGTGTTAACACCCCTTTCAGAAACTAATTTAAAAATAACAACAGAATAAGTAAATAAATAAATAATCTGGACATACAGATGACTTTATTTACTTGACATACTGGACACTCAATTGAAGAACTAGAATAAAATCTTCTTAAATCCATATGACTTGTCACTAAGACCACATACTGTGTCACAAAATAAGTCACATATCAAAAGTTTGGAATCTTACAGAGTATGTTCTCTATTGTAGTATTATTAAATTAGAAATCAATAAAAGACATTTAGAAAATTCCCACTAGACTTTAAGTCAAATGACATATCAATAACATCTAGTCAAAGATAATAAGTACAAGGGAAATTAGAAAATGTAGGAAATGAATAATAATAAAATTACAACATCAAAATATTTGTAGTTTGCTGATAGCACAGTGCTTAGAAATAAATTTGTAGGTGTAAATGTATTTTGCCATTGAATTAAGTCAATTATTTTCTAAACATATCCTACATGATTCTTTGCAGCAGCTCTTTTTTGTTGAAATTCTTACAGAATAATGCAGTTCGAACATCTGATTTTATTTTTAAATGCTACAATATAAGCTTTTTCATTATTAATTTGTTTCTAATGAATTCTCACAGTTTAGATCTTAAATTGGTGCTCTGCAGAAGAGATAGGGAAACAGTCTCTCCAGTAAGCACAGCTCAAAAGAATGAGCGCCTCTCCTGGTTGCCAACAATGGCTCCTTTGGTGCCTTCATATCATGTACTCCAGATCAGGGATTTGGGGGCAAGAGGTTCGTTCAGCACAATTACATCTAGTGGATAGTTCTACTCAACTGTGCTGAGCTGTAGTTTGCAATGAATAGTAAATAATAGATAAAACCTCAATAGAGCTGAACAGCTGTCACCACAGCTAACAGTGGAGCAAATCACGAGGTCAGACAAGACATATAACTGGGGATCATACGCACACACAGCTGCCATGGCTAACAGAGCACATATCTTAACATCTGTGAGGCTGTTGCTGCCAAACCTTTCCCATGAGCAGCTTTGTGTATTGACTTCAGGCCTGCTGAAAAGACAGAGAAATATAATTTTGCATATTCAACAATGTTAGAAATTGAATGAAGGATGTGTCCAGTTAATGTTGAAATTGTTAAAAATGGCTAATGATTTTATTTTTGTCAAAAAAGAAATTACTTTTAAAGGATTTATTTCTTTTGGTCAAGTACTTGTCTAAGCAATTGGAATAATCATTAATTTCATCTAAATTATGCATTTTATTTAATTGGTCACTTATATTTTCATAAAAGTTAAACTATTTCATTAATAGATATGTCTTACTAAAAATTATTTGCCAAGTTTGGAAGCTTTAATACTCTTTCTATTCTTTATTATAACTAAAAAATACAAATTTTTTCTTATTATTAACATTATTGGCATAACATGAATGTCATACTGCTAAGTAAAAAAGGTAACATCTTCATAACTAACACAAATATAAATTTGTTACACAAAAATAAACCACAGACCCATGTGAAAGATAAAATTTTAAAAAATATTTGATGCCCCTCACAGTGTGGGATCACAATGGCACACCCTTTTTGACATAGTCTCTGACCTTTAAGTATCTAGGTCAAACAGAAGCCAAAAAGATACTAGATAAGGGTGATGGTGTGCAAGGTAATTCAAGGAGCTCCTACTATCCCATTTCAGGTGACTTATCTAAACTCTTGACAACATGTGACATTTCTAGACACTGGCTCATGCCTGCCTATCAAATAGGCAAGTACAGAAATTGGGAGAAAATTGTGCACTTACACATAGTTGCCGAAACCAGGATGCTTTGAAAATCAAATGACCAGGCCTCAAAGTGGCCTGAGATTTTTGTCCTACAGCCCTCTTTTATGAGAAGATATACTCATTATTATATTCATATTTTAATACAAATGGAGATTTTGAAAATTCCTTAACAAGAAGCTATTGCAATGTACTTTTAACTTCTGGAGAACTAGTATCCCTACTATAGAGATATGTACTCTGTGAACCCATTTTCTTTTCTCAATAGCCAATTGAATCTTATCACTGTTCTTGTTGTGTTCCGGTCAAATATTCTCTATTTATTTATTTGTTTTTTTATTGAAGTATAGTTGACATACAATCTTATATTGTTTTCAAGTATACAACATAGTGATTCAACAGTTACCACATTATTAAATCCTCATGCCAACAAGTTCAGTTACTATCTGTCAACATAGAAAGATGTTAAAGAGCTACTGGCTATAGTGTCCATGCTGCACTTCATCTCTGTAACCAAGTTATATTATGTTTGGGACTTTGTGCCTCTTTATCCCCCTCCCCCACCCAAAATATCCACCCCAACCCCTCTCCCATGACAACCACTATTCACTTCTCGGTGTCTATGAGTCTACTACTGTTTTGTTCATTTTGTTTTGTTTTGTTTTTAGATTCCACATATAAGGGAAAACATACTGTATTTTTTTTTGGCTTATTTCACTTAGCATAATACCCTCGAGAACCATCCATGTTGTTGCAAATGGCAGGATTTCTTTTATTTTTTTATGGCTGAATAATATCCCATTGTGTATATGTACCACCTCTTCTTTATCCACAGTACTTTGGTTGCTTCCATATCTTGGCTATTATAAATAATGTGTCAATAAACATAGTGGTGCATATGTCTTCGAATTAAAGATTTTCTTTTCTTGAGTTAAATTCCTAAAAGTGCAGTTACTGGGTTGTATGGTATATCTGTTTTTAGTTTTCTGAGGAAACTCCATACTGCTTTCTATAGTGGCTGCAGAAATTTACATTCCTACCAACAGTGTAGAAGGATTCCCTTTTCTCCACATCCTCACCAGCACATTATTTCTTGTCTTTGGGATAGTGGCCATTCTAACTGGTGTGAGGTGATATCATTGTGCTTTTGATTTGCATTTCTATAATGATTAGCAATGTGAAGCATCTTTTCATGTGCCTCTTGGCCATCTGTGTTTCTTCTTTGGAAAAATATCTGTTCAGGTCCTCTGCCCATTTTTTAATCAGGTTATTTGTTTTTTTGGTGTTGAGGCATTTGAGTTCTTTATGTATTTTGGATGTAAATCCCTTATCAGATACATCATTTATGAAAATATTGTCCCATATTATAGGTTGCCTTTTTGTTCTATGTATGGTGTCTTGTGCTGTACAGAAGTCCCACTTGTACACTTCTGCTTTTGTTTCCCCTGCCTGGGGAGATGTGTCCAGAAAAAAGTTCTCATACTTATGTTTAAGAGATTTTTGCCTATATTTTCTTCTAAGAGTTTCTTGGTTTCATATCTTATATTTAGGTCTTTATCTATTTGGGTTTTACTTTTGTATATGGAGTTAGAAAGTAATCCAGTTTCATTCTGTTGCCTGTAGCTGTCCATTTTTTCCAACACTATTTATTGAAGAAACTGTCTTTCCCCATTGTATATTTAAGGCTTCTTTATCATATATTAATTAACCATATATGCATCAGTTTATTTCTGGGCTCTCTATTCTAATCCATTGATCTATGGGTCTGTTCTTGTGCCAGTAACATACTGTTTTAATTACTATAACTTTGTAGTAGATCTTGAAGTCAGGGAGCATAATACCCTCAACTTTGTTCTTCCTGCTCAAGATTGCTTTGACTCTTTGGGTTCTTTTGTGGTTCCATATGAATTTTAGGATTATTTGATCTAGTTCATTGAAAAATGCCACTGGAATTTTGATGGGGATTGCATTTAATCTGTAAATTGCTTTGAGTAGGATGGCCATTTTAACAACATTAATTCTTTCTATTCATGAGCATGGGATAAGTTTCCATATTATTGAGTCTTCTTTAATCTCCTTCATCAGTATCTTATAGTCAGAGTACAAGTCTTTTAACTCCTTTGTTAGGTTTATTGCTAGGTTTTTTTTTTTTTGATGCAATTGTACATGGAATTGTTTTCCTGATTTCTCTTTCTTCTAGTTCATTGGTAGTATATAGGAACAAAATTGATTTCTGTGTATTTTTTTTCTTTGTATCCTACAACTTTGCTGAATCCAGTTCTTAGTTCTAATAGTTTTTTTGTGGAATCTTTAAGGTTTTCTCTATATAGTGTCATGTCATCTGCAAAGAGTGAGTTTAACTTCTTCCTTATCAATTTGGATGCCTTTTGTCTCTTTATCTTGTCTGATTGCTGTGGCTAGGACTCCCAGCACCATGTTGAGTAAAAGTGGTAGAATGGCTTCCTTGTCTTGTTCCTCATCTTAGAGACAAAGCTGTTCACCATTGAGTATGATGTTAGCTGTGGGTTTGTCATATATGGCCTTTGTTATGTTGAGGTAACCTTCCCTCTATACCTATTTAATTGAGAGATTTTAATCATGAATGGATGTTGAATTTGGCAAGTACTTTTTTAGCAACTGTTGAGATGATCATATAGTTTTTATCTTTTTGTTAATTAATTGATGTATCACATTGATTGATTTACAAATATTGGACCATCCTTGCATCCTTGGAATAAATAGAATAAATCCCACATGGTTGTGATGAATGATCCTTTTGAAGTATTTTTGAATTTGGTTTGCTAATATTTTGTTGAGGATATTTGCATCTATGTTCATCAGGGATATTAGCTTTCTCTTTTTTTTAGTGTCTTTTTAGTATCTGTGTCTGATTTTGGTATTAGAGTGATGTTAGCCTTACCGAATAAGTTGAAACTATTCCCTCCCTTCTATTTTTTATAATATTTTAATAAGAATGGGCATTAGCTCTTTAAATATACAGTAGAATTCACCTGTGAAGTTATATGGTCCTGGAATTTAGTTTGTTGGGAGTTTTTTGATGGCCAATTCAGCTTTGTTACTGATAATTGGCGTGTTCAGATTTTGCTTCTTCCTGGGTCAGTCTTGGAAGGTTGTACATTTCTAGGAATTTGTCCATTTCTTCTAGGTTGTCCAATTAAATAAAATTCTTTAATAATTCTTTGTATTTCTGTGATGTCAGTTGTAACTTATTTTTCATTTCTGATTCTGTTTATTTTTGTCCTCTGTTTTTTTCTTTAAAAGTCTGGGTAGGGGTTTGCCTACTTTGTTTATCTTCTCAAACAACCAGCTCTTGGTTTATTGATTTTTTTCTATTGTCTCATTATTTTCTATTTTAGTTATTTCTTCTCTGATCTTTATTATGTCTCCTTTTACTGACTCCTTTTACTCTTTCATTTGTGATTCTTTTATTAGTTCCTTTAGTTATGAGGTTAGACTGTATATCTGGGATTTTGTTTGTTTCTTGAGGTAGCCTATTGCTATGTACTTTCCTCTTAGATCTGCTTTTGCAGCATCCCACCTATTTTGAGATATTGGGCTTCTCTTTTCATTTGTATCCATATATTGTTTGATAACCTCTCTGACTTGTTCATAGATCCATTAATTATTTAGAAGCATGTTGTTTAGCCTCCATATGTCCGTGGGGTTTTTTTGTTGTTATTGTTTTCTTCATGTAATTGATTTCCAGTTTCATACTGTTGTGATCTGAAAACATGCTGGATACAATTTCAATCTTCTTAAATTTATTGATGCTCTTTTTATGTGTTAATATGTGATCTATTCTGGATTGCATTCCATGTGCACTTGAGAAAAATGTGTATCCTACTGCTTTTGGGTGGAATGTTCTGTATGTATTTGTTAAGTCCATCTGGTCTACTATGTCTTTCAACATTGCTATTTCTTTCTTTATTTTCTGTCTGGATGATCTGTCCATTGATGTAAGTGGGGTGTTAAAAATCTCCTTTGTGTGCTCCTTATTTCCCCCTTTAGGTCTGTATTTTTATATATTTATGTGCTCCTATGTTGGGTGCATAGATATTTATAGATGTTTATAATTGTTATATCTTCTTGTAGGACTGATCCCTTTATCATTATGTAATATCCCTCTTTGTCTCTTGTTACTTTCTTTGTTTTAAAGTCTATTTTGTCTGATATGAGTACACTACTCCTGCTTTTTTCTCCCTTTTATTTGCATGAAATATCTATTTCTTACTTTCAGTTTGTGTATGTCTTTAGATCTGGAATGAGTCTCTTTTAGGCGACATATAGGTGGGTCTTCTTTCTTTATCCATTCTGCAACCCGGTGTCTTTTGATTGGTACATTTAACCCATTTACATTTAAGGTAATTATTGATAGGTATGTACTTATTGCCATTGGGTTAATTCTATTCTGATTATTTTTGTATCTCATTTCTGTTCATTTCTTCCCCTTTTATACTGTTCTCTTTTGATTTGATGGTTTCCTTTAGTGCTATGCTTAGATTTCTGTTTTTTAACTTTTTGTGTATCTGTTATAGGCTTTACGTTTGTGGTTACCATAAAGTTCATAGATAATTTCCTATATATGTAATATAGTTTGTATTAATTTGATGTTTGCTCCATTTTGAACACAGCATAAAAGTACTACTTTTCTGTTCATCTTCCTCCTCCATACTTTATGTATATGATATCATAATCTACATCTTTTGTGCATTCCTTGATCCATTTTGTATATAGTTTAATTTACTACTTTTGTTTTTAAACTTCATAGTTCCATAGTAAATAATTGGTCTATTACCTTTACTGTAGTTTTGTTTTCACTGGTGAAAAATATTTAGGCTTAAGAACATTTCCATCTGCAGAAGTTCATTTAACATATCCTGTCAGACCAGTTCAGTGCTGTTGAATTCTTTTAACTTTTATTTATCTGGGAAACTTTTCTCCTTCAATTCTGAATGATAACCTTGCTGGGTATAGGATTCTTGGTTGTAGGTTCTTCTCTTTCAATACACTAAATGTTCATGCCACTCACTTTTGACCTGTAAAGTTTCTGCTGAGGAATTTGCTGATAGCCTTATGGAGTTTCGATTACAGATAACTGTCTACCTCTCTCTTGCTGCTTTTAAGATTCTCTCCTTATCTTTAATCTTTGCCATTTTAATTACTGTAGGTGTTGGGGTTGTTTTCCTGAGGTTCCTCTTGTGAAGGGCTCTCTGTGCTTCCAGGAACTGGGCGTCTACTTCCTTCCTTAGATTGGGGAGATTTTCAAAAATTATTTCTTCAAAGAGAATCTCTACCTCTTTGTCTCTCTCTTCTCCTTCTGGGAACTCTATTATGTAAATATTGTCTCATTTGGAGTTGTCACACAGCTCTCTTAGAATCCTCTCATGTTTTTCTCTCTGTTCCTGAGCTTCATTATTTTCCTGTTCACTAATTTTCATCACATTGATTATCTCCTCCACTTGCAGCAATTTATTATTCATTCCTTCCACTGTATTTCTCATTTACGTTCCCCTTTTCTTCAGCTCTGAGTGGCCTCTTTTTCAAATTTTCTATCTCCTCATTATAATTCTCACTGAGCTCAGTTATTTTCTCCAGGCCACTGGGCATCTTTATGACTGTTACTTTGAAATCTTCATCAAAGACTGATAATCTGATAATTTCTATTTCATTTAGCCCTCTTAGTGATGTCTTATATTTTTCTTTTGTTTTGAACATATTCCTTTGGCCCCTCATTTTGTCTGGGTTTCTGTGTTTCCTCCTTTATATTAGGTGGATCCACTGTGCCTGCTGGTCCAGAAAGTAATGGCTTTGTGAAGTGTGCATTCTATGGTGTCCAGAAGATAAGACTCTGTTGACCAATTCTTGGTTCTCCTTTGTGATGGAGCTCCAGTTTCTGTTGGTAGGCTGTGAGAAGGGTCACCTTTCTGCCTGCTTGTGAGCAGTGGCTGATATCTGTCAAAAGAGGCTAACAGCTCACCTATGCCTGCCCTTTGTATGCCTGGAGGTCCTTCTTCCTGGGATACACTGTGGGCAGGGTCACCCTCTGCTTACTGCACAGTATTGGCAGCTGTTGCCAGGCTGGGCAGGCCAGTCAGGATGGATACATAAGGGAACACTGCTTGGGCTGAGCCGCCAGTAAGGGAGATGGAGAATTTAGAGTTGTTTCTCACAAACATCCCACAAGCTGGTCTAAATGAGGGCCAGGAAAACTGGAAAAGTGTTCTCCTTCCACCTGCCAGGCAGCAAAGTCTGGTTGCTGCTGGGCCTAATAGGTTGGGCACAGTGGGTGTGCAGGGAAGCACTGCTATAGAGCTGAGCTGTCAGTAAGAGGGATGGAGTGTTTATGGCAGGCTCCTATGGGTGCCTGACAAATTCAGCTGAGAGAGGGCTTTCTTCTCAGAGAGCTCCCTCTCATCCCTGCCCCTCTGACATACTTCCCACTGCTGATAAATCCCTCAAACTGCCACCTTTGTGTTGGGTCTCAGTGGGGGCTATGAAGCATGCCTGTCTTCTTCAAGTGACAGGAGTCTCTTCCTCCCAGAGTACTCCAACTCTCCCTTGTATCCAGTCCATTAATCACCAAAGTCCAATGCAGAGTGGACTCCTGTTCCCAGAGAAGATCTCCAGAACCAGGTGTGCAGGATCCCTGACACTTATTCCCTTCCTGCTCTGTTCCTCTGTCTCCTACTTGTGGGCTGCAATTGGGTACAGGCTTGGGTTCTTGATAGCAGCTCTACCACTTTACTCTTCTCAGTGTGGTCTTCCTTTCCTCACCAGGTGTAGATGGACTGTTCCACAGTGTTCAGGTCATTTTCAGGGTTAGTTGTATTTGCTGCAGTTGCCTCCTTGGTTTTACACTGGAGGAGGTTTCTGCCTTGCCATACTACTCTGCCATCTTTTCTATCCAGAACTCCAAATAATCTCTATTTATGATGTGGATCTTTATGTTGTTCTAATTTATCTTTAAATTGTCCTAATGAAAGATTGTACTTCCCCTCTTATTGTTCCTTTAGAAAACCATATTTTTCATTACAAGTGGATATATTAACATTTTGTTCATCAGTTTCTTATGAATTATTTACCAACCATTGCCTTTCTTGTGTTCTTTGACATGACTTCAGGGGCTAAAAACATTGAGTATATTTATATGTATGTTTAAACATCAGATAAAGCCAAAGTCAGACAGATCTTTTCTCTTCCATTCATCTAATCATCAAGTGACAATTCCCTCACACTGTTGCCTAAGTGCATGACATTTAACTTCAGTAGATTAATATACCTAAGCAATTTGACAATACTGACTAGGTGATGGAATATATTAATGTACTGAAAAGGTATCAGCTGGAAAAGTACTTATTAGAAAGACTCATAAATGGAATAATTACTGTACCTAATTATTAGAAAAACGAATTGAATATTTATAGAAGTGTAAACTGATAAGAAATGTGATATTCAATATTGTTCTGAATCTGTTTTATCACAACCCACTGAATATGAACTTTGGGAAAGATATCTATTATGTCTTTGACAACATATGTCTGTATGAATGTTCAATGAACTTTGCCTTTCTTAATTTTAGGCACTCTCTTGTGTATGCCCTGGTATTTTTATGTTGTTTCATTTTGAGGAAATGCCTTTTGTGAAATTCCTGATAAAGTTTTTTGCCTACTTCTCTGTCTGCATATTTTATTGATATCTCCATATCATATTGATGGCTTGTTATTCTTCTTCTTGTTTCTGGAGTGTAGCATTAGGTTGTTTACTTGTATCTTCTCTTTCATTAACGTAGATGCTTACCATTTTAAACCTCCCCCTTAGAACTGCCTTTGCTGTATCCTATAAGTATGTTGTTATGGACCTAACAGATATATACAGAAATTTGGTATGTTGTTTTTCTATTTTAATTTGAGATATCCTTTGATTTCCCTTTTGATTTCTTCTCTGACCTATTGCTCAGGAGGTTGTCTGATTGCCACACATTAGTGACTTTTATTGTATGGTTCTCTATTTCTCTCTTTACATCTGTTAGTATTTGCTTAATATATTTAGGTGCTCTGATATTAAGTGCATATATATTTACAATCGTTATATCTTTTTGATTAATTGACTGCTTTATCATTATATAATGACATTCTTTGGCTTAAAGTCTGCTTGTGTCTGATCTAAGTATAAGTACCCCTGCTCTTTCTTATGCATAGTTTTCCTAGTTTCAATTAGTTGTTTATCTGTGTTTTCTTGTAGTTCATTGAATTTATTTGAGAGGTTTACTTTGAATTATTTCTCATACAGTTGATAAATAACCACTGGACCATTGGTGTTTCATTAGTTTCCATGGTGGTGTCATGTTTCTCTTCCAGTCTTTACAGATTAGCTTTGGCAGGCAAACCCTCTAC
This sequence comes from Smutsia gigantea, assembly GCA_032199065.1. Taxonomy (NCBI): domain Eukaryota; kingdom Metazoa; phylum Chordata; class Mammalia; order Pholidota; family Manidae; genus Smutsia; species Smutsia gigantea. The sequence continues at coordinate 311,147 of JAVSCE010008544.1, read as the reverse complement.
CAGTCAATGTGTCCAGAGATGCTAAGTGGGCCATTTTTGGTGTCCATGAGTGAGCTTGTTGACAGAGTCCTTAGGTGGACAGGTTTGGTTCCTGGGTCAACAGATGGGAAGGCCTGCTGCTTGAATACATGTGGACCAACCTGGTGCCTGAGTCTATAGGGGTAGACCTAGATCCTGGATCCCCAGAAGCCAATCAGGGTAGACTTGGGATATGGGTCTGTGGGCATGGTCTGGAACTGGAATAGGCTGAGATCCTAGTTTTATGGATCCAACTGAGGCTGTGGAAATTGGCCAACACAAGGGTTGGGTCACTGCCTGGATTCTTGGGGGCTTGCTGGGAGCCTGGTGGCATGGAGCCACTGGGGGCATACTGGCATTCATGGCACACTCACTTCACCTTCTTCATGGACTAAGTGTCCCTGTCTTTTGGCTCTGGGCTGTCTGGGATTGGGGGAGCTGGATGAAGTTAATGTGAATATAACTTTTTTACTCTCCTCAATGCATATTTTCTTACTTTTTTGTTTCTCTCAGGTGCTATAATCCCTCACGTGGAATCCTTAGCTCTTGCGAAGGTTTTTTCATGTGCAAATAGTCATTTAAATTGATGTTTCTGGGAGGGACAGGTGATAGAAATTACTACGCTGCCATTTTGCTGCCTTCACTCAAACTTTTATAATTTCAGTGTATTTGAAATCATCAGCCATTTCCTTTGTGGTTTATTTTTTGCATAATTTTCTTATTTAAGTCATGCTACATTTACTTTGGAAGGGAGAAAGGAGATATGTGAGAGAGTAAACAAAAGAGTGAAACTAAAGAAAAGAGGTAATACATTTAATTAAGAAAAAGTGAAATGTGGAAGTGTTATTTTACTCCTAAAGAAGAAAATAAAAAGACATATTACTTTTTTCTATCAGCTTAGGAATAAGTTAACCAAACATTTCAGACTATGGTATTTATATTTCAATGTATGTTTGATTATAGAATTTTTTTAGCTGATAGTTTATCATGTATGAAATATGTATGACTTTTATTTTCTTATCTGACAGCTAAAATGAACTGTTACTAAGGAAAAAGTGGGAAGTTTACTTGATAGTTAAAGTTCAAACTATAACATCTACCTTAATGTAACAAATATGAACCCTAATTACTATTATTTGAACCCTATGAATTTTACTCCAATTAATATTTTAAAAGATTCTAGTAATGTAATCATAAGTGAGAGCTTCCTTTTCATGTTTTCTAGGGTCAATTCCCTTTGCCTGTTACATAATAACCATTTTATTTTGTACTTGACTACTCTGTAGATATTACATTCATGTAGGAGAAATTCCTTATGAAACATTTTACAAAATATCCTGTTCTTTAAACTCTGAGACTCATTATGATGTGAATATTATGGAGATTTTGAAATAAACATGCAGCAAGTTTCAAAAATTCTTACATCTTTTATTATTTTCTTTACCAAATTCTTGCTGCCTTTTTCTGTGTACCTCTCAGAGCCATAGAGCCCTAGAATTACAGTATGATATGTGGGAAAAAATACAATTAAATAATAAGCCTTGTCCTCTAAATCTTTCTACCAAATTCATTTTCTTGTATGAATTTTCTAAAAAAAATGAGGAGAGATATTAATATAGACTATGATGCCAGATATTATTCTGAAAATAATTTGTAAAAATATCTTCTAATTAAAAGATGAAAATATTGATTTATCTGAGTAAAGAACAGAGTTTTAAATATTTTGAAACAGTAGTGTGTTTGTTTTGCTTTATTAAGAATAAAATAAAATAAAGAGAGAAGGCTCAGGCTTGAAACGCAGGTCTATTACTCAAAGCTTACAACATATCAACAAATTATTTAAAATGTTAATACTTAGTTATTTTTTAAATATCTGTATAAATATATATATCATATATGAATGTAATATAACAAATGGAAATAATTATAAATAAAATGGTTAGACTCATGTAAACATATAGATGCATAAATGTAGGCATAGACATAAGTATATATACAAATATGCACAAGCACCTTAACTTTCTCTATAGCTCTCCTTCTTATGTTAAAAATTTGTCATTGAAAAACATTCAGATAATAATGTGTTTTATGTTGAAAAACTAAAGGTGAAATTTTAATGTTTATTTTTAAAATATAGTGATAAAACCTGTCTCAAAAGGTTTTTTAATCAAACTGCTGAAAACACCTTTTAAATTGCAGTGTTATACAAATATGAGTTGTTTTAATTGAATTCTTATATACAGGCATCATATACAAAATTTACTTTAGGTTCAAGATGATATATAAATAAATAGATGATGGATACAGGCAGATAAGATGCAGAGATAATAGGAAGGATTTTTTTTAAGAGGAAAAGGGAAAAGAAAGAAAATTTTAGAGCTCTAGATACCTGAATAAACTTCTAGACCAGCAGCCTTATTTTATAGTGTGTGCAACAGCTGGCAAGTATATAAGAAACAGCTACTAGTACTTGACAGGCCTGCTTAGTCACTTTGAGTTTTGAAAATTAGTATTGAATTGCTGGCTAGATGTAATTTCAAATGAGTAGCATCATTATAATAATATAAAAGAGCAGAAAATTATTTCAGAAATTCTGACATCACTAACAAAAATTGAGAAAGCAAAGAATAACATAATAAGAATTAGTATAAACAAAAGTAAAATGAAACAAGATTTTAGACCAGCCAGCCACTTTCATTTAAAACAATAACAGTGAGATTGTTATAGCTTTGATGTTGTCTTAACAAATTCTTTGTATAAAATAAAATCTCTTAAACATCTGGATGATATCACTGAACTTCAATTTCTATAGATGAATTAAGGCTCTCATAGGACTCTTACCTTTATTTCTTCAAATATAATTGATAGCACTGTAGATAAATGATGAAGCCTGTAGCAGAGTGCAGACACTCTAGTGGTGATTAGTTTTTATATGTACACTACTTGATATCTAGGAAGTCTGTCTAAAGGAAAAGTAACACAGTTTAGGTAAAATTTATTGTTTCACCAAAATTTTGTAGTAAGTACTGTTTAAAATTAGGGCCTATGTCTAAATACAAGGATAAACATAATGTTTTTTGTTCTGTCTCATAATAATATGTTAACATGAATAATGCTTAATGCCAGAGTTAAGTATATTAGTAGGATGTTACTTTTTTAAAGACTTTCTTTTCAACTGCAACATATGCAATTGTTGTAAAGTCCAGTTGTTTACAAGGAGAGAAAAGTTTGAGTATTTGTGTGAAGAACTTTTGTGGGGTTTCAAGTTAGATTTCAAATATTCCATAATGCTTATCACTTTTGATGTAGCACCTCCTTGCATCAGGCATAATCATAATTCCAATTTTTGTGTGGCCCTCAGCTCCATTTCTAACCAAAGCTCACATTCAAAGGAGATACAAAAGTGCAGTCTCCAGTTTCAAAGAGGCAAAATTTGTACCTTCTTTGTGTTATGTGCCATTAAATGACTATTGAAAGGGCGCTATGTATGTTCCAATGTATGGCAGTTCTTTGGTGAAATATTCCTCACCATGCTGATTTATTATCTCTTTGATCTAAGTTTCCCAGACAATCTTCTAACAATCACTAAATTGTATGATATATTCGAGTGCTTAAAAGCTATGATCCTGATTGGATTAAAGGTGGCAGTGTGAGAAGTGAGACAGAGAACTCATCCTAAAACCACATGTAATATGAAAATATAATTAATACAACTAATGCTGAAAGAGCATCAGGAAAGAAGGCTGCACCAAACTGAATAAACCTGGAGAAAAAAGCAGACCTCAGGGAACAGGTTAATGTACCAAAGCTGTGACCCAGCAGGGCCCAAGCCCTTCCCCCACCCCAGGTCAAGGGCAAGAGGAAGAGAAACAGAGCAGGGAGGGAGTGGAGACCAGAGACTGCTGAAAACCTAGCCCTAGAGATCTGCTCTGCGAGCATGAACCTACATTGCATGGTGCTCTGCTGATTTAGTGGGGTTGGAAAGCTAAGACAGGCAGAATACCTGGAGAGATGGAGATTCCAGCTGCTTATGGAAAACAGAGATTCATATCCAGCTGATATGGGTGGGCAGTCTGAGAGACTTCCTAAAAGCGAGAGGGCTACTAAAGGGGCAAGGATTGCACAGAGCTGACTGCTCAGGAGAAAAGACAGGTAGGCAAAATTGTCCGGGTGCACTCTGCCCAGCAGGATGGGATCTTAAACGATCTTCAGGCACTCCATCCTGCAGGCTGGCTACACAGCTCCAAAGCTCCCTACAGTGATATGCAGCTTGCTGTGTCTTCCTCCTGGCTAGCCTGCAACTGGCTCTGGCTTGCAAATCTGCAACCCCTGCCCTGGTGTCAGGGTAGCCAGAGGGAAGCCCTGCCTATGGCAGCTACAAACACAAAGCATAGAGGTTTACACCTGTGTGTTCAGCACACTGGTTCTGCAGTGGAGACAGGCATAGCAGCCTGGAAGCAGGAAACAGCTCTTTCCTCCCCCTAAGCACCAACCCCACTCCCCTGTGATCCAAGACCTGGCTCCAGGGGCTGAGCAGCTCCAGAGAGTAGAGCTTCTGGGCACTAGAGGGCACCACAGACAAATTATGTAACTTCAAAGGAATCTGGTTCAAAGCAAAATTATGAATACATCTGAGAAAGATACAAATTAGATCGACCTCATGAATCTTCCTGAAAGAGATTTGAAAGTAAAAATCATTAACATGCTCATGGAGGTACAGAAAAATATTCAAGAACTCAGGAACAAACATAGAATGGAGATGCAATTGTTGAAGAACACAATGGAGTGTATTAAAAGCAGATTAGATATGATGGAGGAGACGATAAATGAAATAGAAACTAGAGAAGAGGAATACAAAGAGTCTGAGGCAAAGAGAGAAAAAAGGATCTCTAAGAATGAAAGAATACTGAGAGAACTGTGTGACCAATCCAAATGGAACAAAATTCATATTATAGGGGTACCAGAAGAAGAAGAAAAAGATAAAAAGAGATAGAAAGTGTTTTTGAGGAAGTAATTGCTGAAAACTTCCCCAATCTGGGGAAGGAGATAGTCTCTCAGGTCATGGAGGTGCACAGATCTCCCAACACAAGGGACCCAAGGAGGACAACACCAAGACATATAATAATAAAAATGGCAAAGATCAAGAATAACGACAGACTATTAAAAGCAGCCAGAGAGAGAAATAAGATCACATACAGAGGAAAACCCATCAAGCTACCAACAGACTTCTCAGCAGAAACCTTATAGGCCAGAAGGGAATGGCATGATATATTTAACGTTATGAAACAGAAGGGCCTCGAGCCAAGATTACTTTATCTGGCAAGATTATCATTTAAATATGAAGGAGGGATTAAACAATTTCCAGATAAGCAACAGCTGAGAGAATTTAGCTCCCACAAATCATCTCCACAGTGTATTTTGGAGGGACTGCTACAGATAGAAGTATTCCTAAGGTTAAATAGTATCACAAGAGGTAATAAAAAAGGGATAGACAAAGAGTACAGAATATGATACCTAATATATAAAGAATGGAGGAAGAAGAAAAGGAGGGGGAAAAAAAGAAACTTTAGATTAAGTTTGTAATAGCATACAAAGTGAGTTAAGTTAGACTCTTATATGGTGAGGAACTTACCCTTGAACCTTTGGCAACCATGAATCTAAAGCTGGCAATGGCAATAAGTACATACCTATCAATAATCACCCTAAATGTAAATGGTCTCAATGCACCAATCAAAAGACATAGAGTCACTGAATGGATAAAGAAACTTAACCCAACTATATGTTGCCTAAAAGAGACTCACTTCAAACCCAAAGACATGCATGGACTAAAAATGAAGGGATGGAAAAAGACATTCATGCAACTAATAGGGAGAAAAAAGCTGGTGTTGCAGTACTTGTATCAGACAAAATAGACTTCAAAACAAAGAAAGTCACACGAGACAAACAAGGACATTACATAATGATAAAGGTGTCAATCCAACAGGAGGCTATAACCATTATGAATATCTATGCACCCAACACAAGAGCACCTACATATGTGAAACAAATACTAACAGAATTAAAAGGGGAAAAAGAATGTAGTATATTCATTCTAGGAGACTTCAACACTCCACTCACTCCAAAGGAAAGACCAACCATATAGAAAATAAGTAAGGAGTGAGAGCAACACATTAGAACAGATGGACCTAACAGACATCTACAGAACTCTACACCCAAAAGCAACAGGACACACATTCTTCTCAAGTGCACATGGAACATTTTCCAGAATAGACCACATACTAGGCCACAAAAAGAACCTCAGTAATTTCTAAAATATTGAAATTGTAAAAACCAACTTCTCAGATCATAAGAGTATAAAACTAGAAACAAATTGTACCAAAAAAACAGAAAGGCTCACAAACACATGGAGGCTTAACAACATGCTCCTAGTCAATGGTTCAATGACCAAATAAAAAGAGATCAAGCAATATATGGAGACAAATGAAAAAACAGCACAATGCCCCAACTTCTGTTGGATGCAGCAAAGGGAGTTCTGAGAGGGAAGTATATAGCAATCCAGGCCTATTTAAAGAAGGAAGAACAATCCCAAATGAATAGTCTAAATTCATAATTATGGAAACTGGAAAAAGACGAACAAATGAAGCCCAAAATCAGCAGAAGGAGGGACACAATAAAAATCAGAGAAGAAATAAATAAAATTAAGAAGAATAAAACAATTGAAAAAATTAATGAAACCAAGAGCTGGTTCTTTGAAAAAATAAACAAAATAGACAACCCCCTGGCCAGACTTATTAAGAAAATAAGAGAATCCACACACATAAACAGAATCAGAAATGAGAAAGGAAAAATCATGATGGAATACAAAGAATTATTAGGGAATACTATTAAAAACTATATGCTAACCAACTGGATAACTTAGAAGAAAGGGACAACTTTCTAGAAATATACAACCTTCCAAGACTGACCCAGGAAGAAACAGAATATCTAAACAGAACAATTACCAGCAATGAAATTGAATTGGTAATCAAAAGAACTACCCAAGAACAAATTACCCAGACCAGATGGATTCACCATGTAATTTTATCAGAGATTTAGGTAAGACATAATACACATTCTGCCTGCAGTTTCCCAAAAAATAGAACAGGAGGGAATACTTCCAAAGTCATTCTATGAAGCCAGCATCACTCTAACACCAAAACCAGACAAAGCACAAAAAAAGAAAACTACAGACCAATATCCCTATTGAACATAGATGTAAAAATACTCAACAAAATATTAGCAAACTGAATTCAAAAATTCATCAAGAGGATCATACACCATGATAAGAGGGATTTATCCCAGGGATGCAAGGATGGTACAACATTCGAAAATCCATCAACATCATCCATCGTATCAACAAAAAGACGGACAAAAACACATAACATCTCCATATATGCTGAAAAAGCATTCAACAAAATTCAACATCCATTCATGATAAAAATTCTCAACAAAATGGGTATAGAGGAGAAGTGCCTCAACATAATAAAGGCCGTCTATGACAAACCCACAGCCAACATCATACTTAACAGCAAGAAGCTGAAAGCTTTTCATCTAAGATCAGGAACAAGACAGGGATACCCACTCTCCCCACTGTTATTCAACATAGTACTGGAGGTCCTAGCCATGGCAATCAGACAAAACAAAGAAATACAAGGCATCCAGATTTGTAAGGAAGAAGTCAAACTGTCACTACTTGCAAACGACATGATATTGTACATACAAAAACCCTAAAGAATCCACAGCAAAACAACTAGAACTAATATCTGAATTCAGCAAAGTTGCAGGATACAAATTTAATACACATAAATCTTTTACATTCCTATATGCTAATGATGAACTAACGGAAAGAGAAATCAGGAAAACAATTCCATTCACAATTTCATCAAAAAGAATAAAATACCTAGGAATAAACCTAACCAAGGAAGTGAAAGACCTATACCCTGAAAACTGCAAGACAGTCACTCCTAAGAAAATTTAAAGAGGATACTAATAAAGGGAATTTCATCCCATACTCTTGGGCAGGAGGAATTAATATTGTCAAAATGGCCATCCTGCCTAGTTCAATCTACAGATTCAATGCAATCCCTATCAAAATACCTACAGCATTCTTCAATAAACTGGAATAAATAGTTCTAAAATTCATGTGGAACCACAAAAGACCCCAAATAGCCAAAGCAATCCTGATGAGGAAGAATAAAGCAGGGGGATTACAGTCCCCAACTTTAAGCTTTACTACAAAGCCAGAGTAATCAAGACAATTTGGTACTGTCACAAGAACAGACCCATAAACCAGTGTAACAGACTAGGGAGCCCAGATATAAACCCAAGCATATGTGGTCAATTAATATACAATAAAGGAGCCATGGATATACAATGGGGAAATGACAGCTTCTTCAACAGCAGGTGTTGGCAAAACTGGACAGCTACATGTAAGAGAATGAAACTGGATTACTGTCTAACTCCATACACAAAAGTAAACTCGAAATGGATCAAAGATCTGAATTTAAGTCATGAAAGCATAAAAGTCTTAGAAGAGAATATAGGCAAAACTCTCAAATATAAACATGAGCAACTTCTTCATGAACATACCTCCCCGGGCAAGGGAAACAAAAGCAAAAATGAACAAGTGGGACTATATCAAACTAGAAACCTTCTGTACAGCAAAGGACACCATCAGTAGAACAAAAAGGCATCCTACAGTATAGGAGAATATATTCATAAATGACATGTCTGATAAGGGGTTGACATCCAAAATACACAAAGAGCTCATGCCCCTCAACAAACAAAAAGCAAATAAGCCAATTACAAAATGGGCAGAGAAGCTGAACAGACACTTCTCCAAACAAGAAATTCATATGGCCAACAGGCACATGAAAAGATGTGCCACATCACTAATTATCAGAGAAATGCAAATTAAAACCACAATGAGATATTACCTTACACCAGTTGGGAAAGCTCACATCCAAAAGACAAACAACAACAAATGTTGGTGTGGATGTGGAGAAAGGGGAACCCTACTACACTGCTGGTGGAATGTAAACTAGTTCAACATTTGTGGAATGCCCTATGAAGGTTCCTCAAAAAACTCAAAATAGAAATATCATTGGACCTAGGAATTCCACTCCTAGGAATTTACCCTAAGAATGCAGCAGCCCAGTTTGAAAAAGACATATGCACCCCTATGTTTATTGCAGCACTATTTACAATAGCCAAGGAATGGAAGCAACCTAAGTGTCCATCAGTAGATGAATGGATAAAGAAGATGTGGTGCATATACCCAATGGAATATTATTCAGTCATAAGAAGAAAACAAATCCTACCATTTGCAACAACATGGATGGAGCTAGAGGGTATTATACTCAGTGAAATAAGGCACATGGAGAAAGACAAGTACCAAATGATTTCACTCATCTGTGGAGTATAACAACAAAGCAAAAACTGAAGGAACAAAACAGCTGCAGACTCACAGATCCTAAGAATGCACTAGTGGTTACCAAAGGGAATGGGGTTAGGGAGGGTGGGTGGGAAGGCAGGGATAGGGAGATTAAGTGGTATTATGAGTAGCATACATAATATTGAGTGGGAGGCCCAGGGAGGCAGTATTGCACAGAGAAGACAAGTAGTGACTGCATAGAATGTTGTTATGCTGATGGGCAGTGACTGTAAAGGGGTATGTGGTAGGGACTTGATAATGAGGGGCATCTAGTAACCACATGTTCATATAAGTGTATATTAATGATACAAAATAAATAAATAAATAAAAAAGCTAGAATCCTGGTTATGTAAGAGAATCCACCTTAAGTCTTATAAATGTGGAAGCTAAGATCGCCCAAAAGAAACAAGAGGGAGAAAGAAGGAAAAAACTACTCCAATCTTTCTCTCCACTCCCCTTCCCCTTTATCTACTTCTGCTGCCTCCCTTTTGTCAAACTGAACTTGAATTCAGCTGGAAAATAAGCCTGGGAAGAAATCTTCAGTATTCAGCATCTGACCAGAAAAGGTTGGATCATGTATGAGAGGGACATGTATGTGAAAGAAATAGAATCAGAAAATTACTTCTCTCTGACAACTAAAAACTTTCACCTTATTTTATCAAACTCATAACCCAAAGAGGAGTTCTTTCCCAGGAGGCAATTTAATTATACATATCAATTTGTCTGCCAAATACAACCCAAAATGCCCAAACCACAGTTTAAGCATAGGAACGAAGGCTCATAAGAAAACAGCCATAATTCTGGTGGAAAAGCAGTTTTACTGGCTCAAGAATGTATAGAGAAACAAATATTGAATTCTACCTCAAGGAGTTGAGGGAAGTTTTATTAGGTACTGGAGTCTTGAAGAATTTGTGGGAGTTAAAGAATCACAAAAGTGTGAGGCTTTGAGAAAGTATGATAAACCCAAAAACTATGGAAGGGTTTTAAGAGGATTTAAATGTAGGCTACATGGAAGAGACTACCCAATGGCAGCACAGTTAAAAGAAAAAACAAGGAGAGCCATGTACACTGAGGCAAGGAAATTAAATTTCACCTTATAGGCATTTGAGGATTATATCGAGCAAATGAAAAGATTAGCTTCATATGTTAGAAAATTGCTCTAATTTTTCAGAAATATAGATTGTTGTTTGGAAGGAGGCAAACTGGAGGCTGAGAGCAATCTAGAGGTTAATATAGCCTCCAGGAGAGTGATATGTAAATTAAGGTGTGAAGTGCACAAGAAAGGAGGGCCTTCTATCCACAAAATACTTCATGCTAAGTTATGTTAATGAGTATGTGATCTGTAAGAGTGTTGGCAGTGCTCAAGTAAGTTTGGGGTGACTCTGTTGGTAAAAGTGTATTATTTGTAAGGATGTATTTCAGTAACAACTTGTATGAACCGTTTACTGGGACAAAAATCATCCTCAAGAGTAAAAAACGGGACGGTAGCAAACACCCATCAGAGTTGTTACAGTGTGCATACATGTGCTAGTCCTTATCTCCACGACTAGGTAACATAGGCACTTGACTAATTCGAATTTCTTTCCATCCCACTTTCTTTCTTTTTATTTACTCTTACTGGAATCTGCAAATGTCTACCTGCTGAACTGTGTTAAAAGGAGATAATGGTTGAATTGCAAACAATTGTTCTATATGAGTGAGGAAGCTATTTTGTTTAGTTTATGTGCACACATTTGCACAAGAACTCAAAGCAAACAAAGATTTTTAGTTTCCATCACATTTAGTGGTGTACAGGTATGTAGATATATAGATAGATAGGGGGGTAAATAAATATAGACAGGAAGACATGATGCAATGATGATCCTTCTCCACTGATGTAAAGATTGTTTTGTAAAGATGGCATTACTTGTTTTAATCAAAGAAACTGAAGCACTTAATCTACTTGGTCATCAATACAGTATACCATTATCATACCAGTCTAGTATAAAATATAGGAATATAAGATATCTATTTTTTGGCCAACCTATTTTAGAGGAGCTCATTTATTATTCTATTAAATCACAGATATAAATATTGAGAGGCTTTTTTGTAAACCTATAAAGAAGCTTTTCTTTAGATCAATTTATTTGAACAATTGCTTACTAAAGCTTATGTAAGCAGATCACACCATAACTATAATATGGTTACTAGAGATGCATTGTTTAAGGACAAAATAAATATTGCATAAATTCTCAGGTTGTTCATTCAAAAAAGCCCAAAGCAGTATCTGTCTAAAAAGGGGTAAATGGATTTTATTTAAAGAACTTTTCAACAAAAACAGCAGAAAAGATTGCTTTCATTTATGATCAATAAAAGTCTACATAACAGACAACACTTTGCTCTCTTAGTAAAAAATACTATTTGTTCTCAAGAACCAATACTTAACAAACAAGGATGGGAAATAAAGATGTATTGTTCAGAGCAATTATACTGAGGAGAAACAGAAATAAAGGCTGTAGCTTTGTGTCAGTTTCAGACACATCTCCTGGACAAGAAACATGAAACACTATAGCTGTGAAGCCTCAACAAAGAAAAGTAGGACACTTAAAAAAATAATGTTAATATATCTTTCTTTTATGTTTCTATCTTACACTTAAAGATTAAGAATAAATAAATCAAAGCAATTTGAAAAACTTGAAATATTTCCTTTGGAAAGATAAACCTTATGAGTGAAATAAGCATATATGAATTGGAATTTGTCTAATATGCATTTTTCTCCAACTACATAAAATAGTTTGAGTAAACCGCTTTATTTTTTCATTTTCCCATATCTCATTGTAGCATTCTACATACCTGTATATGTAGCATGCTAAAATATTTTTTTCTTAAATCTGCTGTTTATTTCTCTGTGCCTATTTGTCATTTTCTTTATGTATTGCCATCTATTCACCTAATCTTTATTCAGGCAGAAGGATTATGTCTGTTTTTTCACTTATAATATTAGATGCTATATTAACAGAATTCAGTGATTGATTCTGTTAGGCCTGTGAGAAAGGAAGAAGTCAGGGTTGATGTTTTAGCTCCTGGTGGTATAGTCATTTAGTGGCAGAGTGTCATGAAAGGAGCAGGTTTACTTGGAAAGTTAATGACTTCAGTTTTGGAAACTTGCAATTGTGGTTCTTGTGGCTCTTCCAATTACAATTGTGTAATACACAGCTTAGAAAATTATTTTGGGATCTTAAAGGAGAAAATATGAACTAGAAATTATTGCATGAAGAACATTATGTACATATGAAAATAGATGAATATATTTAAAAATAAATTGCAGTAATACATCTAAATATTTTAATAGGCTTAATGAGTCTACATATGTGATCTTCACCATGAAGTATTGACTATGTTTTTTTACAATAGTTTCTCTGTCCCTTTATATACTACAAAGTTACAATAATTAGAACAGTATGGTATTAGCATAAAGACAGAGATGTAGAACAATGAAATAGAACAGACTGCCAGAATTAAATCCTTGCGCATATGGACAACTTAAAAAATAAGGAAAGCCTGCTATTTGCTACAACATGGATGAAATTGGAAGACATTATGTTAGGTGAAATAAGCAATACACAGGAGTACAAATACTGCATAATTCCACTTTTATTTGGTACCTAAAATATTCAAACACAAAAGCAGAAATTAGGACAATAGAATAGAATAGAATAGAACAGAACCATGTTATGATTACCATATTATAGGGTTTGGGACAGGTGACATGAGGACTCACTTGTAAAATTTCACTTATGCAAGATGTATTAGTTCTAGAGATCTACTGTATAGCCTAATGCCTATGGTTAGCAATACTGTATTGTGCACTTAAAACTTGATAAGAGGGTGATCTCATGTTATGCTCTTACCACAAAAAAAGAGCTATAAAGGACAATTTTTGAAGTTGATAGGTATATTTATCACCTTAATTAGGTCACGGTATCATGGGTGTATGCTTATGTCCGAATTCATCAAATTGCATAAAAAATATTTTTAAAAAATATACAAATATGTACTGACTAAATGAATAAGTTAGGAACTGAGTATCAGTACTAAAATCTGGAAGTGGGTAATGGTGGAAGGAATTATGTTGTCACCATTCATCTCTAAATGCTTGCTTTGCTGGATTAAGACAAAATCCTGATTCAGTATCAATACATCTTATATTCATGCATTGGGCATTTTTTCTATTAAAACAATCTCTATAAATTCACAAATATATAGTATTTCCTTCAGCTACCTAATGCCAATCCATCCCAGTCCCAGAATTCATTGGCTGCCAATACTTATACTTACTGAAACTAGAAATTTGCTTTATTTTGTTGTTGAAAACATTATAGAAAGAAATGTTGATATATTGACATACTTGAGACTTTTTATCTGGGCTATAATCAACAAAATGTAAAAATGCAGAATGAAAAAATAGGATTAATCAGGAGGTATGTGTATTTCCAGAATATTTTACCTGGCCTTAGTGCATCTCCATATCAATAAGTGTTTCCAAAGGGAGAGCAGTAGTCCATCTCCACATCAATAGGTAATTACAAGGGGAAGTGAGGGCATATCTGGATCAGAAAGGCTGGGTGAGGTCCCTTTTTGCAGTCAGGTCCTGAGAGACACAGGCAAACAGAAGAGGACAGTGGACAACTGCATCTAAACAATAAATAGGTTTCTCCCATTTTATTTCTTTGACTGATTTTATTTTCTAAGGTATTTTGCCCTTGGCTGGGAAAATATTTTCCACCAGAGATACAACTGGTGATAGTTGGAAGGGTGCCTGAGTCCAAAATCTGTCTTCATGGGTGTGACCCTTGGGCGGGCTGCCCCTAGAGATGGTGGGGAGATACGTGGAACCCCCCTGTGGATGGTGGGGAGGCCTCAGTGGCTGCAGCAGTGGAGGGTGTGGCTTCAAATGGGAGCGCCCCTATCTGTGGGGCTTCCAATTGGGGAACCCCTAGAGGGGAATTTGTCTAGGGTAAAGCATCTCCTAGATGGGCCTTCCTCAGAATTGGGAAAAGGTGGAGACACTGCAAGCTGTGGAATTAGCCCTCTGTGAGATAGAAGACTGCTTATAGGCCCTGAGTGGCTGTGTAGCAGCCCAGTTTGTGGGATGTCTGTTTCTCAAGAGAGTGGAAAGGGTCATCAGGGAGAGAAAGAGGCTTCGGCAGGAGAGACACACACTCAGGACCTGGGTGATGACCTATGGGATTCCCACAAGAAAGAGAGACAGTTATTGAGAAGATAGGTCCCACTCCTGGAAGGTACGTTAGTAGTGAGGGAGGAGGCAGCAGGAGAATCCACACTGCAGGAAACCATGGGGAGGGGGAGGAAAGAGCAGTGTCTTCAGCCCCGGAGATGGTAGAGGATATGTTGGGAGAGAATGAGGGGATGGGGTGAGGGCTGATGTGTAGCCGAGGCCACTGCCCAAGGCACCAGCCTCTCCCATATTAAAGGCTCGCCTTTTTGTAATTAAGAAAATAAAAACGCAACAACCACAGGGTCCTCAAAGGGAGGTTCTTTCCACTCCCCAGGTTGTGGATCCATGCTCTGTTCGTATACCCAGGATGAGCTGATGGATATGAGCATCCGGTTTCAGCAGAAGCCATCGGAACCTCTGCCTACACAGCTTTTGCATCTCTGGGATATGGGGGTGGAAAACATTGCTATGTCAGGTTCTGAAATGGATAGACTGGCTTCCCTGGCAACTCACACTTCTGTGTAGCAGCCATTGCAAAGTTCCCATCACACCTCAGGGAATCAGGCACTTCTGGATTGGCTGACAGCAGCCATCAGGGCAGTTTGGCCTAACCAGGGTGATTTACTCTACTTATCCATTAGGTGGAAAATGTATGCTGAGCTCCAGCAGGTGTTACAGGAGCTGAGCATGAAAAATATCATCTGTAATACGGACCCCCAAGGCCCCAGTGAGTTGTTCATCATAGGAGTGAGAAATCTGGTGCTCCATTACAGCCTCCATCTCTCTTTGTGTCCCTAGTGACTATTCTTGCCCCCACATAGGGCAACCCATAAGTGAGGTTACTTGTACTTCAGCAGATCTGAGGGAGGTTGAAACAATGAAGCACAGAAGGAAGTATGGGCTATGACTGAAAGGAGAGGTACAAAGGATTCAATGAAGGTCTCTAGGACCCAGATGTGGGTTGATTTGATAAAGGCCGGGTTAGTGAAAGAAAAACTTGATGGGCAACCCAATAGGATCTTGTTAGAACTGGGCCTCAGTTAAAGCCAGAGCAGCAGTTCCAGCCACTGAGCTCCAGGAAACAGAAGCTGGAGGTAGAGCCCCATGTCCAGCCTGTGTCCCTGCAAGACTTCCTGGGGGACTGTACTCACAATTTGTGCCCTCACCCCCACAGGAGGACGACTGGGCATCGCAGTTTGACTGAGGGGGTTCAAGGCCCCCACCTTGGGGGTTGTGGTGGGGACCGGAGGCTGCACACAGAATTAGCAATTCATTGGTCCCCTGTGAATGTCAAATGTGTCTTGGTGCTGGTGGACACAGTTGCTGAATGTTCTCTGACTTATGGCAACCCTGAGCATTTTCCTGGGACACCTGCTGTGATAGAGGGCTGTTGGGGTAAGGCAGTTAGAGTGAAGAAAGCCCAAATCCCATTGGGGATAGGATGTTTACCCTCAAAGGAGTATACTGCATACATTTCTGCCATCCCTGAGTATATTTTGGGGCTATATATCTCGCAGGGCCTCTAATTATAGACTACTGCAGGTAATTTCAGACTGAAGGAATGTGTGGTAAAGTCGGTGCTGAGGGGACATGCTCAGTACCTGCCTGTAGCTCAACCTGTACCTCAGTGGCTTACAAATACTAAGCAGTATTAATTGTCTGGGGGACACAAGGAAATTGGAGAAACTCTAGGAGATGGAGAAAGTGGGCATCATAAAGCCCATTCGTAGTCCTTTTAATTCACTGATGTGGCCAGAGAAAAAGCTGCATGGCTCTTGGCCTATGATCGTGGATTACAGGGAATTGAATAAATTCACACCCATTTTGCATGCTGCTGTTCCCTCTATAGCAGCCCTCGTGGACAACCTCAGTCATGAACTAGGGACATACCATCATGTTGTGGACCTTTCTAATGCTTTCTTCTCTATTGAAATAGCACAGGAAGGTCAGGAACAGTTTGCCTTCACATGAGAAGGCCAGCAGTGGACATTCACTGTCCTTCCACAGAGATACCTCCACAGTCCCACTGTTTGTAAGGGACTTATTGCCCAGGTCTTGGCCACACTGAAGAAACCACAAATGGTGTGGCTGTATCACTACTTGATGATACCATGATCACATCTGATTCTCTTGCAGATTGAGAAGGCAGTCCCTAGACAGCTGCAACATCTACAGGAGAAAGGATGGGCTGTGAACTGTAACAAGGTTCAGGGACCTGGTTTGTCTGTAAAGTTTTGGGGGTTGTCTGGTTGGGTAAAACTACAGTTATTCCTGAAGCAGTCATAGACAAGGTCCAGGCTTTCTCCACCCCTACCACTGTGGCAGTATTACAAGAGTTTTTGAGTCTTTTGGGCTACTGACAGTGTTTATTCAACACTTGGCACAAATTTTGAAGCTCATATCTGTTGTTATAAAAGGGCAACAGGTGGGACTGGGATGAAACATGTACAGATGTTTTTACTGCTGCTAAGTAAGCCATCGTGGCCATACAGGCCGTGCATGTAATGGACTCATAAAGGCCCTGTAAGCTAGATGTTCATGTAATTGAATATGATTATGGGTGGGTCCTTTGGCAGTGGCTTGAAGGGACATGCCAACCTAATGGATTCTGGTCACAACTATGGAAAGGAGCAGAGGTCCAGTACACCTTGATAGAGAAGCAACTGGCTGTGATGGATCACACCTTGTTGGCTATGGAGCCCATCACTGAAACAGCCCTGACCAAAGTAATAAGCACGTACCCCATTGCAGTGTGCATGCGTGACTGAACCCAAAGGCTATGGGGCAGCATGGCACAGACGCCTTCACTGGCCATGAGGTGCATATTTAGAGCAGCATAGCACCCTCTCCAATAGCCCCTTAAGTGGAGAACTCCAATGCTTATTGGGGCCAGTGATCTATACCAGTGGAAAGCAGGAAGAACTTTTGAGACATTAGTAACTGAGAGTCCTTATCAGGAGGGAAAAGCCCCTACACCTGAAATGCTTGGTATATAAATGGCTCTACTTGTGGGCAGACCCCGAAGTGGAGGGCTTAGGATGGCTTTCCATCCTAAGGCTGAGACAACATAGATGGAGGATTGAGAGGGGAAGAGCAGCCAGTGGGCTGAGTTGCGGGCAGTATGGCTTGTGATCACAAAGGAGCCCTCCCCTAAAGCTGTCTACACTGACAGCTGGGCCGTCTATTGGGGCTTGACCCTGTGGCTACTGACATGGTAACATGCCAACTGGATGATTGGTCACCATCCCCTTTGGAGGCAAGAGTTGTGGCAAGACCTGTGGGCCTCTGGTCAGACTAAGACTGTTACCATGTATCATGTGACTCACTATTTGCCTTTGGCATCCCCAGGGAATGATGAAGCAGACACATTGGCCCAGGTGCACTGGCTAGAAGGAAAGCCTGCCTCTGGTGTAGCACAATGGTTACATCAGCGTTTGTTGCACACGGGGCAAAAGACAAGGTGGGCTGTGTAGCCTGTCAGTGGGGCTTGCCATTGACATTTGAAGAAGTCAGCACAGCCAAGGAGTCCCATGTGTGCTCTAAGAGGGATTTACACCTGCAGTGACTTGGGACAATAGTAAAGGGGCTGATACCCTTTGTCAGGTGGCAGATTGACTATATTTTGCCTCTGCCCATATCAGAAGGATATTGGTATGCCATGACTTGTGTGGACACAGCTACTGGACTTTTGGTTGCTTTTCCTGCATGTCATGCAGATCAGCAAACCACCAAGAGGGGCCCAGAGTGCCTCTTTGCAGACTATGGCCCACCACAAGTGATTGATAGCAATCAAGGCACCCACTTTACTGAAATGCATTGCAGGAATGGGTACAGCAATTAGAAATGAAGTGGAAGTTTCGTGTACCATATAACCCTACCAGGGCAGGCATGATAGACAGGTACAATGGTTTGTTGAAATATGGCCTGAAGTCAGACACCAATAGTCTATGGGGCTGGTCATTTCACTTTGGCATTGGAATGACAAGCCCTGAAAAGAATCCTTGAGCCCTGTGGACATGCTAACACACATCGCTGCCTCTCCTTTACAATTGTATGTGTAAACCAAAAAGGGGTTATTGAAGCCAGGATATGGCCAGCAGAGCAACATCTTGATTGGCAGCCCCAACTACATTAAACCCTGGAGACACTATTGAGACCCATGGCCCTGGACATTTTGACACATGCACCAGCAGTGGCTGGCCCTTCTGGCACCATGGGGAAAAGGCCCGGAAGGTGATTTCCTGTGTGTTCCTGGAGTAACAGTGGAGGGGCCCCCAAAGATTATGGTGGTGAACCCAAAATGTCCAGGAGGTAAGAGCATCTTGTGCGCAAGTTTTGTTTTATCTTTATAGTCAGTGCATGTACCTCCCATAGTCCCATATATTGACGCATCTGTAACTCCCACAGGGAGGGTGGTGAAAGTCTGGTATACTAGACCAGGACGAGATCCCATTCCTGCCACTGTCTTGTCACAGGACCACTCTCTTACATGCATCCTACCTGATGGACAAGATTTGCCTATGATGATATCATTAAAACATGTATCTTACCACCCTTAAGGTTATTTTCTTCTACAGTCCCTATGGTCTGGACCCACCCCCTATCTGCAGCTGCTGTGTGATGACTGCTCTGAACTCCCTACCCTTTCAGCTACTGACCCCCTATGGAATAGGCCAGCTATGGACTAAATCTGCATAGGACTTTAAATTTAGCTGAATCTTCAGTTTGAGGATTATCGTGATTTTATTGCTGTTGTTATTCTATGTGATTAGTCTGGTTACAGTGCTCAAGTTTTCTTGCCTGGAGCCATTGCAGAAGATGAAGAGCAAGTAGATTGTGAGGTGAGATTTCTGGAGGGGTGGGCCATGGGTAAAATTACAACATTTCCAGAATCTCTTGCCTAGCCTTAGTGCATCTCTATATCAATAGGTGTTTCCAAATGATTGAGAGAAGTAGTCCATCTCCATATCAATAGGTAATTACAAGGGCGAGTGAGAACATATCTGGACCAGAGAGGTTGGGTGGGCTGTCTTTTTGCATCCAGGTCACGAATGATGTGGACGAGTGATAGTAGACGACTTCATGTAAGCAATAAATGGTTCCTCTCACTTTATTTCTCCCTTTAACTGATTTTGTTTTCTAAGGTATTTTGCCCTGGGATGGGAAAATATTTTCCCTCCAGAGTTACACTGGTATTGAGCTCTTCTGAAGACCTCACATTAAAATGAAAATTTAGGTAAAGCATATGTTATTAGATAAGAATTTCCAGTCATGGAAACATTAAATATACATACCAGTTATGAACTATCTCAAGGAGCCCTTGCTGTTTCTCCTTGAATACAGTCTAAAAGGAAACCTATGTGGATAATTTCATTGTTAGTTAATTTTATATCTGTAATCAATCTTTGGATCTTCCGCCAAGACTGCTAAGAAGGTAATCATACCAATTGTGGAGAACTGTTTTGTAAGAATTGGACTTTCTAGTCAATTCCTTTCACCTAGGCCAGTAAATATTGAGCATTTCTAAACAGAATATTGCACATGCTACTTAGGACTTTCAAAACTTTTCTGATGCAATTGTTTTAAATTGAGGTGAAGAAAGCAACAGTTTCCTTTGATGAAATATCACCTGATATTATTCATCAAGCTTTTTAGGACTTTTATCACTTTTTTCCTGATGGAAGAAAGTATTTTTATTCATTTGTTATATCACTTGATAGAAGGGTGGGTAAAACTCTTGTAAGAGTAACATACTTTAAATGGTTTCCTTACTGTATAAACAGAAAAAATCAAATTCAGTATAGGTAGGTGCACTTGAATCAGGAAAATATGTAAATAAATTTTTCTAGATTAATACTATCAGGGTTCAGAATTGAAGTCATAACATCATGACTCAATAATATATTTCTATGTTTAGTAGACCTATAAATATCACTATATGTTGAAGCTCTAATGAGCTGAAAGGTATAGTAACACTGTGCTAAACTACCAATCCAGAATTCAAAGTTATGTATAATTAACTATATCCTTTGGCCATGGAGAAATTATTAAATTCACAGACTTAATTTTTCCCTCTACACAATAGTTTAATCACAGCTATCCTAATTACCTTGCAGGGATTTTATGAAATGAATAATATTACTGCTGATTTAAGGTAAAGAGAAAAGTGTGATTAAGTATTTCATGTTTCAGCAGAGATATTTTATACTTATTAAAAATTACATGCTGGAGAGTTGGCTTCAAAGCTAAACAACTCTCATTCTCTGAACTTAAAGAACTAATAATCTCGTATCTACAGGGGAGGGAATGGCTAGAACAAAAGAAATCCTCCCAAATAGACTAATGAGGTTTATATCCACGGACTTAAAAAAAGGAGTAGTTTAATCTTCTGCGTATGATTGAGGAAGTTTTCATGTATAAGGTACAGTTTGAACTGAACTTTGAAATATTAGTAAAATTTTAGTTAACAAGAGGGGAAATAGTGGTAATTCAATGAAATAAGAGCTAAATGTTTTTGGAATTTTGGTATGCCATGGATATAGTAAAAGATGACATGAGTAGCATGCTGGCATGCTGAAACTTTTTCTTTAGGAATATAAAATTCTATAGGAAGAGTATTTTTGCTTTTCATAAAAACTAGTGGGGTGAGCATGACTGAGTAAAAGAAAGAAACAATGAGTTGCATTAACACCTGCTGCAGAGTTCTCATTTTAATTGTGATTGCTGCCTTTGTGCTTCCTAAAATCTCTTCAAGTTCTAAATCTAAACCCAGAAACACATTGTGTAGTACAACTGGTACAGATTGCATGCATTAGTAAAATCTATAGTTAATTTCAGTTGAGCCTGTTTTATTTTGTAATGATTGCTTAAGGAAATAGAAAAATAACCTTTATGTTAATGAGAATCTGGGCAGCTATTAGAATGTGTAACAAAACATAGCACATAGGTTTTGATACAGGCAAACCTTGGAACCTGGCCAAGTATGATTTCTACTTATGTCACCTTTTTCAAATCATTAGGTGTTTTAAGTCCTTTGTCTCAAACTCAAAATTGGGTTAATAAAATATATCACAGATATTGTTTTAAAAAATCGAATGAGGTACTGTATATTAAGTGTTTGGAATAAAATCTCTTATTAATTTATTATTGTGATTCCTGAGCCTTTGAAAATATCTTTAATATAGTGACTGATTCTATTACATTGTATTACATTTAGTGCAGTTACAGGCCAATTGTATTACCCAGTTTCAGGAAACACCCCTGCCAAAAAACAACTAAAAAAACATAAGATTTATGAACATCTGTTAAACCAAATTTGACATCTTTCATCACACTTTTTACTCTTAGTTTTTATACCTGAGACCTGCCAAGTGGACAATCCTATTATAATTAGTAACTAGTAAATGCAACTGATGTTATGTTGACTAAAAGGAAAACATCAGACAATAGTGCCCATTACTACAATGAGCAATAAACTCCCAGATATTGAGAGAAAATCTGAAATATGCTTGTCAAGTATCCTTTTTTTGGACAATAATTTGCATTTGTCAAATACATATTCTGAAAGCTGTTGATTTCCCTCTCAACTTTCCCCCCTCATCCCAAACCTTATCTATTTCAGTACGTTCATTTACCTCAACAAACAACCTCAAGGAGATTGATACCGTGGTTGGAATCACCTTACCATGTTTAAACAATAGTAATCTGCTTTAAAATATTCACTAAGTAAAGAAAATTTTAGCAACTACAATGAAAAGTAAAAGCTTCTCCACTGGTATGTTTTCTTAAATCTCTACCTCAAATATTTACTCAACAGAGATATATTCCAGAAATAATTTAAAAATGTCTCACAATAATAATAATTTAAGAGTATACACTTCATTCCAGAAAAAATTTAAAAATATGTCTCACAATAATAATAATTAAAGAGTATACATTTCAGGGAGGGAGATTATAAAGCATATATAGATGGAAAGCATATATACACACACACACACACACACACACACACACACACGCATATATGGAGAGAGAGAGAGCCAGGGAGAGAGGTCGATGGCCTGGGTTCTGTTATAAATGATATAAACAAAAGACTTGGAAATTGTATATTTCTTTTCTTTCCCTTCATAAAGAAAAAATAAAAATATATACTCATTTTAAGGTACTACAGTTCAGTTTAACGATTTTTTCCTTTCCTTAATGTTATCTTTTTTGACATTTATAATCAGTAAATCTCAAACGTTTAAAACTTTCCTAACAGGGCTACAGAACTTCTTGTTACCCCAATTCCTGTTGTCATTCTTGTGGACAGCTTCTAGTGGAGTATACATCCAGTACTGTATCTCAGTTCTTGATCTCATTTCCAGTGATTACCCCTCCTCATGCATTCAGACTCCATTCCATGGGTATGTCTATTTATTATTTGTAACTCTTTTAGCTGGAAAATAGTCATTAAAATATTCCATTCCATAACTATCCTACATCCCACCTCACAGTTCATTTGTTCAACTACTTCTATTCTCTGATTTTATCAGAAGCCCTAATTCATTAAACTTTAAACTAGCTCCCATTTCAAAAATTTTTTCTCTCTTATTGTACCTCTTTTTCCAGTTATAGTCCATAGCTCATAGTTCAATAAGGTTTTTTCATTATTCTGTAGCCCCATACTTTTCCCCCTTTCCATTATACTAATCTGTAGAACTAAGCTATCTGATTTCTGTCCACATAAAGTATTAGGACACATAATTCCCATTATTAAATGATCATCATAAAATTGAAACAGTCCTTCATCGCTTCAGATCTATGCAAGATAACTGGTCAATTAATCATCACCCTATTTCACTTAGAGTTTTCAAAGATTGTTCGTGTACTTCAAAATCTGTTTACATATTTTCTATTGGATATGTACTCATTGTCTCCAAAACTCAAGCGTGCACATATTTTTACATCATTTGGATGCAATGTATCCTGATATTACAAAGTGACTGTTTCTTCTGCTATCTATTCTTTGTGTGGGATTACTTTTTTTTTTTTTGGTCATTCAGGAAATTATTCTATCAATTCCTCTCTCTCTGTCTTCATCTCTATCATCTTTCCTCTCCTCTAATTAATTTCTTTCTTGGAATCTTCTTGGGACATATATTCCTATTTTACCTTGTATATCCTCAGTATATAAGAAAGCTATCAATTATAGGTAGGTGCACACTATTTTACTTAGGCATAGATTGCTTTATAAATCATTTCAAAGAAGATACTATGCTGTTATAAATTAGGAAAATTTAATTATGTACTAATCTAAATGGTCAAATAATGATCCCTTTTAAGAGATTTATGTTGTTCTTATGCATCACTTCTTGTGTATTTTGCAAACATATAATTTATTTTTGATTTTATGTTTTCATTTTTATTGTGGTAACTATATCTCAAAATTTGCCATTTGAATCATTTTTTAGTGTACAATTCAGAGGCATTAATTACATTTACAATTTTGTGAAATCTTTACCACAATCTATATCCAAAGCTTTCTAATCACCACAGACCAACTCTGTAACAATTAAGTAATAAACTCTCCATTCTTCCCTCTCTGCTGTCCTTGGAAACCTCTAATTTATTTTCTGTCTCTATGAATTTACATGCTCTAGATTTAATGTAAGTACAATTATACAATATTTGTTCACTTTGTCTGGCTCATTTTATTTAAAATGTTTTCAAGTTTCATCTATTGTGTACCATGCCTCAGAACTTCATTCTATTTTATGGCTGAAAATATTCTATTGTATACACACACCACATTTTGTTCATCCATTCTTCTAATGATGAACACAAGTTATTTCCATCTTTTGCCTCATATAAATGATGCCGCAATAAATAGAGGTATACAAGTATCTGTTTGGGTCCCTGTGTTCAATTCTTTGGGGTATACACCTAGGAAAATTGCTGGGCCATATGTTAATTCTATCTTTAGGTCTTTGAGGAACCGTCAAACTTTTCTTCACAGTGGCTGTACCACTTTACATTCCCACAAATGTACACAGGTTTCCAATGAATTTCTCCACATTATTGCCTACACTTGTTATGTCCCCTTTTTTAATTTAAATTAATTAATTTTTTTATTGCAGCCATCCTATAATAAAATGGTATTTCATTGTGGTTTTGATTTGCATTTCTCTAATGACAAATGATGTTGAACATCCTTTCATTTGCTATTGGCCATTTGTATATTTTCTTTGGAGAAATGTCTGCTCAAGACCTTTGATCAATTTTAATTGGGTTGTATATTATTTTACCATAATTGCCATTGTAAATGCAATTGCTTTCTTAATTGTATTTCCAGGTTATTCTTTAAAGATGTATAGAAATACATTAGAGTTTTGTGTGTTCATCTTTTACTCTGAAACTTTGCTGAGTTTCTTTTTTAGATCTAG
The DNA here is from genome assembly GCA_032199065.1 of Smutsia gigantea. NCBI lineage: Eukaryota > Metazoa > Chordata > Mammalia > Pholidota > Manidae > Smutsia > Smutsia gigantea. The sequence continues at coordinate 286,015 of JAVSCE010008544.1, read as the reverse complement.
TAGCTACCTGGTAGATTTTTCAGAGGATCTTCTATATATAGGATCATGTCATCTGTGAACAAATGTATCTCAACTTCTTTTCCAGTTGGTATGCCTTTTGTTTATTTTTCTTGCCTACTTAACTCTGGCTAGAACTTCTATAATGTTGATCATCCAGGGTTAAACATGCAGAAAAAAATGTTTCTTTTTCTCTTGAAACAGATTTGATTAAATATTTAATAACTGCTTATTTTCAAAAAAAACCAAAACATGTTGCTTTTTACATCATGTAGATGGAGGAACCATTTACTAAAATTTTGAAATTTTTATAAATGTTTGAATGGTTGCCTAACACCAAGTTTACCCAATATGTAATATTTTATTTCTATAAACAATGAAAGTTTATAAAATCTCCCTACTTTGTTCCATATCACATAAGTTCTCATAAATCTCAGTGGAAATACAACCGATTTCATTTTCAGGCTCCCAGCTTTTTTAGTTATTGATTGGTCCTTAACAGATATTTCAATTTTTGTAGCTTTATCAATGAAATTATATTCATATACAAAGTTACCTTCATTTCATTGCTAAAAATTAAAATGACTTTGAAATTAGGGCCTTATAGAGCCCATTAAATTAGCTTAAAACATAACAAAATTAACAAACATACTCTTTCGGAGATAAGTATTAGATAAAATGTTAATACAATAGGGATATTTTAGAAATTCAGTTTTTCTGAACAACAATATAGAGCATAGATGAGAGTGTTTTAGATTCTTTGAATGCTTTCAATCACCTTTAAACATCAAAATAAAAAAGAGATTTAGAGGTTTTAAATAATTTTAACAATTCAAGGATCTCAAAAATCCCCAAGCAGGATTAGACATTAAAAAAAAAAAAAGCATGGTGCTCCCAGGTAGCTCAAAAAAAACCCCAACATATACATATATATATATATGTGTGTGTGTGTGTGTGTGTGTGTGTGTGAATCTTGGGGATTTGTTTATGGCTGTATTGGATAAATTAAAATGGCAAGCCTAGTTTCTTACATTTAGGGTTGCATATATTTTCAAAATATTACAATAACCAATACTTTAATGAAATAGAAGTATGGTTGTACCCAAAAAAGGTTTTGTTTGAAAATATTGATGTGAAGAGCACTTAAAATTTATTTTATTTCTTAGTATTAGGGTATACGTAATACATTATCAGAAATTTACATGCTTTGAGTTTAAAAAAAAATCTAATGGTGGCTTAATTTTCAAATTGCCTCTAGAGTGTGCAATTTCAAAGTTGCCTATTTTCTCCTTCAATAAAATGATTAAAACTGTTGGTTCACTGATGTAATAGGAATAAAAATAACTTTATTCACAAGCTGGTTACAGAGATAAAACATACAGGTAAATCTCCATGTACTTGTCAATATAACATTTGGTTAAAAGGTTCTGTGTCTAGAAATGTAGATACCTTATAAGGTTGATTAGAATCCATCTTGATAGGATACAGGGGAATTCCCACCTGGAATATAGGTGATAGTAGAGTAGACTTCCATCAGCTGACTTGATTTAAACAATTTCTGCATATTAATACCTGTTTTATACTTAACAATTTGAATTTTCCTTCTTTTGTATATTACAAAGTGATTATTAACCATATTCTAACATGCAAACTTCAATAACTTCATAAATGTGTATCCTTTTAGTCATCTAACCATTTCTCCCATTACCTACTTAATTGAAATATCCCAATGTTCAGCTTTACTAGACTTCATTAAATGTCTGACCTTCACAGAGAAGAGCTACACTGGGAATCATATGGTTCATCCCCAATAACAGATAAAAGATGCTTCATAGTAAAGAAATTCACAAGAGAATAATTTAACATATCTCATCTTATTAGCATGGCAAGGCAATCTTTATTAATGCTTAGAGAATGTTAAAAGAAGTGGAATTCTTTCATTTACATTTTATTATTTAATAAATCTACATAAATACAAGAACTTTTGTATGATCCCAGAGAGAATGTAATTTGTTTGAATATACACTCTAGATTCAGGTAAATATGTTCTTATTCTCAAAAAATATCAAGTTTTAACCCATTATTTAAGTCACTTAAATCTTAGATGAACCTTTTTTTGGTATGTGTATGATTTTTTGTATGATTTTACATACAAAGTTTATCCTTTCCAGTTAATGACAGTTAATCATTAATACAAGAAATTCAAAAATTGATCATTACAATTAATATTAGCAATTGTGTTAACTACACTAATGGTGATTCTATGATCATAATCGTAACATATTAATTGAGAATTATAAATTCTATATGTCATTCTATATGCTTTGCAAATTTTCCCATACCATACTCAAAAAAACCTTACAATATATCTATTAAGAACACATTTTCCTATGATGCCGTAGACCTAAGGTTGCTGAATGCACTTTTAAAAGTTACAAAACTATCAGGTGTTGGAGCAGAGATTAAAATATCAGCCTGTGCGAGAGCTTGTGTAATAAATACAAGTTAAACAAAGAATTTACATCAATATGTTTTTCAAAATGCAGACCACAGTTATTAGTAGTTCATGAAATCAATTAGGATTCCTCACCAGTATGCCTTAAAAAAATAAAAGATAATAAATTATAAATATCAAACCATATCACAAGAGTAAGGATATAATTGCCTTGTGTATTTATTTCCAGTTATACTCTGTCAATGAATTAAACACTCTACCAGAGATAAAAATATTTACAAAGCTGTGTCTGTTAATGGCAGAAAACAATACACACATCATTAAAAATTACTGAGTAGACTGCAGAGGGCAAAAAGTCACTTTTTTTGAGTGCCAGAAAGTAAGAGTTCATGAAGGTCATGTTAATTAAGTATTAAGAGTTGGCACCCTGGAGAGGATAGAATAAGTCCATTGATCTGTGCATAGTTGAATAACATGAGTTCCATTGTTCATTGATCAGGAAAGGATCTTCACTTCACAACAAGTAAGGGTTTGTAATCTCAGAATTGCTCAATAGGCGTGGTTCTTTATAAGCCCTCAGCTGATTAATTCCAGCACCAATAAAATAGTCAGTTTGATATCTCCTGGGCATGTGCTGCTGTCGGTAGTTTGTTCAAAATTTTCCTTACAATCCTTAATCTCTCTTGGCCTGAGATAATAGAATGATGACACAAATGACTGATATATATTCAAAAATTTTTTTGCCAGAACTTCTATGTTAGTTTTAGAATTTTAATGGATAATGTTGTGTTTATCTAGTAACTTGTCTCCTTTTAATGCACAGTCATTTGATGTGTGAATTTACAAAACAGAGACTAACTACAACATGTAAGACCTTGGTATTTCTTTCAGAAGACTTAATAGCTTGAAGCATGGAGCAGGGACCATCAGTCACAAGAAAAGAAAAACAAATGAGAAAACGTGAAAAACTGAAATTTCTATGGTTGCTAAAACCATGAGTCCAGGAAACTTGAGTAATAAATAGTAACAGAATGTAGGAAAGTAGAATTATCTATATAATACAGATTCATTTATAGGGATTTGCTCAATAATTATCTTAGAGGGGAAACTGGATGATGGAAGCATTGATGAATCTTTAGTGCCTTTAATATGTGTATTATATATTTATATTTATATGTATATTATATATATTTATATATTAAATATTTAATATATATATTATTATTTCTTTCAATCAAGGATATTTAAACCTAGAAAAAAGAATCTATCCTAAAACTTAACAATTTGTAAACATTTATTGTCTCAGCATTTTTACATGAATATGTTTTTCTCAACCTGAAAAGAACCCACTCATTGAAACATAGTTACATGACCAACAAGTTACCTCTATATAATTATGATGGAAAGACTAAACTTTCCTTTAGATTTGTCAGGCTTTTTACTACCCTTAGATTGGGCAAAAAGGACAATAATTTTAAATTAATTAAGGTATAGAGAATACTAAATAAACCACGTAAGTTCAGTATCTCTCCTTTGACAAGGTGAAAAGAACAAATCTTAGGATTTACCTGGGAACTGCACAGAAAATATCTAAGATAATATGGTGTAAAATACCTTAACCACTTTGGTATGGGGTGTAAACTTGGTAAAAACAATATCAAAGAGTTATCATTTCACATTGGTAAAAAACAAGGAATAGTTGTGTTCTCTTGGTTGACTCATTAATCTGAGCTACCATATGACAATTAAAATAATGTTGTAGAAATAAATATAACAGCCATTAAGATTATTAGGACTTACTGCCATGAAGGATCCTCTCACTTACACTTAAATGATTTAGGAGCACAGGAAGTTTATATGAAGTACACACTATACACTAAAAGTTCATCATTTCTCTTTAGCTTCTATCACCCCATAAATTTCTGACATAATATTGTACGTAGTATTTAACATACATATATGTGTTAAATATTCAGCCACTTTAGACAATTTCATACTCAAATTCTATGGAAAGCTTTCCATTTCAATTTTAAATAGAATTAACCTCATTAAAATCATATATAAAAATTATGTAAATTTTACCATCCTGATTTAAACTTTATATACAACTATATCTATGGAACATATAAGAATATCATCAGAATACAAATAAAATATATAAGTAAAATACTATATAATATAAATGTAAAATAAAAATAAGTAAAAATTATTGTAGCATATTCTTATCCTTTGAGGAATTCATTTGTCCTTATAAATTTTCTTTCGTAATAACATTTTTATGGAAGTATAGTGGACATATAATACTATGTAGTTTCAGGCATATAACATAGTGATTTGACAATTATATACATTATGAAATGTTTACCATGTTAAGTGTGGTTACCATCCGACACCATATAAAATTATTACAATTGCTTTACATATTACCTATGTGGTACTTTTCATCTCCATGACTTATTTTAAAACTGGAAGTTTATACATCTTTATTCCTTTAACCTATTTCACTCATCCCCTAACCTCTTTCCCCAATGGCAACCACCAGTCTGTTCTCTGTATTTATAAGTTTATTTCTCTTTTACTTTTTGTTTGACTTCAGTTAGTGTAATGCCCTCTGGGTCCATCCACATTGTCAAAAATGGCAAGATCTCATTCTTTTTTATGACTGAATATTATTTCAGAGTGTGTGTGTGTGTGTGTGTGCAGGCATGCATGCACATACCACAATATGTTTATCCATTCATTTATTGATGGACAGTTAGGGTGCTTCCATAATTTTGGTTATTGCAAATAATGGTGCAGACTTAGAGGTGCATATATCTTTTTGAAGATATCTCATTTTCTTTGGGTAAATACCCAGAAGGAGAATCCTGGTCTTATAATATTTCTATTTTTCATTTTTTGAGGAACCTCCATACTGTTTTCCATAGTGGCTGCACCAATTTACATTCCCACCAACAGTGCACAAATGTTTCCTTTTCTCCACATCTTCACCAACACTTGTTTCTTCTCTTTTTGATACTAGTCATTCTGACTGATGTAAGGTGATATTTCATTGTGATTTTGGTTTCAATTTCCTGATGATTAGTCATGTTGAGCATATTTTCATGTGTCTGTTGGCCTATGTGTCTTCTTTGGAAAAATGTCTATTCAAATCCTCTGCCTGTATTTTTAATTGGATGATTTGATTTTTGGTGTTGAGTTGTATGAGTTCTTTATGTATTTTGTATATTGATCCTTACTGACAATATTATTTAAAAACATGTTCTCCCATTCAGTAGGTTACCTTTTCATTTTGTTGATAATTTCCTTTTTAAAAGCTTTCAAGATTTCAAAATAAATTAGAGCTTTATTTTGTTATTGGTGATTATAATTCAGTTTAGTTGAATATGTATGTCTTCCTTTAATATGCTAAACATTTACTAAAGCAACTTTTCTTACAGGATAAAAACTATAGGACATTAATTTTATTTATATTTTCTGTGACAAATTACACCAAGTATCTCATAAACCAGAATATTAAGCTGACAAATTTTACACCATGATAAAATCACAGAGAAGTCAGAACATTAATTTTGAACCTTGATTAGATACAGTTTATAGGAATATTTACACCTCTTTACATATGTACAATTTATGATCACTGAATGTGTTTTACATCTCTTAATGTCTCTTACCTAAGTGATAAGTAACCAAGGAATTTACCTTAACTCCAATTAAATTTTCATTTTTGTTGTTTTAGATTTTTCCTGCATTTGAAGACTCAACCGGGCAATTTTTCTTAGGCGAAGCCAAACAGCTTAGTTTTTTAAAAACCTTTGGAAATATTTATGATCAATTTTAAAGTATATAAGTATTTATGACTTTCTGTAGATTTACAGAAGTCCCTGTAAACTTAAAATTAGCATTGGAGCTACCAAGAAATATAAAAGATCTTATAAGCAGCTTAAATATTTTTTTCCTACTTAGTGTTACATAGACCTGGACAAGATATTTCTACAGTGTTCAATGTCAGATTTTAAACAGAAATGTATACTGTATACTGTGTAGAACTGAAATAGTCCTCTCGACTGAGGCAGTAATAACGATTTCAATGTTGAGGTGCCTGTGTTCACCATACAACAGACCAAGAAATTATTCCTTTTCAGTCAAAAGGTAAATATAAGAATGCCCCTCCCCCCCAAAAAGAGTAATGGATTCTCTTTTCCAAAACAAGTACAGAAAAAAGGAAATACAGTAAGACTGAAAGCTCAGTGGCAGATGGCTGAAGGTCAAAATTATAAAGTAAGTCATGAGCTGTATTGCAACCCAGAGTTAGTGTACCTCAGGCAAGGAGTACCATGGTAAATGAAATAAGCTTACTGAGGGTTCAATAAGGAGTCAGACCTCAGTCAGTAACCCTACAATTCTCACCCACAGCACAAGTTCACTGAAGACCCTAACTTAGCACCAACGTGAGTAAGCACATCATTTCTGTTCAGAAGTCCAACACTGGCACCAGGAAGCTAGGCCAGGAAGACAATTTTGGTGGAACTTCTAGAATGTCTACGAATAAAACAAAGACTAGAGCTGAAGAATTACTACTAGCAGTAGTAATAATTACAAAGCTGAATCTATTAACTTGCAAACCAAGGGAACACATACCAGTTAAGAATTGTACTAAGTTGCTGAGGTGGATAATTAGGGTTTTTTAAGTGATTGAAAAAAGGAGGGGAGCTCATGGTAGTTGTGCTAATTAAGTGCTGAAGCTAGCATATTGAATAAAATGAAGTTAATTCATGTTCTGTCTCTAGCCTAGGATACTATCCTTAGTTTGGTCTAATAAGTAAATTCAGGTCACTGAATCCATAGCATTTTATCAGCTACAGCTGTTTAGACTCAGTTATAATGAAACAAAACAGTTTTGTTGTATTTAAGGGAAGTACTATTGTATATTTAGGTGTGAACTGGATTTCTTAGTATGCATCTCTGTCAAAAAAAATTTGACCACCACTGGTTCAGATATTGATAAATGATTTTTGTCATATAAACATTGACTCTACTCTAGATCCTGAATGCCCAGGCAGTTCATCATTTTAAAATTCCAGTTTTTTAAAGGTTAAAAGAAGAGAAACTAATGACGATTCTGTGAAGTTATTTGTTAAAATTAGGTTAGTGTAAATGCAGTGTTTCTTTTCCTTTGATGATCTGTTTGTATTAAAGTAGAGAGATATAAGAAAATGAGCTTCTCATAAATTATTTCATGAGCAAAATAAAGGAGAATGGACAGATAACAGCTATCATTGTTGCTCATTGTTAAAAGAAGCTTTACTAATCATAGGATAAAAAAGATGTCCCAGGTGCTTATCAGCCAATTCAATTACAAATGTAAAGGCAAAGAAAAGTTTGTAAACACAAAACTACCATCAGGTTTAAATCATTCTGGGGCATCTGGGTTGCTTTTTCATGGGTCTGTACCTAAGCTTGATGAGACAGGAGTAAAATGGAGATCACATATTTATAGACAAGGGTACATAACATTAAAAATAATGAAATTGGTCTGCATGGAGTGGCTTAGCTAGCAGATTGTCACAGCATGCTCACTAATTAGGATATTTTCTTGAAGCTTAAGATTGTTAGCCTAAGCAAGGCAGAGATATCCAGGTGATAGTGGCTAGACATAGGTATTCATCTTCAAACTAAACTCTTCTTTGAATAAAGATGCAGTCCACAGAAATTCTAATACTTATGTATACTCTAAATATCAGTCCCAACAAATATTACCACAAACTTTAAATGAGCAGTTTGCTCCAGCTTCCTTACACTGAGCATTTGAAACTAGTTGTTTTCCCTTATGTACAGATATTTGAATAAGCAATACCTAAAGCATATTTTACTTCTGAAAATTATTTTTACTTTGCTTTTAACTAATGTCTGGATTTGCAATCAAGAGATATCCATACCAGTATCATAGCTGTCACAGATCTCAATGGCATTGTTGGCCACAAATCTCAAAATTCCTTATAGTTTTCACTCAGTGTCTTTATATGTTTTTAAATGCTCCAATAGAATTGAAATAATTCTCATCATTTTCCTTTGCAAAATATTATTTTCTAATATTAGCACTCTGTCATATTAAATCTAGAAAAACTTTTCACCATTGCTACGGATTTTAGATAATTTTATTTTAATTGTTTTATGCACTGGTTCATTTAGAAATGATTTATATTTTAATACAGTAAGATCTTATGTTGAACAATATCATATACTTCTAATCATATAAATACTTTGTCTCTTCCTTTAGAAAAATTTAGAATTTACATGCTGGAAATATGACATACTTGCTATATTCCTTCTTCTGGCTGTTTTGTGATTTTTAAATTATACATTATAACTAGTTATTGATTGTGATAACTTATTGACACCCTACATATTAACCACCACCATCATCAACTCTAACTGTGCTTACTTGCATCTGTTTAATTTAATGTTTATTTCTCACTCCTTTTGCATTAGTGAAACCTCTTCATTATTTCTTGGCCTATACTAGAATAAAAATGACATCCTTATGTTTCCCTGAAATTTAATAGGGTAGTTCTCACAACTAAACTCTAAGTATATTGTTTTCTGTTCAGAGTAAATCTACTTTTCAGGACCCTTTTGCTTACTGCTGTCCCTCCTGCATTGTTCTTCCTCACCCATTCCCTCATCACAGTCAGTTTTTGATCAATAGTATCTTTTCTTGAGCTCTTCCCTTAATTCCCTATGTAAAATTGCAGCCATTAGCACTGCTACTTCTCTTTACTTTATTTTCATTCATTATATGTATATCTAACATGTTAATTTTGTCATTGCTTTTCATTCACTGTAAGACTGAAAGCTCCATGGGCTCAGAGATATGTTATTTATATTCTGTATCATCCAAAATCAGAGATAATGTTCAATAAACATTTGTTGAAGGGATAAAAAAAATATTTGTTGGAAAGTGAATAATTAAATGATTTGACTGTTGGTGACCACAAAGACCAGGTGGATCAATTAGAGAGAAACACACTGCAAGGGAAAGGGAACAGTGATCAGTGTTGCCACAGTATTGCAGAAGCCAAACTCCTCACCACATTCTTGCCCTTGTAGAGTTAGGATAAAGGACAAAATAAGGATAAAGGTGAAAAACTTGAATTGTCAAGGTTAAATTTGAAATTGTTGAAAAAAATCTGATGTAAGAAATTAAATTTATACAATAGGATAGAGTAAATTCTTGTCAATTGGAAAAATATGGGCTAGAGACAGAAACCACATTTTGTAAAGGAGAATAAGGAAAGTTGCATTTAATGCACTCCTGCATTCTGTGATTTCAGTGTATCATATCTGCTGTATATGGGGCTCATTTGTGATTTCAGAAAGTCTAAGCAATTTGCATATTCATACCATGAACAGATTTGAAAACCCAGAGCTGTCACACACACACACACACACACACACACACACACAATGGTAATTATGTAGAGGTGATGGATAAGTTATTTAGCTTGATTGTGGTGATCTTTCCACATTGTATACATATATCTAAACAACAAGGTGTGACCTTAAATATATACAAATTTTATATGTCAAAGATATTTCAATAACATTGTTGAGAAAAAGAAAGGCTGTGAATTCTTGATAGAATATTTACTACTTGGTGATACTGCTGTGCAGAGAAGTGTCCAACTCTGAATCTACTGTACATATCAGAAGAATACATTCTGATATCCCTGGCTCTGAAAGATGAGTTATTCTAGACTGCTTTAAAAGACTGAAAAAGGAAAGGAAAGGAATACACTGTTTTACAATGTACTGATGAACCTAAATTTTTGAGCCCCATTAAAAATAAGACACATAAAAAGTTATAAAAACAATCACATTTCTAGATTTTAAAAAGCCAAAATTTTATCCTTAATTTCTATACCAAATGAACAGTGTCAAAGCAAATACTGCATTGGACAAAGTTAAGCAGACAGGAGAGACTTTATTCAAGACTGTTGCAATAAGTGAGAGAGGCTAGAATTTGGTATAAGGTCAACTTCACTGAAAGGGCTGGAAGTTGTAAGAGCTGGGGTGACGTGGCCATAGATCATCTGTGGTTGCTAATTGGCTTTACTGAAAAAGTAATGATTCTCTCTTGTATCCTCTCAGGACAGCCCTTGCACAGAAACTGGGAGATGTGGGCACTAACCCTTACATTTCGAGGAGATGGCTCTGCTTCCTTCAGAGAGGTATCCTGGGTTGTAAAACTGGCAAGAAGGTGGGAGAAGATATACATTTCAAAGAAAAGAGAAAGAATTTATAACTGCAAATATTCTAAAGGCAGAGCAACCCGCCAACCTAGCAAACTGGCATGCCTTCATCATCTTGTGGTGTATAATTGACTAAGAACGATATGCTATAAATATTTTATTTTTTCATAATAGTGGCATCTAAGGATGACAACTTTTAAATTTTGAACATTGTGCATGGTTTATTTTGTTGATTTTTGTTTCCATGTGACACACTTTTTCAAAACTCAGTGGGGTAAGAAACTAGTAACCGAACTGCAGTGATGATGACCCTAAACTGTTAACTCTGGCTTCATTAATGGAATTTGGGGGGTGGGGCGGGTCATTGATGTGCAACAGTGTAGAGAAGAAATATATATTTGACCTTAGTATTTTTCTTTTACACAAAGCATATTCCTCATTAGAGGGGCTATCATCAAGAGGATTTTTGTAATTCATTTCAAGTAATTGTGGTGGTTTTACGTCTTACTAGATAGAAACCACCTTTTATCTAGACATCTTCAGTACATGGGCCATAATTCCACAAGGTGGCTCTGTGTCTCTCTGTTGGAGCTGATAGTAATTTCAATCCCAAGTTTTTCATTTGTTTACACCATTTATTTCTCACAGGAGAATAAAGCCAAATTTTTCTCATCAAGTTAGAGGACATCAATTGAAAAGTACATTGCTTTTTAATGTATCTGAAACTTATGTTGAATTAGGAAAAATTGTCAATTATAGAATTAGTCTGATAATACCTAAAAATAATAACTATTTTATAGTGCTTATTATGTACTAGGCATTAACTAACTCATTTATTCTTCTCAATAACACTAAGGGCAATTTAATTATTATTGTTATTTTGAAAATAAGGAAACTGAGGTAGCATGTAGTAATTTGCCTAAAATCATCTACTGAGTATTTGACAAAATTGAGTTTTGAACCTAAGCTGTCTGAAATAGATTTTATAAACAAAAGTTCTTAGCTTGTTCTACATCTCCTAAAACACAAAGCTGTACATGAAGTTGCATTGTAAAGTCGATTTTTACTTGGTCATTTTCCAGAGTTTCTAAGTCACTTCTAATATTTACTATCAAAATGGAATAGGTTTTGATACTATTCAATAACTTAATTTCTCTTTAGGTCACAGATGGTGAAAAAGACTATTAGATCACACAGATTGCATGCATTTAATCATTCTGAGCATTTTACCATTTAACACATAAATACCGTGTAGAATGCAATTAGTGGAAGTGTTTGTTTTGTTTCAAGTGCAATTATGCAAAACTTATGTGATTCACATTTTAATTTTAATTGTGCATGTTTTTCTTACCTGATTTAATTTTGGGGAGGAACCAATATTGTACAAACAGTAAACCTGAATTTTCTATCACTAACGGATACCCTAAAACCAATTTGAAAATATCAATATTTTATTTTTTAAAACATACTGAACATAAAAGAGAGAGCAAATTAAAAGATGCAGTAATTTTTTTATACATACACTTCAATTTGAAAATCAATAGAAAAGTTACATTTTAAATGCCTAGTATAAAATGGTTCTTCTAATTTTATTTTTATTTGATTGGAATTCACATATGTATCTTTAAAAATATAATTCTATATATTTTTTAATTTGCTTTGTTTTTAAAGGCAGTACATGATCTGAAGTTTCTTTCCCTAGTTATATTTTTGTATGATACACATTACTAGATTCTCCATTTATTGGCACATTCTGTGTATGCATCTATACATATAAAGGTGGCACATTGCTTTTTAACTTTAAGCTTTCTAGATTAATGGGAAAACCAAGTAGACTTGAATTTAAGGGTCAGAGTTTCCCAGTGTCTCTCTTACCACTTGCCCAGGGGATTCTTCTCACTACAAAAATTTCACATTCAATCACAGCATACTCTTAGGGCATTTGTCATGATCTTGACAGGCTAGATACATGGTTAGTTAAAACCGTGGATGAAGGTCAAAAAGGACAAGCCTGGGGTAGCTAAATTAAAAGCAAAATACCATTTATAATTCTATTTATTATGGAAACCTCAGCTAACTTCAAATTGAGGAGAATAACTAATGCCAGGTTATAGATTTATAAAAGTAGATTTTGAGTTTAAAGTAATAGGCAATTAAAATAAAAACTCTATTTTTTATAGAAGGTTATTCTCAAACTATGTTGTCATCTTCCCATGATATTTCTGGTAGCTTGAACAGGATTAATAAATAAAATGAATTAAAGAGGGAACAAAAAAACCAAAGTGAAAAAGAAATTGAAAAAGTGCTTGATAAAGTAATACTGTGAGTAAATTCAAGTTTGAATAGTTTTTTACCTTGTAAGTACAGAAGTATTAGTCGCTTTTTTTCTGAATTGCAAGTTTTAGCAACAAGTAGAATGTAACTGATCATCATTAAATATGTGTTAATCACTGAGCCAAAAGCATGCATTAGTCCTTATATTCAGAAGGTATAATCCATTGAGATACATTAATTCATCCATTAATGGAAAAAACATTATTGTGCTTTTAAAAAGTATTTTCATATGAAAAATTGGAGACCAATTGTTAATATACAAATGAAATGCATTTATTTAACATGCAATAGTATTTGAAGAACATTTAAATATGGAGATATTTGCAGAGACAGTGGAATGGAAGCTCTGGATATTCCCAGAGAAAGTATTTCCGAAGAGCTAATAATACTTTTAAGATTTAAATTATGAGAAATAGCCGGACTTTTGAAAAACTGGAAGTTAAGTGATCAGACAGAAACCAGGGCAACAGCTGTAAGGCAAGGATGAATTAGTGTTTAAAGTGAAAATGAGAGCGCAATGGAAGCAATAGTGTGTAAGTGGTGCAAAATCAGAAAAGTAGGCAAAAAAATAGTTAATCAAGAGACATACAGACAATAGGAAAATGTTTAGATTTTTTTGTAAGTCTGACACAATGTTCAAAGCGTACACAAATCATAACTGGCATTTGATAATTGCTCCAAAAGTTCCTGGTTGCTTGGACCTGAGTGGAAGGCTATGTAAAATTTTCCTAATAAGGAATACTTGAGTTGATAATTTATGATAAGTGGTTACCACCAAAGGATGGTGCAATTTGTTGTTGTTTGGTTGTTCTATAAAGGATCAGATAACAAAAGTTATACAGACTCTGTGGGCCAAGAGGAGAAATTGAGAATATTACACATGTGCTTATAGGAGATGGCACATTTCCACAAATTTTTATTGACAAAAAACAAAATACAATAATAATACATTTTGCAGTACAGGTCTTCTAATAAGAACAATAGAAATTTTTATTGAAGTGTAGCATTTTACTTAATTAGGATTCAGTTTGTTTTACCTATCATCAAAATTGATTGCAAATACTCATCTGTTAATATTCATCTGTAATGAGATTTTACATATTTCATCTCTGTAAATGTAACACAGAGAGATACTGCCAAATATTGATATCAGTCTACAAGCATATTATTTTAATTGAGCATGCCAACACTTGGAAGGCATTTATAGTATTCTATTGGATTCTTCCCTTGATATTTGCTTTTTAGCATATCACTATATTTCAGAATAATCAATCTCAAATGAAGATTAGGTGGAAGATCCTCAATTGTACCATCAAATGGATTTTGAAATACGGAAACTTCCTTTACTTTTAAATAAAACTTCAAAAAACAGTACTGGAATTGTAGTTTGAACTCACAGAAAATATATCTGCTGCAAATTTGTGAGGTAATAGAAAATATGCTTCTTGTTTAGCATGGCAGCAGAGAAAGTGTTCAAGAGGCTTGACAATTAAATGACTCAAAATTTAGTTTTTGAAATAACATTACAGAAGTAAAACTTTTGAATATAAGCACTATTTTGCTTTGTAATTTTCAGATGAATTCATTTAGAAATATCTGCACAAAACAGCAAAAGCTAATTTCAAAGCCATTCAGGGTAGTGCTTGGGTTTGGTTCTTATTCAGAATAATTTCAATCTCAGCTATCAGCTCAAATAATTACTATAAAACTTCACCACTCCTAAGTGAACTAACCGTTTTGTGGTATGTCAGGATAATTAGCTTCTATTGCTGTCAAAAATTCATGGGATTGACAGTGGTTAAGTCAATGAGAGTAAATGAAATTCACCATTCACACTACCAGTTCAAAACCACATGATAGATTTAAATATTTTCAGCAAATATAAGCTGATGAGTAGCACAATTAATAACTATAGACTTTAAACACCTTGCACTTTCACAAGTTTTATAAATTTGTACAACTGAGTTTTTTTCTACTGAATGTTTTTACTACAATCATTTGTAATTCATTGTAATAAATCCCATTTCTAGATGTACTAAATTAGTGATTTCTTGACTTGTTCAAATCTCACCTGTAGTTTTTCTTGTAGACTATACAGAGAAGCTAATCCTTCAGACACTTCAAGCTGTCCATCGACTTACTGAAAAATCAATCATAAGTGAGCAGTGTTAATACTGTTTCTCAAATCAAGCGCCATGTCATTTGCTTTATTTTTAGTTAACATGATTTTATATGGTAGCATAAAATTCATCTTGAACAAATGTAATACCTGTTTTTTTTATAGTTTTATTTACTGAAATATAATTGATATGCAATATTGTATTGATTTCAAGTATATAACAGTGATTCTACAGTTATATACATTATTAAATCCTCACCCCAACTAGTGTAGTTACTATCTGTCAACATAGAAGGATGTTTCAGAACTATTGACTATGTTCTCTATGCTGTACTTTAATCCCTATGATTAATTTATATGATGATTGAGATTTTGTGCCCCTTTATTCCCTTCATCTATTTCACCAACCTACACTAATCCCTCCCCTATGGTAATCACCAGTCACCTCTCAATGTCTCTATTGCTATTTTGTTCATTTTGTTTTGTTTTGTATTTAGTTTTCTCATGTAAGTGAAATCATATGGTCTTTGTCTTTTTCCACCTGGCTTATTTCACTTAGCATAACATGCTCTAGGTCCATCTAAACTGTCACAAATGGCAGGATTTCTTTCTTTTTTATGGCTGAATAATAATCCATTGTGTATATGTACCACTTCTTCTTTTTCTATTCATCAATTGTTATACACTTTGGTTGCTTCCATATCTTGGCTATTGTAAATAATGTGGCAGTAAACATAGGGGTACATGTATCTTTTCAAATCAGAGATTTTGTTTTCCTTGGGTAAATTTCTAGGAGTGGAATTACTGGATCAAATGGAATTTCTATTTTTAGTTTTTAAAGGAACCTCCACACTGCTTTCCACTTTGATTGCACCAACTTACATTCCCACCAACAGTGCAAAAGGGTTCTCTTGTCTCCACATTCTTGTCATTTCTTGTCTTTTGGATAGTGGCCATTCTGATTAGTGTGAGATAGCTATTCTTCTGTAGTAGACATTTGTCATTCCTTTTTATTTGCCAATATTGAAATTCTACTCACCTCTGGGAAATATGCTATTGGGCAAGTCTTTTGGATGGAAGGACTATTCCTCACATAGTGTGAGTTAGAAAAGCCAAATATTTTTCTTGTACTTTCTTAAAATATACGGCTTGAGCTTTTGACTTAAACTTGACTATTTAGAGCTTTCATATGGGACTTTTTATGTAGAACAAATGATTTAATGTATTAGGAATCATTTGAATTTCATCAGAGTTAACTATAAACCATGTACATTTAACTTTTGAGGAAATCTTTATTCTCTTTGAGTTGTGACCATTAACTTTTTGAGAAACAATCCTTGGTCTTTATATCAGTATCATGGGATCCATTGTAACCACATAGTATACAGATGGGCATCCCTAGCAGCCCTTCATCATCAAGTCCCTTTAGAGGATCCTAACTTGTTCTCTAATAGGAAGTCCACTCTGTCTAGTTGGATGGGCAGTAAAAAGTTCTGGTGTGGTTTATATATTGCTCTTCAGGCTAGACTCATCCTACAAAGGGGCATCTCTGAAGAATCATGAGGGACGACATTTTTCCCTGTGGAGAGATTGATCAGAATATCTTCACTGATCATTTGCCTAGAAGGAGTGGTGACGTAAAATAAGGCTTTATACCAATATATGTGCAATGGCAGATCAATGCAGTAGAACAATGTGGGATTCACAGATAATGCCAGAGGATGTATTTTATCCTTCGCTAGGAAAGAATCTGAGTTTTTAAGAGGCAACAATATATCCAGCTTAAAAATATATATATGTCCACCAGTTCCTTTGTTGCTAAGAATAGCCAAGTGACAGTTATGCCAAAGAAATATATGTAAAATTCACTGGATGAGGTTTTTGAGAATCTTTCCTTAAATATCACAAAATTGACTGGCATGTACCATTTTGAACTTCTCCAGGTCTGGAAGATAGATGTAATGCTGAAGTGGAGGATCCTAGCTAATACTGTGAGGCCGCAAATTGCAGGCAAGAGACAATTGAATATAATTTTATATAGAATCCCACATTTTTGTAGTAAAGGGGGTTTCTCTAAATATGCTGGCCTTCATCTTACTACACTGATGGACAATGACTGCAGTGGGGTATGGGGGGACTTGAATAATATGGGTGAATGTAGTAGCCACATTGTTTTTCATGTGAAACATTCATAAGAGTGTATATCAATAATACCTTAATAAAAAATAAATAAATAAATATGCTGGCCTTCTTTTACCTAAGAAAAACAAAATGCCTAATTTATTTAAACCATATTTCATTCAAATAAATTTATACTCACAGCAATTTCATCATGTGGGGTAGGATAAACCTGAATAAAAATGACACAGTCTGAATTTGGATTTATTTTTTTGCTTCATACTTCTGCCAACACCATGTATTTTTGTATCACAAATACAGTTTCAGGTCAATATATTCAGTTTATGATGTAATAATCAAAGATTTGGAATCATTTACAAAAGGAAAGACTAAAATTTTGTGATCTACACAACAATTCTGAAGAAGCTGGATCTATAGAAAAGAAAAATTGTCTATTGGAGACCCAGTTATTGAAACATTTGCAAAATGGATTGAGATTGTCCATAAAAGGGGCACAGCAGGACATAAATGATCCTACAGGTGATGCGTCTCATTATGTATCTTGCCTGTTCCAATGTCAATATCCGTGCTGTGATATTGCACCATAATATTGCAAAATGATACCATTGGGGGCAACTGGGTTAAGGGGATAGGGAACTCCCTGTGTTTTTTCTTACAATATAGTGTGAATCTACAATTATCTCAAGCTTAAAATTGAATTTTAAAAGGAGGTTGTGGAAAACACACTGATTTAATGACAGCCGTTTCAGCAGGGACTGGCAGTTTGTGGTGGCATGATAGGGGCAGATCTGTATGAATCCTTGATTCTGTATGACCCCATAGTACCTCATCTGAGCAGACTTTCAGAAGATACATTTTCACTTCAGTAACAGAAAGAAAACCAGAGATATTTTTATCTTCTCAGATACCAATTTGAAAAGAATAATGACTTCTTGGTTGAATGTTTACTTTTTTTTTAAATATAATTTATTTTATTATCATTAATCTACAATTACATGTGCAATATTACGGTTATTAAACTACCCCTTCATCAGGTCCCCCTCACCAACCCCATTACAGTCACTGTCCATCAGCGTAGTGAGATGCTATAGAATCACTACTTGTCTTCTCTGAGTTGTACTGCCCTCCCCGTGCTCCCCCAACATTACATCTGCTAATCGTAATGCCCCTTTTTCCCTCTTATCCCTCCCTTCCCACCCATTTTCCCCAGTCCCTTTCCCTTTGGTAACTATTAGTCCATTTTTGGGTTCTGTGAGTCTGCTGCTGTTTTGTTCCTTCAGTATTTTTTCTTTGTTCTTATACTCCACATATGAGTGAAATCATTTGATACTTGTCTTCGGCTTGGCTTATTTCACTGAGCATAATACCCTCTAGCTCCATCCATGTTGTTGCAAATGGTAGGATTTGTTTTCTTCTTATGGCTGAATAATATTCCATTGTGTATATGTACCACATCTTCTTTATCCATTCATCTACTGATGGACACTTAGGTTGCTTCCATTTCTTGGCTATTGTAAATAGTGCTGCAATAAACATAGGGGTGCATCTGTCCTTTCAAATTGGGCTGCTGCATTCTTAGGGTAAATTCCTAGGAGTGGAATTCCTGGGTCAAATGGTATTTCTATTTTGAGTTTTTTGAGGAACCTCCATACTGCTTTCCACAATGGTTGAACTAATTTGCAGTCCCACCAGCAGTGTAGGAGGGTTCCCTTTTATCCACATCCTGGCCAACATTTGTTGTTTGTGTTTTGGATGTTGGCCATCCTCACTGGTGTGAGGCGATATCTCATTGTGGTTTTAATCTGCATTTCTCTGATGATTAGCGATGTGGAGCATCTTTTCATGTGCCTGTTGGCCATCTGAATTTCTTTAGAGAAGTGTCTATTCATGTCCTCTGCCCATTTCCTAATTGGATTATTTGCTTCCTGTTTGTTAAGGTGCATGAGTTCTTTATATATTTTGGATGTCAACCCTTTATCAGATACGTTTTTTATGAATATATTCTCCCATACTGTAGGATGTCTTTTTGTTCTACTGATGGTGTCCTTTGCTGTACAGAAGCTTTTCAGCTTGATATAGTCCCACTTGTTCATTTTTGCTTTTGTTTCCCTTGCCCGGGGAGATATGCTCATGAAGAAGTTGCTCATGTTTATGTCCAGGAGATTTTTGCCTATGTTTTTTTCTAAGAGTTTAATGGTTTCATGACTTACATTCAGGTCTTTGATCCACCTTGAGTTTACCTTTGTGTATGGGGCTAGACAGTAGTCCAGTTTCATTCTCTTACATGTAGCTGTCCAGTTTTTCCAACACCAGCTGCTGAAGAGGCTGTCATCTCCCCATTGTATATCCAAGGCTCCTTTATCAAATATTAATTGACTGTATATGTTTGGGTTAATGTTTGGGTTTTCTATTCTATTCCACTGGTCTGTGGGTCTGTTTGTGTGCCAATACCAAATTGTCTTGATTACTGTGGCTGTGTAGTAGAGCTTGAAGTCAGGGAGTGTAATTTCCCCTGTTTTATTCCTCCTTCTCAGGATTGCTTTGGCTATTCGGGGTCTTTTGTGGTTCCATATGAATTTTAGAATTATTTGTGCGAGTTCATTGAAGAAAGCTGTTGGTAGTTTGATAGGGATTTCATTGAATCTGTAGATTGCTTTAGGTAGTATAGCCATTTGGACAATATTTATTCTTCCTAGCCAAGAGCATGGGATGCATTTCCATTTGTTAGTGTCCTCTTTAATTTCTCTTAGGAGTGTTTTGTAGTTTCCCGAGTACAGGTCTTTCACTTCCTTTGTTAGGTTTATTCCTAGGTATTTTATTCTTTTTGAGGCAATTGTGAATGGAATTGTTTTTCTAATTTCTCTTTCTGTTAGTTCATCATTAGTGTATAGGAAAGCAACAGATTTCTGTGTGTTAATTTTGTATCCTGCAACTTTGCTGAATTCAGATATTAGTTCTAGTAGTTTTGGAATGGAGTCTTTAGGGTTTTTTATGTACAGTATCATGTCATCTGCAAATAGTGACAATTTGACTTCTTCTTTACCAATCTGGATGCCTTGTATGTCTTTGTTTTGTCTGATTGCTGTGGCGAGGATCTCCAGTACTATGTTGAATAACAGTGGAGAGAGTGGGAATCCCTGTCTTGTTCCCAATCTTAGATGAAAAGCTTTCAGCGTCTCGCCATTAAGTATGATGTTAGCTGTGGGTTTGTCATATATAGCCTTTATGATGTTGAGGTGCTTGCCCTATATACCCATTTTGTTGAGAGTTTTAACCATGAATGGACGTTGAATTTTGTCAAATGCTTTTTCAGCATCTATGGAGATGATCATGTGGTTTTTCTTCTTTTTTTTTGTTGATGTGGTGGATGATGTTGATGAATTTTTGAATGTTGTACCATCCCTGCATCCCTGAGATGAATCTGTATGATCCTCTTCATGTATTTTTGAATTTGCTTTGCTATTATTTTGTTGAGTATTTTTGCATCTATGTTCACCAGGGATATTGGTCTGTAATTTTCTTTTTTGGTGAGGTCTTTGCCTGGTTTTGGTATTAACGTGATGCTCGCATCATAGAATGAGTTTGGAAGTATTCCCTCCTCTTCTATTTTTTGGAAAACTTTAAGGAGAATGGGTATTCTTTCTTCTTCATATGTCTGGTTAAATTGAGAGGTGAATCCATCTGGCCCGGGGGTTTTGTTCTTAGGTAGTTTTTTGATTACCGATTCAATTTTATTACTGGTATTGGTCTGTTTAGGTTTTCTGTTTCTTGCTTGGTAAGTCTTGGAAGGTTGTATTTTTCTAAAAAGTTGTCCATTTCTTCTAGGTTTTCCAACTTGTTAGTAGGTATATATTCCCGTAGTATTCTCTTATAATTCTTTGTATTTCTGTGGGATCCGTCGTGATTTTTCCTATCTCATTTCTGATTCTGTTTATGTGTTTAGATTCTCTTTTTCTCTTAATGAGTCTGGCTAGGGGTTTATCTATTTTGTTTATTTTTTCAAAGAACCAGCTTTTGGTTTCATTGATCTTTTTCTATTGTTTTATTCTCAATTTATTTATTTCTTCTCTAATCTTTATTATGTTCCTCCTTCTGGTGACTTTGGGCCTCATTTGTTCTTTTTTTTCCAAATTCAATAATTGTGTCGTTAGACTATTCATTTGGGATTGTTATTCCTTCTTAAAATAGGCCTGGTTTGCAATATACTTTCCTCTTAGAACTGCTTTTGCTGCGTCCCGTAGAAGTTGCAGCTTTATGTTGTTCTTGTCATTTGTCTCCATATATTGTTTGATCTCTGTTTTAATTTCGTCATTGATCATTAATTATTCATGATCATGTTGTTAAGTCTCCATGTATTTGTGAGCCTTTTTGTTTTCTTTCCAAAATTTATTTGTAGTTTTATTCCTTTGTGATCTGAGAAGTTGGTTGGTAGAATTTCAATATTTTAAAATTTACTGAGGTTCTTTTTGTGGCCTAGTATGTGGTCTATTCTGGAAAATGTTCCATTTGCACTTGAGAAGAATGTGTATCCTGTTGTTTTGGGTGTAGAGTTCTGTAGATGTCTGTTAGTTCCATCTGTTCTAGTGTGTTGTTCAGTGCCTCTGTGTCTTCACTTATTTTCTGTCTGGTTGATCTGTCCGTTGAAGTGAGTGGTGTGTTGATGTATTCTGAAATGAATGCATTGCTTTCTATTTCCTACTTTATTTCAGTTAGTATTTGTTTCACATATGTCGGCACTGCTGTGTTGGGTGCATATGTATTTATAATGGTTATATCCTCTTGTTGGACTCACCCCTTTATCATTATGTAATGTCCTTCTTTATTTCTTCTACTTTCTTCGTTTTGAAGTCTATTTTGTCTGATACAAGTACTACAACACCTGCTTTTTTCTCCTTGTTGTTTGCATGAAATATCTTTTTCCATCTGTTCATCTTTAGTCTGTGTATATCTTCGGGTTTGAGGTGAGTCTCCAGTAAGCAGCATATAGATGGTTCTTGCTTTTTTATCCATTCAGTAACTCTGTGTCTTTTGATTGGTGCATTCAGTCTATTTACATATAGGGTGATTATCGATAGATATGTACTTATTGTCATTGCTGGCTTTAGATTCGTGGTTACCAAAGTTTCAAGGGTAGCTTCTTTACTATCTAACAGTCTAACTTAACTCTCTTGTTAAGCTATTATAAACACAGTCTGATGATTCTTTATTTCTCTCCCTTCTTAGTCTTCCTCCTCCATTCTTTATATACTAGGTGTTTTATTCCCTACTTTTATATTTCCTTTGACTGTTTTTGTGGATAGTTGATTTTACTTTTTGCCTTTAGTTAGTATTTGGATGGTCTGCTTTCTTTGCTATGATTTTATTTTCTCTGGTGACATGTTTTTATCCTTAGGAGGGCTTCCATCTAGAGCAGTCCCTTTATGATATCCTGTAGAGATGGTTTGTGGGAGGCAAATTCCCTCAGCTTTCGCTTGTCTGGGAATTGTTTAATCCCTCCCTCAAATTTAAATGATAATTGTGCTGGATACAGTATTCTTGGTTCAAGGCCCTTCTGTTTCATTGCGTTAAATATATCATGCCATTCTCTTCTGGTCTGTAAGGTTTCTGTTGAGAAGTCTGATGATAGCCTGATGGGTTTTCCTTTGTATATGATCTTTTTTCTCTCTCTCTCGCTGCCTTTAATACTCTGTCCTTCTTTGATCTTTGACATTTTAATTATTATGTGTCTTTGTGTTGTCTTCCATGGGTCCCTTGTGTTGGGAGATCTGTGGGCTTCCATGTTCTGAGAAACTATTTCCTTCCCCAGCTTGGGGAAGTTTTCAGCAATTATTTCTTCAAAGACACTTTCTATCCCTTTTTTTCTCTCTTCTTCTTCTGGTACACCTATAATGCAAATATTGTTCCATTTGGATTGGTCACACAGTTCTCTTAATATTCTTTCATTCTAGAGATCCTTTTATCTCTCTCTGCCTCAACTTCTCTGTATTCCTGTTCTCTGATTTTTGTTCCATTAACAGTCTCTTGCACCTTGTCCATTCTGCTCTTAAGCCCCTTGATCACTTGTCTGATTTCTGCATTGTCTTTCCTCACTTCCTCCCTTAGCTCTTGCATATTTCTCTGTAGGTCCATCTGCGTGGTTATGACTTTTATTCTGAATTATTTTTCAGGAAGATTGTGTAAGTCTGTCCCATCAGGCCCTCTCTCTGGGATTGTCTGTGTGATCCTTGTCTGGACCATATTCCTCTTTCTTTTCATGGTGATAGAAGTGTTCGCTGGTAGGTGCCACGTGTGTCAGCTGAGAGAACAAAGTCCCTTTCTGCTTTTTGTTCTCCATGCCCTTCTCTGGGGCCTTAGCTGGTTTCCCGCACACCAGGAGGCCATCTCTGGGATAATCCCCTGAGCTGCCTGTGTGTGGGGCCACTTCAGCCTACCCTATAGCACTGTGGGGGTTTGCAGTTTTGCTGGGTGTGTTCTTTATCCCTTGGTGCCTTCCAGCCCTTGTTCTGGTTTTTGGGACCCTTCTGGCTTAGCTGCGTGCCAGCCGCGTGTAGATTCTGTGAGGTTGCTGCAGACGGGGCCACTCCTCTGCTGTTCTGTAGCTGTGGCAGATCCGCTGGCGGCACTGGCCATGCCAGGTTTTGGGGGTGTGGGGAGCGAATGGCAGGCTGCTGATCTCTGTGGGAGGCCTCAGCGGGGCTGCTCCGCCCAGCCGCAGGCCAGGGGGTCTGAAATTCCCCAAGACTCCCAGCCTGCTAGGCTGAGTACACTAGGATGATTTTGTTCTGCTGTTGGGCCATTGTCTCTTTAAGACTTTTAAAAAAGCGCCTGCTTTTCTTTTGTCCCAGGGAGCCAGCTGAGGGGACCCACTTGCAGTCTCCATCTCAGATCCTGCCCTTCTGTTTTTCTAATCTCTGATACACCACACAATGTGTGTCTGTGCTCCAAGTGCAGATAACCAGGGCTAGTTATTTGGTGGGCCTGTGCTTCCACTCCCTTGCCACTCTGATTCTTTTCCTCCCACCGGTGTGCTGGGGTGGGGGAGTGCTCGGGTCCCGCCGGGTCACGGCTTTGTATCTTACCCACTTTGTGAGGCGCTGAGTTCTCGCAGATGTAGCTGTAACCTGGCTGTTGTATCTTCTGGTCTCTCTTTTAGTAATAGTTGTATTTGCTGTATTTTCACAGATATATATGGTTTTGGGAGGAGATTTCCTGGCCCTGCTCATTCCGCCATCGTCCCAGAAGTCAGCAGAGCTTGTTTTTTAAAAAGTAGTTAGCACAAGGAAAAATAATTTGTGGACTTGCAAATTAATCAGGTTTTAATCTTGACTTGGTAGGTAGGAAAATTAATTTGTCATTCTTTAGAGTATCAAGTTCATGTAATTTATTTTCTGCAAAACATCATAGACAACTATTTTATTAATTGCATTAGTTAATGCTATCAGTTATAAAGATGAGATGTAGGATAGCTATCTTTATGTTAATGAACAACTATTTTTTTCCTATGTCTAAGAAAAATATTAGTCATGGGAAAATTCATTTGTAGTGAAGAATTTCAGAAAGTTTAGCAAGATGATCTGTAAAAGAATAAAATGAAAGTAAATAGAGGTAAAGAAAAAATACAGTGACAACGTAATTCTCCATGGAGTAATACAATCTTCAAATGAACAAAGAAGTTTGAGAATTTCAAGTATAGATGGATTACAAATTATGGATGTATCATCTCATAATGATATTTGTGTAAAACCTGAAAAAATAAAACATTTATTTTAATATTCTGAAATAAAATCTAAAAATGTCTGGAACATACTCCTGGTTTGAAATGCTAAGTGAATAAAATCATAACATTTTACATAAGACTATACTATGCTGACAGTGTATGAAATTTCTTATTTATGTGTTATATATGCAACTTCTAATAATCATTTCTTATAATGAGATGTGCATAGGAATGACTTAAGAGCAAAGCTGATATCATACCCAAATAGTTTTCATTAAAATTTTGCTTAGGGAACATCAGTTTCTCTTTGAAACTTGGTATTTGATTTAGACTAAAATCTTACCTTATCTTTGTGTGCTTGCATTTAATATATACCTCCTACTCCTCGAAAAGAGATGGATTTGAATACAGTATGTCTGAAATACCTTATTTGTATTTGGAAGCAGTGTCTTTTAAAATGGTATATCATCTGTAAAATAAGGATCACTATAAACCTAATTAGATTTAATAATTCATTTAAACTTTTAATTATACACTGCTTTCCTGTTAAAATTAAATCTATAATCTTGTAAAATATTAATGACCTTTGGTGAAATAAAGATAATGTGAATATTATTTCAAGAAGATTGGATAAAGCAGTTTTTTAGGGCTATATGTCTTTCATCAGTAGTTGGCCCTCCAAGCTGTCATTGGCAGAATCTGTAACCAAGATCTATGTTTTCCCCGTATCAATTTCCACTGATTCAACATAACACTGAATTTGTAATAGTATCATATAAGAAAATACAACTAAAAGAATACCGTAATTTTCAAATTAAAGCTATTTTAACTTCATAGAAAAAAATGATGTATAAGGGGGGAAAATTTCTTAAAATTATAAATGAAATGTAAAATGCTTAGATTCCATTCAACATTAAAGAGCATTTTTTATTTTTTAACAAATTCTATTTCCCTCTATTCTCGAAGTTTTAATACAGACGTGAAAGAATATGTTGCTTTATCAGAAAAATCATATGTTCTTTCTCAAAACATAACTTTGAAAATATTATTTAGTATATAAAACCTGATTTCTGTAAAATATTTCAAGAAAATTGCCTCAAAATAAATGAAACACATATAAAATTTGAGTCAAACTACTGATACCAAAACAAATGCAATGGATTGTAATACAAAAATATAATTTTGAATCCTAAAATTGCAAGTAAAATTCATGTTTATTTTTAATACAAAGCATCTCCAAATGTAAACTTAATAAAATGACACAGTTTTAAAGCTGGCATTCAATTTATTTCACTTGATAATCATAAATAAATAGTTTTGTTTATTTATCAAAATTTCATAATCATAATGTGAATTCAAATCCTCAAAATTAATAATTAGATATCTGGACACTCAGTTAACATTTTGTTACTTTTTATATTTTTTTGTACTATATCCCAATACTTGTGATAGCACAGATATTATGGCTCCTAAGATGTCACAATTCCTCAGACTTTCTGACAACTTTTACACTACTTGGGGACATATTAATAGGTCATTTGTCACTAAGTGTAAATACTTTCAACAAAGTAAGACTCTAATCATATCCTAATAGATAGGCTTGGTTCTCTAGTTCTTAATTCACACAAAGATAGCTATCCTGCATCTCATCTTTATAATTGATAGCATTAACTATGACAATTAATATAAATAGTTGTCTATGATGTCTATGATGTATTTGCAGAAAATAAATAAATTACATGAACTTGATACTTTAAAGAATGACTAATGAATTTTCCTACCTACCAAGATTGAAACTTGATTTTTATTTTACAAGTCCATAAATTATTTTTCCCTATACTTATTACTTTTTAAAAAACAAGCTCTGCTATTTTAAGGTGAATATTTAACTTAGCCAAGGTCATGTTGATTTAACTGGTTATTTTAGTGATACCATGCATTAATTCTCTCATATCTGTCTTATTTTTTTCATGAACCATAATTCCATTTTCTTGAGCCCATGTCTACTTTACATTAAATTCAGAACATATGTCCTCACAAGAAAATACTCATGCCCAGCTCTTCTCAGTGTGAATTTAAAAAAATAATTATCTGAACAACAAAGTAATTCTGCTATTAAATTGGAAAATGCACTTGGTTTCTCATTCTTCCCATAAATCTTGATACAGCTTCCTTCCTCACGTTACCCAGGTCTTTTCAAATGCTACTTTCTCAGAGATCTTTTTTCACACTTGCATATAACACATCCCTCTCCATCCGTTTCTACTTCCTTAACACACTTTACCTTAATTCTTGGAAATTTTAATTGGCTCACACTTGTTCCATACGTATTTATTCCTAGGAAATTTTTTTCTTGATGATAGGAATGTAAGCTCCATGAAGTAAGGACTACATGCTTATTCTGAATATCTGTCCCTACCTGGCACATAGGCAAAATCAGTTACCATATGTGAATGCATGAATTGTATAAGTGAATGTAGAAAGAATGAAAATAATTTCTCCTTTGCTAAATTCAAATAAGTAGTCATAGAAGTCTCAATTGCCCTAGTATTTTAACATCTTTTTTATAATTTTCCCAGGAGAATTGATGAACTGAAATATTAAGCATGTTGAATATCAGCTTCTAGTATATCATCTGATTGACCGTATCTATTACCATTTGGATGCGTACAATTAAAAGGAATGCTGCTTATTTCAGTGAGGCAGATTTGGGGGCTGCTGTAATGAAGGGATTAATTAAAATTAATGGAGTTGATATGATTACCATGTGAGAACATATAAAATAAGACAAAACGAGAATATAGACAAATGTTATAGAATGTCAATATGAAAGTTGTGAATAGAGGGGAGGAAAATGTGGAGTTGGTCCAGCCTGTCCAACAGATTTTCTTCAGGATGGGAGCTCTCTCCACTTTCTGCTGCCAGGAGCCAGAAAGCCAAAATTTGACTACCCTGCCTTTCCTATCCTCTACTGTCAAATCCAAACTTTAATGCTCCTTCTGCCAAATAAGAATAAATAAGGAGAAAAAGCAGTAGAGATTATTACGATGGAAATCAAGAAAAGAGACTTTTTCAAGAAGAAAGAGCAATCAAATATTGATGATAAATGGCAAAATAAGAAAACTGTCTATGGAGTCATTAAAATATTAAATAGTTAAAAAATTAGGGCAGGGCCATTTTACATTTACATCAGTTTTCCCAAGGTTGGCCCTGTTGGAGTGATTTTATCTACTGTATAACCCTCTCAGATTTGTTCTCTTTGAGTCACTTCCCTTGCAATGAGCTAGCTGATACAAGCTCTGCTGCCAGTCAGACCCAAACACCATGATAATCATATTCCCTAATATCTATAATAATTTCAGTCATTCAGCTTTTTGTGGGTTTAGACATTTTATAGAATACTTGGCAGGCATTACAGGAAGAGTTATATTAAGTACAGGACAGAGTTTCTGTATTTTTCTAGATCTAATTTTATCTAAAACTTCCTAAATTCTTCCCTCATTTTTTTCTGACCTGCAAGCCTCCATCATAAGACTTTCTCCTCTGCAGATATGAAGTTTCACTTTTGTTCTGCCCTGGGAATATATAATCCTGTTCCTAAATTCTAACTGCCTCACTGTTGCATACAGTGAACAGAGCAGCCTGTTTTTTCCCCATTCTCCAACATTCAATTCTACTGAACAAAGAGTTAATTTTCATTTTAGGTATTGTAGGGGCCAAGGTCAAGCAACCCCAAAATGTGCCACTTTGGCATATTGTTTATTTTGACTTAAAAGTTACTTTAAAACATCCAGTGCAAAAAGAACTCTCCAATCTCACTTTGTCTCCAGAAAGCAAGAAATAAGTCTCCTATCTGTATGAGGAGGTAAAGAGAAATCCTTATCATCATAGACAGGGAATTCAGCACCTAGAATGCTGTATAAACAAAACTTGTTACTTTCACTAACTTACTACCCCAGCCCAAATTCTGTTAAGAATTGCTTATTAACTGAAGCTCCTGAACATGTTTTCTTTATTTTGTCAATTCCTCACAGATTTATTGTCTCTGTGTTTAAAAAGTATATAAACTACCTGCCTTGGCCATTTTCTGTAGGTCTCAATTTCATTATTGGACCTCCATGTACACATAATTACTTTTTTTTCTCTTGTTAATCTGTCCTGTGTTAATTTAATTCTTAGACCAACTAGAAGAACCTTAAATGGTATAACTCCAGGGGTTAGGGGTGGTGAGTGTGAAACATATTCCTAGCCTGGGGAAAATTACCTTTGAAGCCAAAATCAGGCAAAGAGAGAAATAGAGTGGGAGAAACCTATTTGTCACTTACAAGAGGTTGTTCACTTCTGTTCATCAGCGTCTCTCACAACCCTGCTGCAACAAGGGCCCCACCCAACCTGTCCGGATCAGCTAAGCCCTCGCTTCCACTGTGATCACCTAGTGATAATGGAGATGGACTACTTCTCTCCACCCCTTGGAAACACTTATATGGAGATGCACCAAGGCCGGCAAGAGATCTAGAAATATTGCAATTTTACCCACAAAGGGTAAAGGAAAACTTACTTCTGAAATTAAAACTCCTTTTAGTTTTTTTAAAGAGTTTAAATTCATAAGAATCTTGAAGAACATGGAGTATAATAGAGAAGAATGAATACACAGCACACTACCTGGAACACAGTGGAATTTAATAAATATTTGTTAAATATCCAAAAAAATACTGTTTCCAATAACAGTAGTGAAACACTCAGTTTTTAAACAAATATGCTTTTACCGTAGGTTGGTTTTGCCTGAGAGTTTCAGCCCTGGGAAGGTTCCTTCTGGAGTCTCTGAATCTGAAAAATGACAAGGAAGATTGTGGGTAAAAGGGTTTATACCGAGCTTTATTCTTGTGATGGCAGGTCAAGCTCTAAAATCCCATCACCTCAGGGCAAGTCTGCAGGCAGCAAGCCAGTCTCTGCCTCTGGGCTTCTCCACTGCCTCAAAGCCCTTGCCTCTGTTCCTTGCTCTCCCTTGCTCTCTTGCTTAGGATCTGCCTCTGCTCCAGGCTCTCCATCTGCTCCAGGTTCTGCATTTGCTTCCAGTATCTGCTCTGCCCCAAGCACTGGGTCGATCTCTTTATATAGCAATACACACAGTACACCTTATATAGCAACACTGGCTTATTTCCAATGGGCGTGTAAGCATTAGCCTAACAGTAAACCAATTATATTATCAAGTAGATTAGAGGGTCTGGTGAGGATCCTGGCCATGGGAACTTTCATTTTCCCTACAAGCCTTATCTCTTCTCATTCTGTAAATGAAAAACATGGTGTCTGTCACTTAGCTTCCATCGTTCCTGTCTTGCTGTAAGTCCAGGGAGAGGAAATCCTGGGGCAAAATACCTCTAAAAACCAAAATCAGTCAAAAGCAGAAATAAAGTTTAAAACCCATTTATTGCTTACAAACTGCAGTCCAGGGCCATCTCTCTTTCCTGCTCTGGAAGGAAGCAAGCAAGCAAGCCAGCCCCCTCCCCTAACCTCTCAGGTTCAGACAGGCTCTTGGTTGCCCAGGTAATTACCCATTGATATGGAGATGAACTTCTCTCCATCCCTGAATATATGCAAATGCACTAAAGCCAGGTGAGATATTCTGGAAATGTTAAAATTTTACCCACACTTGCAAGTGGGTTTCAGCCCTGGACAAGTTCACTGTGGATTCAGTGAGACCAAAAAAATGAGAGTGGAATACTCTTGCTGTGAAAGGGCTATACCAAACTTCATTTCCACAGTGGCAGGTCAAACACTAGAATCCTGTCCACTCAGAGCAAGTCTGCATGCAGCAATCTGGTCTCTGCCTCTGGGCCTCTCCACCCTGTCAGCCATCTCTGTCTCTGTCCTTGGCACTGCCACCACTCCAGTCTCATCTCTGCTCTCTTGTAGCCTTGCCACCATGCCACCATGTCACCCAGAGCACTGGGCAGAGCTCTTTATATAGAATGAATAAAAACGTGTGGGTAAAATTGTAACATTTCCAGAATATCTCACGTGGCTTTAGTGCATTTGCATATCCTCAGGGGTGGAGAGAAGTTCATCTCCATATCAGTAGGTAATTACCTGGGCAACCGAAGGTGTGTCTGAACCTGAGAGTTTAAAGGGAAGGGCTGGCTTGCTTGCTTGCTTCTTCCAAAACAGAGGAGAAAGATGGCCCTGGACTTCAGTTTTGTAAGCAATAAACGGGTTTTAAACTTTATTTCTCTCTTTGACTGATTTCTGTTTTTAGAGGTATTTTGCCCCAGGATTTCCTCTTGTGGGGAAGTTGGGGTTCCTATGACCAGGATTCTCACTGAACTTAAACCACCTGATGATGTAACTGGCCTGTTGCTAGGCTACCGCTTCCACACCTTTAGGCAATAAGCTGTTATTGTGCTATATAGAGAGCTCGGCCAAGTACTTTGGGCGGAGGCACAGACACTGGTGCTCGACCTACCACCAGGAGAACAAGCCAGGTAATAAACCCTTTCACCCCAAAGAATGTTCTGCTCTCAATTTCTTTGGTTGCATTGAATCCATAGCGAACTTGCCCGGGGATAAAACCCATTGGCAAGACAATTGGCAAAAGTCGGCAGGGTTCATTGTTGACCAAGGAAAAAGATAAGCTGCTCTTATGGGAGGGGTGCTTCAGTGGGCTGCCCCTGTGAATGGGGAAACAGTGGCTGGTCCCCCAGTGGGTATGTGGTCTTTGGTGGCTTGCCTCCTAGAGGACTGGGCCCCACTCCAGGACAGGAGGCAAGTGGAGGTGACACCTTAGGCAGTAGAGGTGGCCCTTGGTATAGTAAACAGATCCTTTGAGAAGCAGAGTGCCCGTGAGGCAGTGGGCACTGTGGGTTGGCTGCTTCTCACAGTATTAAAAAAGTCTACAGAGGAGACCCAAGAAATAGCAGCATGAGAACGTGAGCTGCAAACTTCTGTGGATTCCCTGAAGAAAGAGATGGCATTAATACAAGAGCACCAGCAGCAAGGTGCCATTGGAGACGAGACAGCAGTGCTGCCAGGTGTTCTGAAGGAGGAAGAGGCCATCAAAGAAAAAGATGAACTCCTGAGGGAAGCACAGGCGGAGGTGGTATGAGAACGTCAGCTGTGAAGCATTGAGCTGAAGGTAAGAGACCTTCTGAAGACTGAGGTAGCATTGCTGTGAGGTACAGTAGAAAAGGTAAAGGTTGTAGCAGAGGAGGCATTAGGGGGAGGGGAGAGAAAGGTGCCATCAGCCCCCAAAATGGAGGAGCTGGAGAAAGATGAAGGGGTGATGCCGGAGGCACTGGCGCCTCCTGTATTGAAAGCACACCCAGTGGTTGTAAAGAAAATAAAGACCCAGCAGCTGAAAGTTCCCCAAGGAGAGGAGCAGCCCCCTCCCCAGGTCGTGGAGCCCTCTATGGTCTGCCCCTATACTCAGGCTGAGCTGGTGGATTTGGGCCCTGGTTTAGGCAGAAGCCCTGAGAGTCAATATCAGCTTGGCTCCTGTGTCTGTGGGACTTAGGGGTGGATGGAATTGTTCTGTCATGGTCAGAGATGAGAAAGCTGTCTTCCCTGACAGTGCAGCCTGCCTTGAGGCAGTGATTACAAAATGCACATCAGACCCCATGGAGTCACTCCCTCCTCAATTGGCTCATGGCTGCACTTTGTGCTGTGTGGCCCAATCCGGGTGATCTACCATCCTCTCCTGTTAGAAGGCAGACATATGCTGAACTCCAGTAGGTGCTATGAGAGCTAGGCATGAGAAATGCCATCTATAGTCCAGAGAATTATGGCCCAGATGAAGAGATTTTCACTACTGGGATGAGAGATGTTATACTTCAAGTGGCTCCTACATCCCTCTTTGGGTCTCTAGTGGCCATTCTTTCCCCTCACTTAGGTCATCCCATAAGCAAGGGGACATGTACAGTAGCAGACTTAGGAGTGGCTGAAGCAATGAGAATCCAGAAAGAAATAAGAACTGTTACTCACAAGAAGAATTTACAGGGCCCCATGAAGGTACGAGGACCCAGATGTGGGTTGATTTAATACCGGCAGGAGCAGATGGAAGGAAATTAGGTAGGAAATCAAATAGGATCTTATTAAAGCTATGGCAACAGCTGAAACCAGAGCAGCAGTTCCAGCCATCAAGACCAAAGAGGCAGAAGTCAGCGACAGAGCCAAAAGTCTGGCCTGTGTTTGCAAGACTTCCTGCTGGAAAGTGAGCCAAACTCACTTGACCCACACAGGAAGGTTATTGGGAACACGGTTTGACTGAGAGGAAGGTCAAGGTATCTTCCCTGAGGGACTGGGGGAACTGGAGGTCCCATGGTTAAATAGCTATCCATTGGTCCCCAGTGAACATACAACGTGTTCTGGTTCTGGTGGACAATGGGGCTGAGTGTTCACTGAATCATGGTATACTAGACCTGGAAGGGACCCCCTTCCTGCTACAGTCCTATCACAGGACCACTCTCTTGCATGCATCTTACCTGATGGACAAGATTTGCCTATGTTGGTGGCATTAAAACATGTGTCTTATCTCCCCTAAAAAGTCTTTCTGGATTGGAAACTTCCTCTGGCTTGAGGATTATTATAATTTTTGTTACCTGTATCTTAATTTTTTATTATCTCTATGTTGTTGTTATCCTCTGTTGCTATTGTGGAATCTGGTTAGAGTGCTCCAGCTTTATCACACAGGGACCATTGCGGAAAATGGAAAGTGTGTAGATTTTAAGGCGAGAATCCTGGAGGGGTGGAGTGTGAGGAAGTTGGGGTTCATATGACCAGTATCCTCACTGAACTTAAACCACCTGATGATGTAACTGGCCTGTTGCTAGGCTACTGCTTCCACACCTTTAGGCAATAAGCTATTATTGTGCTATATAGAGAGCTCAGCCCAGTGCTCTGGGTGGGGGCAGAGATGCTGGTGCTCGACCTACCACTGGGAGAACAAGCTGGGTAATAAACCCTTTCACCCCAAAGAACGTTCTGCTGTCAATTTCTTTGGTCACATTGAATCCATAGTGGACTTGCCCTGGGCTAAAACCCATTGGCAAGACACCTCTCCTTGGACTTACAGAACGTATTGCCTACATGTGTTTAGTGAGCTAGCCAACCAGGGCCAGGTGTGAATCCTGGCCATAGGAGCCTTCACTTTATTCACAGTTCCCCTTCTTCCCTCCCTGCACCACGAATGCCTACCTTGATCATATACACCTGTGCTTAAATATTCCTAAGTGTCTTGCCAATGGGTTTCAGCCCTGGGCAAATTCACTGTGGATTTAGTGATACCAAGGGATGACAATGGAACATTGTCAGGGTAAAAGGGTTTATTACCCAGCTTTGTTCTCTCAGTGATAGGTCAAGCACTAGAATTATGTGTGCAGTCCTTCATCTCTGCCTCTTCCCAGAGCACTGGGCAGAGCTCTTTATACATTGACTTAGTCAATATTGCCTATGGGTGTGGAAGCAGTAGCTTAACAGTAGGCCAGTTACATCAAGTAGTTTAGGTTCAGGTGAGGATCCTGGCCATAGGAACTTCAATTTTTCCCACACGAAGGCAAGGAGGTGTTTCTAAAATAAATAAAATGAAAACATCTTTTGAAGCAGACTACAGTGATGATACCAGTCAACAACATAAGTATCATGACTATTGCAACACCAGTGAAATCCACAAATACAAAAGATGTCAGTAATCTTTACTTTGTGTATTAATTAAAGTGTATTTTTAAAAGGCACGTGACATGTTAGATGCTATTTGGGTATCAGCTAGAACATGAGATCTGCTAGTCATCTGGAGTAGTAGAGGATGCAGAGGGCTGTTGGACACAAAGTAGTCTAGATACCAGTTGTCTTGCCAATGGGTTTCAGTCCCGGAAAAATTTGCTATGGATTCAATGTGACCAAAGAAATTGACAGCAAAACGTCCTTGAGGTGAAAGGGTTATACCCAACTTTATTTCCACAGTGCCAGGTCAGTTACTAAAATCCTCTTCACTCAGAGAGAGTCTGCATGCAGCAAGCCGGTCTCTGCTTCTGGGCCCCTCTGTCTGTGTAGCCATCCCCCGGGCCTCTCTGCCTGCACAACCATCTCACACAGCCATCCTCTGGGCCTCTCTGCCTGCACAACCATCTCACACAGCCGTCCTCTGGGCCTCTCTGCCTGCACAACCATCTCACACAGCCATCCCCCGGGCCTCTCTGCCTGCACAACCATCTCACACAGCCATCCCCCTCGGCCTCTTCTGCCTGCACAACCATCTCACACAGCCATCCCCCGGGCCTCTCTGCCTGCACAACCATCTCACACAGCCATCCCCCGGGCCTCTCTGCCTGCACAACCATCTCACACAGCCATCCTCCGGGCCTCTCTGCCTGCACAACCATCTCACACAGCCATCCTCCGGGCCTCTCTGCCTGCACAACCATCTCACACAGCCATCCTCCGGGCCTCTCTGCCTGCACAACCATCTCACACAGCCATCCTCCGGGCCTCTCTGCCTGCACAACCATCTCACACAGCCATCCCCCGGGCCTCTCTGCCTGCACAACCATCTCACACAGCCATCCCCCGGGCCTCTCTGCCTGCACAACCATCTCACACAGCCGTCCTCTGGGCCTCTCTGCACAGTCGTCCTGCACAGCCATCTTCAGGGCCTCTGTCCTTGGTGCTGCCACCACTCCAGCCTTTGCTCTGCTTTCCTGCAGTCTTGAAGCCGTGCCACAATGTCATGGCCAGAGCACTGGGTGGAGCTCTTTTTATAGAGTCAACAGCCATGTATTGCCCACAGTGTGCAGTAAGTTAGTCATCCAGGTCCAGGTGAGATTCCTGGCCACAGGAACTCTCATTTTATCCATACCAGTCTTCAGAGCACTCTTTGGGACTCTCAGTGTTATTTGTGTGGAATTTAACTAAGGCTTGAATTTTCACAGAGAGTGGATCAAAGAGTCTATGAAATATCTCTTTTTTGGTAATTGTTCTTGTTGAAATATTTTTACTCCAGGAATGGTATACTCTCAGACAGCTATGTTACATTTATGTTGATTAGAGAGCTGGATGTGCAGGGATGGGGCCAGGTTAATTTGGAGGAGACTACAACCATTTATATGAATTACACACACACATGCACACACACACACAGAAGAATTTTTCTTTTTGATATTTCTCTTTTTAAGGGTCATACTTTCACAACATTATTACTCTTTCCAATTACATTTATGAAAAGCACTGTTTAGATCAGTAACCACTCTGTTTCTGTTGCCAAATCACTGCACAGTTATGTGTTGTGTGGGAAAAATGGAAATTCCTGTGGTGAGGATCCTCACCTGAACCTAAACTACTTGATGATGTAACTGGCCTACTGCTAGGCTACTGCTTGCACACCTTAGGCAATGAGCTATTACTGAATGAGTCACTATATAAAGACCTCTTCCCAGTGCTCTGGGTGGAGGCAGAGACAAGGAAGATTACTTTGATGCAGATATAATTCTGCAATGCTAGACCTATCACCAGAAGAACAAGCTGGCTAATAAACCCTTTTACCCCAAGAACTTTCCATTGTCATTCCTCAGTTTCACTGAATCCATAATGAACTTACCCAGGTGTCTTGCCAGTGGGTTTTAGCCACAGACAAGATCACTATGAGACCAAAGAAATGACAGGGGATTCAATGAGACCAAAGAAATGACAGTGGAACATTCTTGGGGTGAAAGGGTTATACCCAACTTTATTTCCATGGTGCCAGGTCTATCACTAGAATCCTGTCTACTCAGAGCAAGTCTGCAAGCCAGTATCTGCCTCTGGGCTTCTCTGCTCCCACAGGCATCTCAGTGTCTGGTCTCAGTGCTTCCACCACTTCAGTCTTGTCTCTGCTCTCCTGCAGCCATGCCACTGTGTCACCCAGAGCACTGGGCAAAGCTCTCTATATAGAGTCAATAATGACATATTGCCCACACATGTGTAGTGAGCTAGCCAACCAGGGCCAGGTGAGAATCTTTATCCATACCGGGGCTGACAAGTTCACTACGGATTCAATGAAACTGAAAAATGACAGTGGAGCATTCATAGGTGAAAGGGTTTATACCCAACTTTATTCCCATGGTGGCAGGTCCTGCTGTTCTGCAGCTGTGCAGCCCAGAGCATGGGGCAGAGCTCTTCATACAGAGTTAATAATGTATTGCCCACACACATGTAGTGAGCAAGCCAAGGGTCAGGTGAGAATCCTGGCCATAGGAACCTTCACTTTATCCACATCTGTTAATAAAATCTTTAGAGCAGAAAATATATATAGTATCTACCTACCTATGTGAATATAGTTGGAATGATATAAATATATAGAAATGAAAAGCATTACTTTGGAACATAGTGAAATAAATCTTATGATGTTCTCAGAAAGCATGGTGACACATTGGGACCAATAAAGGGTATATTGTATAACAATATAGTACTATATCCTCCATTTACCCCATGGTCCCAAGCACATAGGCTGGTGAAAATCGTGTCTGGATCTTATACCTAAACATTTTGCCCCACCCCTTAAGATCCAATCACCAACGTCCCCATAGCAGAACACACCCTATCCCTACTCCTTAAAAATGTGCTTCCTCACCCACGAGCTGCTACTCTCTGCTCAGAGGCAGCCATTCTCTCTTTCAGCCATTAAAATCTCTTGTGTGGGCCTGTGTCTCCTGAGTTGTGCTGGGGTAAGGAGGGTAATGGTGAGATACCCTTTCATATTGTTACATAGGTTACAGTTTCTAAGCAAGCTACCAATCTAAATGCTCAACTAAACAAAACATACTTATTTATAAATGGTGGGTATATATGTATTTTTTTTGTTGTTGTTCATATTGGTTAGCCAACAAAATATTTGAATGGGAACATAAAAATAGCTGTATGTTCCAAAAGAAATATTCTTGAATTTGGGCCACACATATTTAACATTAGAGCTGTTAGAATATTTTTACTCTGCTACAGTGTGGGTAAAATTGTAGCATTTCCAGAGTATCTCTCCTGGCTTTAGTGAATTTGCATATCCTGAGGGGTGGAGAGAAGTTCATCTCCATGTCAATGGGTAATTACCTGGGCAGCCAAGGGCGTGTCTGAACCTGAGAGTTTAAAGGGAGGGGCTTGCTTGCTTGCTTGCTTCTTCAGGATCAGAGGAGAGAGATGGTCCTGGACTACAGTTAGTAAGCAATAAACAGGTTTTAAACTTTATTTCTCTTTTTGACTGATTTCGGTTTTTAGAGGTATTTTTCCCTGGGATTTCCTCTTCACGGACTTACATACAGAAACAGAATACAGTTGACTCTTGAACAACATGGGTTTGAACTACATGGGTCCACTTATATGTGAATTTTTTTTCAATAGATATATTTGAAAATCTTTTAGAATTATGACAGTTTGAAAAAACATTCTTTTCTCTATTTTATTATAAGAATACAGGTTGTAATACATACAACATACAAAATATATATTAATTGACTTTTTATGTTATCAAGGCCTCCAGGCAACAGTAGGCTATTGTTAGTTGAGCTTTTGGGGAGTCAGTAGTTACAGGTGTGAGGGTCTTGCCTCTACCACCATGATATTCAAGAGTCAACTGCATAGGTAAGTATTAATCATTATTAATACTCCAAAAATATAAGCGATAAGATTTCGTACAAGAATAATTACAAGTGGCTTCTATAAATATAATGGCTTATATAAACACAAGAAAGTGTGCTACACCTCATTAGTAATCATGAAAATGCAAATTAAGAACAAAATGAGATATGCTTGTATAACAGACTGACAGCATTTAAGAAGCTTGCTAATAAATATCAAGTGTTAGTTGATCTGTAGATAATCTTATTACTCTTATTGTTTTTTCAAGTTTATATAAGTACATTATCTAGAAATGTATTAAATAAAATTTGAAACAGCACAAATAAAGTTAAATCCTTGATACTAGAGAAAGTAACTGCTTATCATTTTTAATATAACATGAAGGAAAAATATTTTCCATACAAAATAATGTTCTTAAGATAAAATAGGTGAGCAAGTTTTGCAGTTACTCTCAAATCCTTTTGTACAAAAGAATCACTTTATAGCCATAACCTGTATTCTTTATTCATTATCTAGCTATTCTTTTTATGAAGCAATATTTTCACAAATTATAATATAACATTTTAATAGTAACCCATTTACTCTATTCATTTAACATACATGAATAAGTGATAAATGAATTTCTAATTTAAGAATGTTAATCTTGTAATTGAATCTGAGAATCTTTTAAATCTGCTTCACTTTTTACTATATTGTACAATTGTGGAATTCCACATAAGTTTGCATATTGAATTATGCTCTTTGTAGGAGTTAGATACAGTCTTTATTGAACTTTGCAGATATTTTGCTTTTTAGAAATTGAAGGTTTGTGGTAACCCTGCACTGAGCAAGTCTATCAGTATCATTTATTTAATTTATTCAACAGCAACTGCTCACTTCATGTTTCTGCATCACATTTTGGTAATTTTTGCAGTTTCAAACTTTTTATTTATTACTATATTTGTTATGGTGATCTATGATCAGTGATATTTGATGTT
Organism: Smutsia gigantea; assembly: GCA_032199065.1. Classification (NCBI taxonomy): domain Eukaryota; kingdom Metazoa; phylum Chordata; class Mammalia; order Pholidota; family Manidae; genus Smutsia; species Smutsia gigantea. Next base: position 246,435 of record JAVSCE010008544.1, on the reverse strand, counting down.
AATATTGTGATTGTTTAGGAGTGCCATAGACCACACCCATAAGACTGTGAAATAATCTGTAAATGGTGTGTGTGTTCCCTCTTTCTCTCACCTCAGGCACCTCTATTCCCTGAGACATAATATTGAAATTAGGCCAATTAATAACTCTACAATGGCCTGTAAGTGTTCAAGTGAAAGGAAGAGTGTCATGTCTTTTATTTTAAATCAAAAGCCAGAAATGATTAAGCTTAGTGAGGAAGACATTTGAAAGCTGAGATAGGCTGAAAGCTAAGCTTATTGCACGTAACAATTAGCCTAGTTGTGAATGCAAAGGAGAAGTTCCTTGAAGGAAATTAAAAGTGCTTCTCTAGTGAAGACGTGGCTGATAAGAAAGTGAAATAGCCTTATTGCTGCTATGGAGAATGTATTAGAGATCTGGATAAAAGATCAAATCAGCCATGATATCCCTTTAAGCCAACACCTAATCCATGGCAAGGCCCTAGTTCTCTTTAATTCTGTGAAGCTGAGAGAGGTGAGGGAGCTGCAGAAGTTTGAAGCTACCACAGGTTGAGTCATATAGTCTAAGGAAAGACATTATCTGCATAAAATAAAAATGCATGGAGAATCAGCAAGTGCTGATGTAGAAGCTGCAGCAAGTTGTCCAGATAATCTAGGTAAGATAATTATGTGATAATAATGAAGGAGGCTACACTCAACAAGAGATTTTCAATGTACATTAAACAACCTTATATTGGAAGAAGATTCCATCCAGGACTTTTCATAGCTAGCTTCAAAGCTTCAAAACTGCAAAGGACAGGCTGACTGTCTTATTAGGGGCTAATGAAGCTGGTGACTTTAAGTGGAAATCAAAGCTCATTTACCATTCTAAAAATTCTAGGACCCTTAAGAGTTATGCTAAATATACTCTGCCTATGCTCTAAAAATGGAAAAACTAAGCATGGATGAAACATATCTGTTTACAATATGGTTTTTTAAATTTCTTAAGCCCTCTGTTGAAACCTACTGCTCATAAAAGAAAAAAGATTCTTTTCAAATTATGATTGCTCTTTGACAGTGCACCTGGTCACCCACAAGCACTGATGGAGATATACAATGAGATTAATGCTGTTTTCATGGCTGCTAACATAACATCCATTTTGCAGCCCAGGGAACATGGAGTCATTTTGACTTTCAAGTCTTATTATTTAAGAAATACATTTTGGAAGGTTACAGGTACCAGAGATACTGATTCTGTTGATGATCTGGACAAAGTCAATTGAAAACTTTCTGGAAAGGATTCAGCATTCTAGGTGCCATAAAGGACATTCATGATTCATGGGAAGATGTACAAGATCAACATTCATAGGAATTTGGAAGAAGTGAATTCTAACCCCCATGGATGACTTTGAAGGGTTCAAGACTTCAGTGGAGGAAGTAACTGCAAATGTGGTGGAAAAAGCAAAAGAACTAGAAGTTGAGCCTGAAGAAGGGACTGAATTGCTGCAATATCATGATTATACTTTAATGAGGAGTTGCTTCTTATGGATGAACAAAGAAAGTGGTTTCTTGAGATGGAATCTACTGCTGATGAAGATGCTATGAACATTGCTGAAATGAGAACAAAGGATTTAGAATATTTCATAAACTTAGTTGATAAAGCAGCAGCAAGGTTTGAGAGGATTAACTTCAATTTTGAAAGTTCTACTATGTGTGATAAAATGCTATCAAACTGCTTCACATGCTAGAGAAGTCATTCATGAAAGGAAGAGTCAATCAACACAGTAAACTTTAATTTTGTCTTATTTTAAGGCACTTCAAATAAGACTACCCCAACCTTCAGCGACTATCATACTGATCAGTCAGCAGCCATCAACACCAAGGCAACACCTTCCACCAGCAAAATGATTATGACCTGCTGAAAGCCAGATGATGGTTAGCATTTTTTTTCAGCAATTAAGTATTTTTAATTAAGATATACTCATTGTTTTTTAGACATAATGCATTACACACAATAGATTACAGCATAAACAACTTTTACATGTACTAAGAAACTTATTTAAACTACTTTATTGCAATCCCATTTGTCAATGTATTGCAGTGGTTTGGAAATGAACTCACAATCTCTCTGAGGTACGACTCTACATTAAATGTAAATTTTCTAAAAACACCAAATAAGGGAAAGAAATAGGCAGAGTAAATTTAAACACATAACCTATCTAACAAAATTAATTCACTTCAAATATAACGATATATAATATTGAAAGTAAAATGATGGAAAAAGGCATATCCTGCAAATATTAATTTTAAAAAAGCTTAGATGGTCTTCAAATAAAATAGTCTTGAGAGCAAATAAAATTACCACAGACATTAAAGGATATAATACAATGATGAAAGGAACAGTCCTCCAGGAGTGCAAACTATTCTATATGTGTACACACCAAACATTAGAGCTATAAAACATGAAACTTTATGTATTTTTAGCTGTTAGTTTTATACTATCCAATATAAACAATTATGAATGAATCACTGATTGTATCCTGAATAATCAAATTTTCCTGGTATATTCACTAAGTTATAGTATTATTTTATCCTGGGTATTTGATATGTTTTAAAGAAAAAATAAAAGCAAAGCAACATTTTCACATCTCTACTGTTAAATTGTCACTTGATTTACAGTAGTTCCAAAATTCCTAGACAGTTAGAAATTCTTTTCAGTAAAGGTACCAACTTCAGAAAATGTGGAAGAAGAGCTTTTAAGAACTGAAAGTAGAGGCCACATGGAACAAAAGAATGAATAGTGAGGTATTTGTGTGATGTTCATATTGAAGCTCTATTCTTTTATAGTTCAACAGATCAAATGTGATGAGCCACTTGTTACTAAATAAAAGAATATGGGGCTTTCACTTTCACAAAGCCAAAAAATTCAATTGCTCTTTCTTTTATAAGTACTACGAGGGATTAAAGATTTGGATAAAAAAAAGAAATCCTAACTTCTGCCACCAGCTATGGGTTGTGGGCTATTGGTGCCCCACATAAAACAGACTTCTTTTGAAAAGTACCTAAAGAGGCTGTTATTGTAACATCCTGTTTTGTCACCAGAAACCACAAGAGATGAAGTTGTCTTACACAAAATCTGAATAAGGACACCTGAATTTTTCTATTATCTTCTTATTCTGAATTTGTAAGCTGAACAAGAAACACTACACCTTCCATTATTATTCCTGTGAGACTAAATTTCTTAACTGTAATAATTTATTCTTTTAGGTTTAAATTTTCAAACCTTAAGGTTAATAGTATATATGTAATCCTTTGTTAAATAAGTAATAAACTCTAAATATGAAATATCTTTGTAAAATACCACTATTTTTGCCCTTCATATCTACTCTTCTGCTCTTCCATTACTTTCCTGCATCCACTTTGACTTCATTGCTGATCCCTGAACAAACCAAATTTACTTGTATTTAAGGGACTTTGCACAGGTTTTTCTCTTTCTTAAAATATTCCTTATCAAAGTTAGGGACTTTGAACAGCTTTTTCTCTTTCTTAAAACGTTCCTTATTAAAATGGTTATGTGGCCCAAACTCAGCTATTTCAGTCTTTTTTCAAATATTCTCTCATGGCTGAAATGTAATTCTACCTCCAATACTGTATTTATAATTGCAACTTGCTCTTCTCACCAATACTTTCTTAGCACCTTTTATTCCAAGATACTTAACATCTTCAGCATAATATTTATTATATCCATTTTGATTATTGCTTTTATGTATTTCCCACTAGAGGAAGGTAAGCTCCATGACGGCAGAGTGTTTTCTCTACCTTGTTCACAGATACAGGCTAAGTGCTTTCTACAGTTCCTGGCATAGATGGGTACTTACAGAATATTTCTTGAATGAATGCTGTTGCGAAATATAATATTCATTTTTACGTATTATAGGAAAAGTTTACATTTATAGTCCTAATTCTTATTTGCATAACTTGCATCTGTCATATCTTGTTCTATAAAATAACTGCATGTTTAGTGCCTTGTTTTCCTTTTCCTTGACTTAATTTTTAATACTTCCCACAACCTGCAAAAACTAAATGGCTAACATAGTTTTTTTAAATATAAATAATAGTATATATGGCCAAGTAACTTATAATCTTTATCACAACTTCAATGTATACACATTTATAAATAGTACTATAAATATAGTACAGTAAGTATAGGAAACATATAACTATACTATATAAATATATAGATATATTGGTGATTTTGATTAACATACTTACTAAAATATCTTCATAGGAAAACCATTCAATCCACAACATTGTACTGGGTGTTATTTGAGAAGAAATCTATTATTATGCTTTCTTCATAAACTCAGCATATATATACTGAATACCTACAAAGTACCAGGCATTTGACTATGGTATACAGATATAGAAGAATACAGGGCAGGCAAGATTGGTAACTTCATGAAAGTTTTATTTGGAGGAATTAAAATTAAAAATATTTTAAGATAAAAATATTTTAAAAATAAATATAGAAATTTCATTATACTCAGATATAAAATAAAATAATAGACAATTGTTATAAAAATATTTTCGTCAAAGTAGAAATGGCTAACAATTCATTTATATGTGTCTAAGGAGATACATTATTAAAAGATGAATTTCTGAAGGACCATATAAATGTCTATGCACATTTTATTAGAGTAAAATGACACAATGTTGTTAGTTATTTACAGATAGTGTAGTAGTTACTCAATCGAAAACTTTCTGAGATAATGATATTGTGCTGCTGACTGTTCAGTGCTTAAAATCAGTTGCTTCATATATTTTGTTCAGTTGCATATTTGTTCATAGGTGGAGGCTTATTCCACTACTAATTATTCCATCATAGTCAAAAGTAAAGTGTCTATTTTTTTAAATAATAGTTTTCTGTAATAATGCCTTTGTGGAATAAAAGTGTATATTTGAAAATATTTTACAACTACTGAGTAGATATGGGGAACTGATGTGATTCTGAAAAAGTAAAGTCACATAAAGTAAGTATTGTTTCATACAAATGTTTTCTAGGAAAGGGGAGAGTCTTAGTAACAGAAACCATCTGAGCTGTTGAAGTCACACAGACAAGCGACAAATAGGACTTGAAATGGGACAGTGGTTGTAGGAATGAAAAGTAATAGAATATTCAGTATTACTATATGAAAATGTAATATAATTTGTCTTTTCCAGAATTTCTGATATACAAAACTATGTTGATTCTGAGATGCCTAAAGCAGGAACTGTGTTGTCATAAGACTATTTATTTTACTATAGGCCACTTAATTTGAAACCCAACTCATCACAGTGACAGTTCTAAAATCCTTTTGGGTTCCAAAATTGTTTAAAATGTTCCTCTGCTCTGATGCTATTCATGAATCTACATATTGCAATTCCTTTTTACAGACCAATTGGAGAAGTAAGATTTACAAAGGCCCAGAGGTCACATCGATGCAATAAAAACACCATAATTTGTTTCACTGAGTCATATGGGTAAGTCATGATCAAGAGTGAAAAAATTAAGGTTGAAAGTGTTTCCAGTGACAGATTAACACCCAGAGGATTAGAACTTTAGATAAGACACTCCACTAAAGTAAACAAGTAAGCAGGCCACTGAACAGTATGTAATTAACGTTACCAGCTAACAGGTATTGACAAATGGAGATATGAGCCCACTCGTTTCTGAGATATTAGAGATAAGGGCTCATGTCTTCCTTTTTTTCTCCAGATATTATCACATTGCCTAATTTACAGTAGGCATGCAACACGTCGTTGCTAACTATGAAATGAATGTCTTTCCCTCTTCTAAAAAAACAAAAGGCCTAATGAGGGATGAGAAGCACATTGTTAGAAGAGGCTTACATTTTCCTAAACAGCTCTTCCACTCACACACTCTGTAAGTATTAAGTCAACTGGTTTATATTTGGGGTCACCCAGAACTTGTTCCTGTGATGGTTTTGTAGCCACTCTGCAGCACAATTATCCTTTCAGATGATAAGGTGTGTGTTGGAATAAAAAGGACTTTTCTCGGAATAGCTAACAAGCCTGGAAGTATAAGATCAGTGAATTCATGGTCTTGAGCCCATTCCTATATATGCTTTTCTGTAAAATAAGACCCCACATGAATGAAAATTAAAGTATAATCTGATACCAGTAAGTCAGATGAGTCCTCAGACACACGGAAGTTGTGCATATAGTAAAGATGCACATGTACCCCAGTACATACCAGTGTTCAAACCATTGGTCCCTCACTGCCAAAGCTGCTGTTGATTTCCTCAAGGGATGGTCCTGCAGCTTCCCACTGGTTTCCCTTACTGGCCGGCTGAACACTGGGCTGTAGCGGCAGCCAGACTAGCATTAGTAGGGTAAACCAGTGCTGTTGGCCCCTGGCATCGCCTTCATGGGTGCCCTATGGCCACTTCATTCATGCACGCATTATGCCAGGCTGCCAGTTGCCAATTACAGAGGCTTGCGAAGACCCCCTTGCTGGGTCATTTGGCTTCTTGGTGGATTGGTCCTTCTTCAGAAATGGATGCACTCTAATGAAACATAAGACCTGGCATATTTATATGCCTGTATGCTACACTTCTTTTTCCTCAGTGTTGCAATATTTCTTTCCTTCTAGGATTCTGAACTTCCCAGCCATTCACTACTAACCATGACTCTATTTTTATTTTCTCCTTGAGCCCTACTCTGTCCGTACAAAGTAGATGACCAGATTTACAGTCTACAGTTATGCCCATTGGGAAGATTTTTCCCTTGTCACTATTTTTCAAGGCCAACAGTTATGGTAGTATATTAAAGTTGCTATTTATTTTGACTTGCACTGTCATATCAAGACAAACCAATAAGCCAAATTAATGATTTCCTCTCCTCTTTCATCTGGTCATAGGGATTCCCTTGGACATGAGAGAATGTCTTAGAGAAGGGACACTGGTGCAACAATGATGGTATCTTGGGAATAGAGGCTTCTTGCATATGTGTCTGACCCATGTACTTTGTCACTAATTGTAATGTATTCCAGATGTACCACTTCACTCGTGTATCAGTGGATCATATTAGTTACGGTTACAGAATATTCAGATTGCCCATGTGTCTTCTGACTAAATTATGACAGAGATGGAAAAGTTAACATAGCACAGGAACAAAACTGTGCCTGTGTTTTTGTTTCGTTGTTTATTCCATGTGAATGTGAACTGGTTTCAATTATCTTTTCTTATAGAGATAGAAAAGAACACATTTTCCAAATCAGTGGTCACATATCCTATGACTGAAGCTGTATTAATTTTAGCTAGTTTGAGATTTGGGCTACAATTAGTGGCCTATACTCATCCTCCCATGTCCACCCTATTTCTATGGGATTCAGATTGAAGAATCAAAGTAGATATGAGGAGAAAGAGCATTACCTACTTTCTAAACTATTGAAAGTGGATTAGTACTTTCTAAGCCACCTGAGGTACAGTATAATTTTTGAATTACTTTCATGAGCACAGAGGAAAAAAGAAGACTGCTACTTGCTCCCATGAACTGCAGAAAATTTTAAAAGGAAGGTTCAAATCTATCAGTGTACCAGCAGTCGTCTTGTCCTTCCTCCCTCTCATCACTATCTTACTTTCATCTTCATCTCCTTCTTCATCATCATCAGCAGCATCTTCTTCTCTTCATTATCTACGTCAGGAACCAAGTAGTGCTGTAATGGATTTGGGCAAGTATCATCCTCGATGACTTCTAACCCATCTGCACCTGCCTCATAAACCTGGTAAAGAAGCTCTCCGGTTTCTCTTGCTGTCTCCTCCTGCCGGCTTTGTTCTGTTTGCCTTGACATTTTGTCACATCCTTTCCAGATTTCCATGTAATTTCAGTGGCCTTTGAAGATGGATCACCATTCTTATTCATATGAAAGTCTTTGGCAAGAACATCCTTATCGAAGTACTATTTTATTTCATCACAATAAAAACCTATTCTGGGGACCTGATTTAATATTTTCAAATTCTGTCACTAGAACTCTTTTCAAATAATCCTCCTCCGCAGGCAATGCAGACAACTTGTGGATGGCTGACACATAAGGGTTTTGGAGATCAATGCCAAAATCTGGAAAATTGGTTGGTGGAGTTTGTTATATTCTGTTGTATTTTGAAAAACTCCCCACTGTCTTGTTCACTAAGTCTTTTTCATTTTGTACTTCATCAGTATGTTCAATTGCTTTTTTTTCCCTGAGGTCTCCTCCACCCTCTCAGCCCATTTACTGACTTTGGCCGCGTGCCCGCTACTAATCGCTGCACCGCGCTGAGGAAGCGGCCCCGGAAGGCAGACGCTGCCCGCGTTTCCCTTCGCGCCAGGCGCGCGCGCTCCTGGCCGCCGCCGCCCCGAGCCCTCCGCGCTGCTGGCGCGCGGATCCTCTGGGCGGGAAAACCAGGGCGCAGCCGGCGGCTGGGCGGTCGCTCCCTGGGGAACGGAGGCAGCGGAGGGCGGGCTGGCAGCCCTGCGCCCCAGCTTTCTGCTCCCCAGTCACTTTCTCATGGCTGCGGAGATCTTGTGTTATCTTCAAGTATATATTACTATTTAAAATTTTGATAGTTTATTTTCTTCTTATTGAAGAAAACATGACGTCTACCCTCTTAATGTTGGCGTGTACAGCACAGTAAGTATTAACTGTAGCCGTGACATTATACACCAGATCTCTAGAGCTTTTTTAGCTTTGTATAGCTGAAAACTCTATTTTTTGAACAGCAACTCTCCCTATTCCTCTCCTTCCAGCCTCTAGAAACCACTCGTCTTTGTGTCTGAGTTTGACTATATTAATACCACCTGTAAGTGGAATCATGTGGTATTTGTCCTTGTGACTAGTTTATTTCACTTAGCATAACGGCCTACAGGTTCATCCATGTTACAAGGGCAGGGGTTCCTTCTATTTTAAGGCTGAATAGTATTCTATTAAGTATAAACACATTTTCTTTATCTATTCATCCCTTGGTGATGTCGGAAGTTCAGAAATAGCAGAAGTAAAACCAGTGAATCAGCAAAGTAGTAATTGGTAAAAAATTATTGTCCACCCATGCAAAGCCAGTTGGGACCAGGACCACCCAAACTGATGCTGGGGTTCTTGTTCACGGAGCCGAAGAACGAACTTCATGAACAGTCAAGATAGGAGGACAAGGTACAGGCTTTTATTCAGAGATAGAGTGAAAGGACAGAGCTCACGCCAGGAGGGGACAAGAGAGTCCCGGGGTGGTGCGTTGTCTAGGGGTTTTTATAGGCAGTTGAGAGACAAAGGGCTAGGGATGTACACCTGTTAAGTGGTTCCAAATACTTTTGAAGAAATACTAAGTTTCTTTTTAGTCTTCCTGGTTATTTACAAGAACTTTACTGATCTGATTTCCTCCCAGGATAGCAGCTTCCTAGTCTGGGAGCCTATCATTCAAGGCTGTCTGCTCTGCTCCAAGGGTGGGCTGAGTCATTGTTTTACCTTTTTTAACTAATTGGTTTCAAGATGGAATCCTTCCTGCTTTTTTTTTTTTACTATGTTGTTTTGGGCTTGCAGTAGTTTTGGGCTTGCTTGCCACATTGCCCAAGTTGCAACAGATCATTTGTTTAGGGCTGGAGGAAGGAAGGCAGCACTTGGGTAAAGTTAGAAAAATAAGCTGGGCTCCACAGCAGGCCAAAGCAAATCTCGCAATGGTTATCTTGTTTTGTTTTTTCCAGAGGCCCTCACCCTACTCTGTCTAAGCCCATGGTCCCTGTCTCAAAACTAGAACATGGAATGAGGCCCAGGAGTATATTGTTATACAGCAGTTTATTTAATGCTGCAGCAGTGACTATTCTTCACAGAGATTGGTTATAATAGTAGAGATTTCTTAAGTGATAGGGAATTGGTCAATAGATACTTCATATCAACTTTGGGAAACAGTTTAAGTTTTGCTTAGGACTTTCAGAGGCATAAATAACTAGGTCAAGTTAATCTTGCAAAATAAGCTAAATTAAGCTTTGTATGACTAAACTGGTTTTGTCTGCTCAGGCAATTTGCAAGGCTGGTCTTCATTTGTGTTTGATTTTAACAATATATATTTAGGTCATTTCCATATCTTGGCTATTGTGAATAATGCCACAATGACTATATGAATACAGATCTTGATTTAAAATATTTTGGATACATACCCAGAAGTGGATTGCTAGATCATATGATAGTTCTATTTTTAATTTTTTGAGAAGTACCATAGTGTTTCGAATGGTGGCTTCAGCACTTTATACCTAACAACAGTGTGTAGGGTTACAATTTCTCCACATTCCTGTCAACACTTGTTATCTTCTGTTTTTGTTTGTTTTTTTATAATAACCATCCTAACAGATGTGAGGTAATATCTCATGCTGATTTGCATTTCTCTGCTGATTAGTAATATTGAGCTTTTAAAAGTATACCTATTGTACATTTGTATGTCTTCTGTGGAGAAATGTCTGTTAGAGTCCTTGGCTTATTGTTTAACCAGGTTATTTGGTTGCTTTTGTTTGTCATTTTGTGGGGTTTATCTTTTTTTTTTTCTGTTGAGTTGAAGGACTTCCTTATATACTTTGAACATTAACCTCTTATCAGATACATGGTTTGCTAATATTTTCTCCCATTGGTTGCCCTTTCACTTTGTTGATTCTTTTCTGTACAGAAGCTTTTAGTTTGATATAGTCACACTTGTCTGTTTTTTCTTCTGATGTCTGTTCTTTCATTGTCATATCCAAGAAATCATTGCCAAGACCAATGTCATAAAGTTTTTGCATGTTTTCTTCTAGAAATATTATAGTTATAGGTTTTATGTTTAGGTCTTTACTCCATTTTTGAATTATGTTGTTAGATAAGGCATCAATTTCATTCTTTTGCATATGATTATCCACTTTTCTCAGCACTATTTCTTGAAGAGACTGTCCTTGTCTGTTGTGGATTCCTGGTGCCCTCCTCAAATATACTTTGGCAGTATATGCATGGTTTGTTTCAAGACCAATTCTTGATTTGGGGATATTCTCTTATTTATTTGGTCTTCTTTAATTTCTTTCAGCAACATTATAATACATTAGAATTTCATAGCATAAATATTTTACTGCCTTATAGTTACACTGAAGTATTTTATTCTTTTTGATGATGTCATACATGGGATTTTTTCCTTAATTTTGTTTTCAGATAGTTTGTTTTATAGAAATAAAACTATTTTTTGTATGTTCACATGGCATCCTGAAGTTTTACTGAATTATGTTATTAGTTGGGACAGTTTTTTGGTGTTTTTTGGGATTTTCTATGTATAAATTCATGTCTTCTGCATGCATTTTGCTTTTTGTTTTCTGAATAAAATATCTTGTATTTATTTTTCTTGCCCAGTTGCTCTGGCTAGGGATTCTAATACTGTGTAGACTAGAATTAGGTAAAAGAGGCGTCTTTGCCTTATTCTTGATTTTAGAAGAAATGTTTGTCATTTTTCAACAGTGAGTATGATGTTAGCTATGGGCTTTATTATTTTGTTTCAGTTTCCTTCTGTTCCTTGTTGAGAGATCTTATGAAAAGGTGTTGAATTTTCTCACATACTTTTTTGCATCTATTGAAGTTCTGATCATGTGTTTTTATCCTTCATTCTGTTAATATAGCACATCATGTTTATAATTTGCATATGTTGAAACATGCATTGAGATAAATTCTATTTGATCATAGTGTGTGATCTTTATAAAATGTTGGTGAATTTGATTTGCTAGTAGTTTGCTGAGGATTTTTGAATTTTTCTTAGGGATTGTGACTTTTTTTCTTTCCTTTTTTTGTAGTTTCTTTGTCTGGCTTTGGTATCAAGGTAAATCTGAACTTATAAAATGAGTTTCAAAGTGTTCCTTTCTCTTTAATTTTTTTTTTTTTGCAGAGTTAGAGAAGGATTGGCACTTATTCTTCTATTAAATGTTCGGTAGAATTCAGCAATGAGGATTTTCTTTGTTGGGAGGTTTTTGATTACTGATTCATTTTCTTTACTTATTACTGAGCTGTACGATTTTTCTCCATTTCTTCAAAATTTAGCCTTGATAGGTTGTGTGTTTCTAGGAATTTATCAATTTCTTTTAAGTTATCAAATTTATTGGTATACAGTTCATAGCAGTCTCTTTTTTTTTCTGTGACATAGTTGTAATACTTCCAATTAGTTTCTGATATTATCTATTTGAGTCTTCACTTTTTCTCAGTTAAAGACTTGTCAAGAAATTTAAAAAAATGAACTTAGATTTTTAAAATTGTTTTTCTATTCTGTATTTTGTTTATAAATGCTCTAATCTTTATCATTTCCTTCCTTCTGTTAATTTTGGGCTTAGTTTAGTCTTTCTCTAGTTCCTTGAGGTGTAAATTTATCTTTTTTTTTCTTTTTTAATGTGGACATTTATCACTATAAACTTCCCCCTTAGTACTGCTTTTACTGCATTCCTTGTGATTTCTTCTTTGACCCACTAGTTGTTCAAGAGTGTGTGGTTTAATTTTCACATGTTCGTGAATTTTCATCTTTTCTTTCTGTTGATTTCTAGCTTCATTTGGTGGTGGTTGGAAAAGGTTCTTGCTATGATTTCAATCTTCTTAAATTTGTTAGGCTTTTATTTTTTTTAACCTAACGTGATCTATATTGAAGTAAGCTTAAAAGGAATGCATATTCCCCTGCTATTTGGTAGAATGTTCTGAATATGTCTTTTAGGATCAAATGGGTCTATAATGTTGTTCAAGTCTATGATTTCCTTCTGATTTTCTATCTGGATGGTCTGTGCATTATTGAAAGTAAGGTATTGTAGTCCCTTTGGATAGCTATCTATTTGTCCCTACACTTCTGTCAATATCTTCTTCATATATTTAGGTGCTCTGATGTTGGCCATACATATTTATAATTGTTTTATCTTCCTGGTGAATTGACCCTTTTATCATATATAATGTTCTTCTTTATCCCTTGTGACAGTTTCTAACTGGAGGGAATTGTTTTCTAATAGAAGTGTAGCCAGTGCTGCTCTCTCATTTGTTTACAGTATTGGTGGAATTATTTTTAAGTGCTGAATTTAACATATTTCTACTCCTGGGTTTTGGAAAATGACAGGCTAAGGCATAAATCACAAGAAAAAGAGAGATTAATTAGATTAATATGATAAATTAAGGACTAGAAAAATGTCAAATTAAATGGGTATAGGCAAGATAATCATGACGGAAGAAATCACAGGTAGAATGCAAGAAAAAATACTACTTTATAGAAGAAAGGCTACAACAGCTCAGTGGGGAAATACATTAAAATTCTATTATCATTTTGATTAAAAGCATATCTATTAATCTTTTCTTCAGCAATTTACCCTGGCATTTAATTTAGCACTAGTAATTAAAAAATAATGCCAGTATGGAAATGACAGCTACTTTGTTGCCCATGTTTGCAGCATCCAAAAACTCTGTTGTGAAATATCATATAGCTCCCCATTGGAGAATTCTATTTTCGTATGGCTTATTTATGTTTGTACATGCCTTGAGTTACAAATATTCAATACATGCACATGCACTGAATAAATGTATTATCATAAAACAGCAAAACTATTCTTACAGATAGTCATGACTGTTTGCTGTTATTGATTTCAACTATGAAAACTTTTATTATAGCCTCTTTGATAATTTAGTAAATTTACTTATTTGTGTACATTCTGTATGCCATTACTATTATAGTACCTATACTCTATTTTCCTGGAGTTGAAGACCTAAGTTTCATTGTCATTATTTTCTTACTGTCAGCATATTGCTAAATCAATCAGCGCTTATTGAATGAAAAAAAAAGAAGAATGGAAGCAATTTGAGCTGTGACAAATATTTTACCTTTTGCAATTTCCCTAAACTTTTGTATAATGCATGATTATTTTAAATGGGTTTCACACTGGAATGAAAATCACTTAGCCTGGGCAAGAAAAACCTAAACCTGTAGTCCAAGTAGAAGGAAACTAAGTATCATTTCATAGCTGTAACATCAGTTGAGTTGCCAGATAAACAGTAGTTGTGTTGAAGTGGATTAAACACAACACTTTCCTCAGGTAGTCTCCAAAATACGTACATTTTTGTAATTTGCTGTTCTATTTTCTTTCCCTTTATACTAACTTGCAGCAACATAATTTTGTTGGCTTAATTGATATTTATATTGTTGAATAATTTAGGAGACAAAGACATGGACTATATGACATTTTAAGATGTTTCTGTATCATTTCAAAGAGTAAAAGAGAAAGACAAATTATGAAAATGGTAAAGGAAAACTAAAACTTCCCAAGTATTTTCATATTCTTATGTAAATATATTTGTAGGAAATATGGGTGGATTTTCACATTAGAATTTCAAGAATTGAAATAAAAGCAATACTATTACAGTATAATTTAAAATACACCAGATGTTTATGTAGTTGGTTTTATTTAAATTTGATTACTTATGGATATTATTACTGGCTAATTTGGGTTTTTATTCTATGAAAAAAAAATTTAATGAGCTGCAAAATTTCCATAGAGGTTTTTCAAATTACCAAGCATTAGCTTCTCTATACAGCTAGCTTTATCATAGCTTATCAATTGAAAGCAAAGTATCTAATACACTATCCCACTATAACTGCACAGCCTCAGCAGTGCTTGCTACAGAGCAGATTGTTAAAGGAATGGACAAAAAAATTGGAGTAGGATATCTTTTGGTCTAGGAAATACTACATAATTCATTCAAATATTTAAAAACATGTATTCAACAAGAAATATAATATATGATACAAGGTTTTGCAAGTACAAATAACTGCAACTTAAAAAGTCTCCAGTGAATCCTATTTCTATGTTGAAGATATTTCCTATCCAAGTGATTTTAGGATTATATATGAAATATTAAAATTATCATTATTTAGTGTTTTATTTTTTAAAAATATACTTTAAGTTCACTATATGTCCATTTACAAGAATTATGTGCAAAACAGAATTTAAGAAAGTAAGTTCATATTGCCTTACATGCATTTTTTCTCCTTTGTTTTTTCAAATTTAAGTATCCTTGATATACATACAATCTTATATTGGTTTTGAATGTATGAAACAGTGGTTCAACAGATCCATATTATTGAATTCTCACCCCCTCTAGTGCAGTTATTATCTATCAATGTAGAAAGATGTTACAGAATCACTGTTCTCCATGCTGTACTACTGTCCATGTGACCAACATATATTGTGATACTGTGAATTATTATGCTCCCTTATGCCCCTCACCCTGCCCACTCAACTGCCCCAGGCTTTCCCCCTTGGTAACGACTAGTCACTTCTCAGTGTCTATGAGTCTACTGCTGTTTTGTTCCTTCTGTTTTGCTTTATTTTTATATTTCACAAATAATTGAAATCATGTTATTTGTCTTTCTCCACCAAGCTTATTTAACTGACCATAATACCCTATAGTTCCATCCATGTTGCAAATGGCAGGATTTCTTTTCTTTTTATGGCTGAATAATAATCCATTCTGAATATGTACTACATCTTCTTTATTCATTCATCTATTGACGGATGCTTGGATTGTTTCCATATCTTGGCTATAGCAAATAGTGTGGCGATAAACATAGGGGTGCATATATCTTTTCAAATCATGGATTTTCTTTTCTTTGGATAAATTCCTAGAAGAGGAATTATTGGATCGAATGGTGTCTCTATTTTTAGTTTTTTGAGGAACCGCCATAGTGCTTTCCATAACAGCTGCACCAATTTACATTCCCACCAACAGTGTGGGAGGATTCCCATTTCTCTGCATCCTCACCAAAATTTGTTATTTCCTCTCTTTTAGATAGTGGATAGCCTAACTTGTGGGAGGTAATATCTCACTGTGGTTTTGATTTGCACTTCCCTGATGATTAGTGATGTGAAGCATCTTTTCATGTGCCTGTTGGCCGTTTGTATTTCTTTGGAAAAATGTGTGTTCAGGTCCTCTGTCCATTTTTTAATTAGGTTATTTGTTTTTTGGGTCTTGAAGTATATGAGTTCTTTATATATTTTGGATGTCAACCTTTATCAGATCAGTCATTTACAAATAATATTCTCCCATACTGTAGAATGCCTTTCTGTTCTGCTGATGGTGTCTTTTGCTGTACAGAGGCTTTTAAATTTGATGTAGTTCCACTTGTTCATTTTTATTTTCTTTCCCTTGACAGAGATGTGTCCAGGAAAAATACTGTCATACTAATGTTCAAGAGATTTTTGGCTATCTTTCCTTCTAAGAGGTTTATGGTTTCATGACTTATATTCACCACTTTGATCCATTTTGAGTTCACTTTTGTGTTTGGAGTCAGGCAACGATCCAGTTTCATTCTCTAACATGTAGCTGTCCAGTTTTCCCAATATCAGTTGTTGAAAGGGCTTTTTTCCATTGTATATTCATAGCTCCTTTATCATATATTAATTGACTATGTATGTGTGGGTTTATATCTAGGCTCTCTATTCTGTTCCATTGATCAATGTGTCTATTCTTGTGCCAGTACCAAAATGTTTTGATTTCTGTAGCTTTGTAGTAGAGCTTGAAGTCAGGGAGCTTAATGCTCCCACCTGTGTTCTTCTTTTCCAGGATTGCTTTGGCTATTTGGGGTCTTTTGTGGTTCCATGTGAATTTTAGAACTATTTGTTCTAGTTCATTGAAGAATGCTCTTGGTATTTTGATAGAGATTGCATTGAATCTGTAAATTTCTTTGGGCAAGATGGCCATTTTGAAATATTAATTTATCCTATCCATGAGCATGGGGATAGATTTCCATTTTATTGTGTCATTAATTTCTTTCATAAGTGTCATAGTTTTCAGAGTACAGGTCTTTCATCTCCTTTGTTAGGTTTAGGGCTAGGTATTTTATTCTTTTTGATGCAATTGTAAATGAAATTGTTTTCCTTATTTTTTTTCTGCTAGTTTGTTGTTAGTATATAGGAATGCAACATATTTCTGTATATTAATTTTGTATCCTGAAACATTGCTGAATTCACTTATCCTAATAGTTTTTTGGTGGAGTATTTAGGGTTTTCTATGTATAATATTGTGTCATCTGCAAATCGTGACAGTTTAATTTCTTCCTTACCAATTTGGATGCATTTTATCTCTTTGTCTTCTTTAATTGTCATGTCTAGGACCTCCAGTACTATGTTGAATAAAGGTGGTGAGAGTGGACATCCCTGTCTTATTCCTTATATTAGAGGAAAAGCTTGTAGCTTTTCGCTATTAGGTATGATCTTGGCTGTGGGTTTGTCATACATGGTCTTTATTATATTGAGGTATGTGCCCTCTATACCCATTTTGTTGAGAGTTCTTATCATGAATGGATGTTGAATTTTTCAAATTCTTTTTCAGAATCTGTTGAGATGATCCTTGGCTTTTAATCCTTCTTTTTGTTGATGTAGTATGTGATATTGATTGATTTATGAATACTGTACCATCCATGTATCCCTGTAATAAATCCCACTTAGTCACGATGGGTGATCTTTTCAATGTATTTTTAATTTTTGTTTGCTAATATTTTGTTTAGGATTTTGGCTTGTTCTTGTTTCTTGAGGTAAGCCTGTATTGCTATGTACTTTCCTCTTAACCTGCTTTCGCAGTGTCACACAGATTTTGGGCTATTGAATTTTTGTTTTCATTTGCCTCCATATTATTGCTTGGCTTCTGTTTTAATTTCTTCTTTTTTCCATTGATTATTTACAAGCATATTGTTTGGCCCCCATGTGATTGTAGGCTTTTTTGTTTTCTTTGTGTGATTTATTTCTAGTTTGCTACCATTGTGGTCTGAGAAGCTGCTTGATCCAATTTCAATCTTTTTAAATTTATTGAGCTTCTTTTTGTGGCCTAGTATGTGATCTATTCTGGAGAACATTCCATGTATACTTGAGAAAAATGTGTATCCTGCTGCATTTGGGTGGAATGTTCTGTAGATATCTGTTAAGTTCATTTGGTTTAATGTGTCATTCATTGTCTCTGTTTCTTTACTTTCCATCTGGTTGATCTGTCTATTGCTGTGAGTGGTGTGTTAAAGTCTCCTAAAATGAATGTGTTACCATCTATTTCCCCCTTTAAGTCTATTAGTATTTGTTTTTTATATTTAGGTGCTTGTATGTTTGGTGCATAGATATTTATAATGGTTATATTCTTTTGTTGGGATGATTTCTTTATCATTATGTAATGTCCTTCTTTGTCTCTTGTTAGTTTCTTTGTTTTAAAATCTATTTTGTCTAGTGGTTACCAATGGGCAGGGATGTGGGAGGGCGGGTGGGGAGGGAGGGAGAAAGGGATTGTGGGGTATCATGATTGGTGCACATGGTGTGTGTGGGGTCATGGGGAAGACAGTGTAGCTCAGAGAATACAAATAGGGACTCTGTGGCATCTTACTACACTGATGGACAGTGACTGCAATGGGGTATGGGGGTACTCAATAATAAGGGTGAATGTAGTAACCACATTGTTTTTCTTGTGAAACATTCATAAGAGTGTATATCAATGATAACTTAAAAAAATTTTCATCTCTCAAAAAAAAGTAAAATAAAACCTATTTTGTCTGAAATAAGTACTGTTACTCATGCTTTTTTATCCCTATTATTTGCATGAAATATCTTTTTCCATCCCTTCACTTTTAGTGTGTGTATGTCTTGGGGTCTGAAATGGGTCTCAGTAGGCAGCATATAGATAAGTCTTGTTTCTTTATCCATTATGCCACTCTATGTCTTTCAAGTGGTGCATTCATTACATTTACATTTATGGTAATTATTGATAGATATTTACTTATTGACATTTTATTCATTGTTTACTGGTTGTTTTTGTATCTCCTCTGTTCCTTTATTCATGTCTTATACTCAACTCTTGTTATTTGATTTTCTTTAGTGTTGTGATTGGATTTCTCTTTTTTATTATTTTTTTGTGTATCTATTGTAGGCTTTAGTTTTGTGGTTACCAAAGTTCCATGGTAGGTTCTTTACTATATAACAGTCTATCATTAAGTTGCTGATCACTCTATTTCAAACACAGTCTAAAGGTGTTTTTTTTCCTTCTCCACAGTTTATGTGTTAGATGTCGTAATCTGCACTTTTTGTGTATCCCTTGACTTATTTTTATATATAGTTAATTTTGCTTTTGTCTCATTTTAATTTCTTACTTGGTTTTGTAATTAATTGGTCTACTACCTTTACTGTGGGTTTATTTTCACTGTTGAAAACTATTTAGCCTTCACCAGTATAGGACCATTTCTATCTATAGCATTCCCTTAACATACCCTGTAAGGCTGGCTTAGTGGTGGCGAATTTCTTCAACTTTTATCTGGAAATTGTTTAATACCTGCTTCAAATTTCAGTGATGATCTTTCTGGGTAGAGGAATCTTGGTTGGAGGTCCTTCTGTTTCAGAATATTAAATATATCATGCTATTCATTCTCCTTTGGCCTTTAGAGTTTCTGTTGAGAAGTCTGCTGATAGCCAGGTGGGATTTCCTTTACAAGTAATCTTTCTTCTCTCTCTTGCTGCTTTCAACACTTCTTATTCTTGTTCTTTGCCATTTTAAGTATTATACGTCCTGCTGTTGTCTTGTTGGGGTTCCATTAGTTAGGGTTTCTCAGTGCTTCCATGATTTGACTATTTCCTTACCCATATTGGGGAGGTTTTCAGCAATTATTTCCTCAAAGAGACTTTCTATCCCTTTGCCTCTCTCTTCTCCTTCTGGTACCCCTATGATGTGAATATTGTTTTATTTGGAGTCATCACACAACTCTCTTACCATTCTTTCATTCCTAGAAATCCTTTTTTCTCTCTGTTCCTCAGTTTTATTGTGTTCCTGGTCTCTAATTTCAATCTCATTCACTGTCTCTTCTATTTACAATAATCTAATCTTATATCCCTCCATTGTATGTTTCATCTCAGCTTCTGTTTCTTTTTTGTAGTCCTCCCTGAGATCTTCAGTATTTTTCTGTAAATCGGTGAGCATGTTTATGACTTTCACGTTGGAATCTTTATCAAGAAGATTGGTGGTCTCCATTTCATTTAGCCTTTTTTCTGATGTCTTGTCCTGTAGTTCTGTTTGGACCATATTCCTTTGCTTTCTCATTTGGTCAGGGTTTCTGTGTTTCTTCCTTTTTGTTTGATGGCTCTCCTATGCTTCCTGCCCTATAGAGTAATAGTTTTATGAAGGAGGCATCGTATGGTGTCCAGAAGCTCAAGACTCTACTTTCCAGTGCCTAGTTCTACTTTGTGGGAGCCCCAGCTATTGTTAGTGTGCAGTAGGTGGGTCTGCGTTTCTGTCTGTCTTCAGCAGTAATCTGAGACTGCACTGGCAGTTTGCTTCAGCCGTTCCTTTCTGATCCAAGCAGAAGTCTCTGCTGTGTTTGCTGTGGGTGGGGCCACCTTCTCCCTGCCCAGAAGCAATGGCTGGGTTGTTGGGTTAATGGGGTTGGTGGGCTGATGCATGGCTCTGCCCTGGCTGGATGCAGCACTGGGCTCAGACACCTACAGAGAGAAAGGATTTCTTGGGACTTTCTCCAGCAGGCATATCCCCGGTTGGGCTGAAACAGAACTAAGAAAGCTAGGAGAGTCTCCCTCTGCCTGTCAGGCAGCAAAGTCTGATGCTGCCACTGGGCCTATTGAGTTGGCTTGTCAGCAGGGCACATAGGGAGACAGCTTAGGGCTACATTGCCAGCGAGGGGGGTGGAGGATCAGGGGCTCCTGAGAGTTCCTGAACTGTTGGGCCAAGGGAGGGCTGGGGAGGTATCAGGTATCATCTACTTTCCTTTTCTCCTAAGGAGAAAATTCTATCCCCACCTCACCTCCCTGGCACCCCTTCCACTGCTGGCATGTTGTTCAAACCACCACCTCTACTTTTGTCTCAGGGGGACCAGTGGAACTCTCCTTTTCTCCACAAGCAGCTAGAGTCTCTGGCCCCCAGAGTGTTCCACCTGTCCCTGGTGTCCAACCCCACTAATCACCAAAACCCAATGTAATGTGGGCTTGTGCACCTGGAGCAGATTTCCAGGGCCAAGTGTGCAGCCATCCTGGGCTACAATCTCCATCCCACTCTGTTTCTGTTTCTCCCGCCTGTAGGCTGGGTTTGGGGCAGGACTTAGGTCCTGCTCAGTCAGGGCTCTGCCACTTTACCCTTGTCTATGTGGTCTTTTATCCTCCTGGTGTAGTTGGTTTGTACTGCAGTCTTCAGTTCATTTTCAGGTTTAGTTCTATTTGCTGTATATTCTTCTTTTACGTGTTTTTGGGAGGAGGTTTCTGCCTTGCCATCCTCTGCCATCTTTCTCTCTGTCTCTGCCTTACATGAATTTTAAATTTTTGAGTTAATTGTAAGGTTATCCTAATTTAGTTTGAGTAGTATATATAAATACTTTTTAATGTATTTTTATATATGTATAGATTATAAGATAAATAATGTGTATATGCTTGAAACTTTTTCAATATAATTTTAATAGAGCTAAGAATTTTTCTAATGATTGACATATTCAATTGAATGGATACTTTACAGTTTCATAACTATTCCTTTACTGATGAGAATTCAGATTGATTTCACTTTTAGCTTAAAAATATTCTATTATTGGATCCTAGGAAGGTGGTGGAGTAGAAAGCTCCAGGAATCTGACTCCTTCTCACCCAAACAAATCAGCAGTGGGCACCTATAACCGATCCTCTGGCCCTGTAGCAGACAGCTCTGTATGTGTTCCTGGAGCAGTTTGCTCACAGGTTATGGTGGACAGGGTGTGTAATAAGGACCCGGTTCTCTAACTATTAGGAATCAGTGTCCTTATTGCTCTTCAGAAGTACTGACAGCGGCATGGGGTGATGGGTACTGCATCTTTCCTTATTGTTGCAAGCTCCTCCCCTTCCAGCTAAGTAATATACAGGGGTCTTAAAGGGCCAGCACTTTTTTCCTTCATTTTTATCTCCCTGTTGGGAGCCAGACATTAAAGACTAGGACATTCAAAAGCACCTGCATATATGGGAGAAATAAATGAGAAAGTCACTATGCATGCCCAGAGAAAGATGCAGACTCTGAAAAGACACCTTAGGTTGATCATCAGCACAGAAACAGCCTACCTCAATTAAAAAAAAAAAAAACAGCAAATCCTGGGAAAGGGAGATTATTTATGGAGTTATCATATTATTCATTTCAAAAGTCTAATTTTCAATTTAAAAATTCACAAGGCTTACAGAGAAACAGGAAAGTAGGTACCATTCAAAGGAAAAAAAATAGAAATTATATATGAGAAAAACCTGATGGCAAAACTACTAAACAGAAGTTAAAAAACAACTGTTTAAGGATGCTCAAAGAACTAAAGAAAAAGTTGGATAATGTCAAGAAAACATTGCATGAACCAAATGGAAATATCAATAAGGATTTAGAAAACATAAAAAGGAAGAAAAAAATTCTGAAGTTGAAAAGTACAATAACTTAAATGAAAAATTCACTAGAGTGGATTCACAGGCTGATATGAATAGGCAAAGAAAAGAATCAGGGACCATGAGAGGAGACAATTGAAATTATTGATTCTGAAGAACATAAAGAAGAATGATTGAAGGAAAGTAAACAGTTTTTAAAGGACCAGTGGGACACCATCAAATGTGTCAACATGCACATTGTGGGAGTGTCAGAGGAGAAGAGAGAAAAATGGCAGAGAGAATATTTCAAGGAATAATGGCAAACAGTTTTACAAGTTTGATGAAATATATTGATACAAACTTCTAAGAAGGTCAAAAAACTTCAAATAGGATGAACTCAAAGAGACCACACCAAGCCAAATTATAATCAAAGTGTCAAAAGCCAAAGTGACTATCTTGAAAGTGTTGAGAGAGAAGTGCCTCATCACATGCAAGGATCCTCAATAAGATTAACAATTTCTCATGAAGAACTTGGAGGGCAGAAGCTAGTGGGCTGATACATTTAGAGTGTTAAAAGAAGAAAATTTGTAACCAAGGATCTTATATCCAGAAAATATATTCATCACAAGTGAGGGAGAAATTAAGACTTTCCAGAAAAACAAAAACAGAGGTAGTCTATCAGCACTAGATACACCTTGTAGGAATGCTGAAGG
This sequence comes from Smutsia gigantea, assembly GCA_032199065.1. NCBI lineage: Eukaryota > Metazoa > Chordata > Mammalia > Pholidota > Manidae > Smutsia > Smutsia gigantea. Next base: position 223,372 of record JAVSCE010008544.1, on the reverse strand, counting down.
GAGTCCTGTGGGTTTAAATGAAAGGACACTATATAGTAATTCAAAGCAATATGAAGATATAAAGCAGCTTTCAATAGAGGTAAGTTTGTGGGCAATTTTAAAGTCAGTGTTATTGTAACTTCAGATTGTAACTGTGTTTTGTTTTCTACATAATTTAAGGGACTAATACTTAAGAAAACAATTACTAGCTATAAAGGAATGTAATTTTAATGTTAATAAAATTAAGATGATATAAATTAAGATTAGAATGTTATAACTTTAGGATGTTAAATGTAATTTCCATGGTAACCACTCACACACAAACATACACACACACAAAAGCTATTGAATATACACAAAAGGAAATGAGAAAGGAATTCAAACATTTCACTATAAAAAATCAACTAAAAAGAAGACAGAAATTCAATAAATGAGGAACAAAAATCTATAAGACATATAAAAACAAATAGAAAAATGACAAAATCTGCTCCTTATCTGTAATCATTTTAAATATAAATGGATTAAACTCCCAAGCAAAAGACAGATTGGCAGAATATATTAAAAAATAAAAACAACTATGATTCAACTATATGTTGTCTGTAGTCTCATTTTAGGTTCAAAGACACAAGTAACTTGAAAGTGAATGGATGGAAAATGATAACTCCATGCAAATAATATTCATAAGAGAGTAGAAATGGCTATATTAATATACAAAATAGACTTTATATAAAAAAGTTTATGAGGCAAAGAAGGATATTACATATTAATAAATATTTAATATAAGAGGAAGATATGACAGTTATAAACATTTATGCACCTACTAACAGATGATCAAAATATATGAAGGAAAAATTGGCAGAAATGGCAAAATAGACAGTTCTACACTAATAGTTGGAAACTTGAATACCCTACTATCAAGAATGTATAGAACAACCAGACAGAAGATAAGTAACGAGTAGAAGACTTAAACAACATTATAAACCAACTTGATCTGACAGACACATACAGGAGACACTACACTGACAACAATGCAATATATATTCCTTGAAAAATAAGGAAATCCTGCCATTTGCAACAATATGGATGAACCTGGAAGACATTGTAATACATAAAATAACTAGTTATAGAGGGAAAAATACTGCATGATTCCACTTAGAATAGGTATTTAAAAATTGTCAAACACATGGAAACAGAGTTTCTGGGTGGAGGTAGAAATGGGAAGTTACTGTTCAGTATGTACAAAGTTTCAGTTAATCAAGATGAATAAGAGATCTATATATAACATTATGTCTGTATACTTTATTATGTACTTAAAATTTTGTTAATAAGACAGATCTAGTATTAAGTCTTCTTACCACAAGTAAAAGAGAAAGGGGTTAGTTGTGTTCCTTAAAATATTTTTTATGGATATTGAAAGTTTACTTTCATGTAATTTCCACATACTTTGAAATATTATTCTTCATTTTCTTCAGTTGTACCAACTTTTAACTTGATAAATTTATACAGCACAATATGATGAACACATTGGTGTTAGCTAATAACTCCATCATGTCACATAATTACCATTTCTTTTCTGTGGGTAGAGCATTTAAGATCTACTATATTAGCAACTTTGAAGTTCAGTCATACATTATTGTTGATTATAACTATGCTGTGCATTGGATCTCCAGAACTTAACTACTAGTTGCATTGTATGCCTTTATTAATAACACATACATAACTTTTCAGTTTGAAAAAAGACATTTACAGCTGTGATAAAAATGAAATGATTGTCTTCATTAACTTAAATATGGAGGTGGTATTTCTCATCTCCGTATATGTGTACATGTGTTTACTCACATGAATATATTAATACACACATCTACATACCTTATGTACATATTTTTCAGTAGTGATAAAAACACAACAGTTTTTTTTTATTAAGGTATCATTGATATACAATCTTATGGTCAGGTTTCATATGAGCAACATTGTGGTTACTACATTCCCCCTATTATCAAGTCCCCACCACATACCCCATTAGAGTCACTGTCCGTCAGCATAGTAAGATGCTACAGAGTCACTACTTGTCTTCTCTGTGCTATACTGCCTTCCCCGTGCCCCCTATATTATGTGTGCTAATCATAATGCCCCTTAATCCCCTTATGCCTCCCCACCCACCCGCCCCCCAGTCCTTTTCCCTTTGGTAACTGTCAGTCCATTCTTGGGTTCTGTGAGTCTCCTGCTGTTTTGTTCCTTCAGTTTTTGCTTTTTTCTTATACTCCACAGATGAGTGAAATCATTTGGTATTTGTCTTTCTCCTCCTGGCTTATTTCACTGAGCATAATACCCTCTAGCTCCATCCATGTTGTTACAAATGATAGGATTTGTTTCTTCTTATGGCTGAATAATATTCCACTGTGTATATATACCACATCTTCTTTATCCATACATCTACTGATGGGCACTTAGGTTGCTTCCATATCTTGGCTATTGTAAATAGTGCTGTGATAAATATAGGGATGCATATGGCTTTTTGAATCTGTGATCCTGTTTTCTTAGGGTAAATTCCTAGAAGTGGAAATCTTGGGTCAAATGGTATTTCTACTTTTAGTTTTTTGAGGAACTTCCATACTGCTTTCCACAATGGTTAAACTAATTTACCTTCCCACCAGCAGTATAGGAGGGTTCTTCTTTCTCCACATCCTTGCCAGCATTTGTTGTTTGTCTTTTGGATGTTGGCCATCCTAAGTGTGAGGTGATATCTCATTGTGGTTTTAATTTGCATTTCTCTTATGATTAGTGATGTGGAGCATCTTTTCATGTGCCTGTTGGCCATCTGAATTTCTTCTTTGGAGAAGTGTCTGCTCAGATTCTCTGCCCACTTTTTAATTAGGTTATTTGCTTTTTGGTTGTTGAGGCACATGAGCTCCTTATATATTTTGGATGTCAACCCCGTATCAGATATGACATTTATGTATATATTTCAACATACTGTAGGATACCTTTTTGTTCTACTTATGGTGTCCTCTGCTGTACAGAAGCTTTTTAGTTTGATAGAGTCCACTTTTTCATTTTGCGTGGTGTCTACAAGGATATATTTTCATGGAAAAGTTGCTCATGTTTATATTCAAGAGAGTTTTGCCCATGTTTTCTTCTGAGAATTTTATGGTTCCATGACTTACATTCAGGTGTTTGATCCATTTCGAGTTTACTTTTGTGTGTGGGGTTAGACAGTAATCCAGTTTCATTCTCTTACATGTAGCTGTCCAGTTTTGCCAACACAAGCTGTTGAAGAGGCTGTCATTTCCCCATTGTATTTCCATGGCTCCTTTATCTTATATTAATTGACCATATATGCTTGGGTTCATATCTGGGCTCTCTAGTCTGTTCCATTGGTCTATGGGTCTGTTCTTGTGCCAGTACAAAATTGTCTTGATTACTGTGGCTTTGTAGTAGAGCTTGAAGTTGGGAAGCGTAATCCCTCCCTCCCCTACTTTATTCTTCCTTCTCAGGATTGCTTTGGCTATTCATGGTCATTTGTGGTTCCATATGAATTTTAGAACTATTTGTTCCAGTTCGTTGAAGAATGTTGTTGGTATTTTCGTAAGGATTGCATTGAATCTGTAGATTGCTTTAGGCAGGATGGCCATTTTGACAATATTAATTATTCCTATCCAAGAGCATGGGATGAATTTCCATTTTTTAGTGTCCTTTTTAATTTCTCTCATGAGTGTCTTGTAGTTTTCAGGGTATAGGTCTTTGACTTTCTTGGTTAGGTTTATTCCTAGGTATTTTATTCTTTTTGATGCAATAGTGAATGGAATTGTTTTCCTGATTTCTGTTTCTGTTAGTTCATCATTAGTGTATAGGTATAAAACAGATTTCTGTGTGTTAATTTTGTATCCTGCAACTTTTCTGAATGCAGATATTAGTTCTAGTAGTTTTGGAGTGTATTCTTTAGGGGTTTTTTATGTACAGTATTTCATCTGCAGACAGTTTTACTTCTTCTTTACCAATATGGATGCATTTTATTTCTTTGTGTTGTCTGATTTCCATGGCTAGGATCTCCAGTACTATGTTTAATAAAAGTGTGGAGAATGGGCATTCTTGTATTGTTCCCAATCTTAGAGGAAAAGCTTTCAGCTGTTCTCTGTTAAATATGATGTTGGCTGTGGGTTTGCCATATATCGTCTTTATTATGTTGAGGTACTTGCCCTGTATACCCATTTTGTTGAGAGTTTTTATCATGAATGGATGTTGAATTTTGTCAAATGCTTTTTTGGCATTTATGTCAAATGTGTATTTTTGGAGATGATCATGTTAGTTTTGTCCTTCTTTTTATTGATGTAGTGGATGATGTTTATGGGTTTTTGAATGTTGTAGCATCTTTGCATCCCTGGGATGAATCCCACTTGATCATGATGTATGATCCTCTTGATGTATTTTTGAATTCAATTTGCTAATATTTTGAGTATTTTTGCATCTATGCTCATCAGGGATATTGATTTGTAGTTTTCTTTTTTTGTGGTGTCTTTGTCTGGTTTTGGTATTAGAGTGATTCTGGCTTCATAGAATAAGTTTGGAAGTATTGCCTCGTCTGGTGATTGTGGGGTCGCAGGAGAGCAATGGGGGTATTTGCAAGGAGGGCAAAGCCCTTTCGTGCTTCTTGGTTGCTGTGTCTTTCTCCACTGTCGGTGCTGGTTAACCGCATGCAGAGAGTAGCCTCTGGGTTTATCTCCTAGCTGCTATGGATGGGGTGCCCCTCGGATGGCCTAGGTTGATGGTGATGGTTGCTGGCAGGTGGGCTGGATGTGTGCAGGGAGGGCAAAATCCTTTCATACTTCCAGTTCACTGTGCCTCTTTCTGCTGTCTGGGCCAGTTAGCCTCAAGCAGGGAGAAGGCTTTTTGTTAAGCTGTGTAGTTGCTGTAGGCAGGGATGCCCTCTGGCTGGTCTGCAGCAATGGTGGGGACCGTGGTTTGTGCTCAGGTGCCATGGGGAAGAAGGAGTGGAAGGCTGCTTATTGCCGTGTTGGGCGTAGAGTCTGAAAGTTCCCAACCTGCTGAAACCCTTGCCCCTTTAGCAGCCTTCTCACTGTTGAGAAGTCTTTTTAAGGCACCTGCTTTTCTTTTCTCCCAGGGCAGCTGGTTGTGGGAACCTGTTTGCAGACTTTGTCTCTGAATTTGGTTTTCAGCCCCTCTAATCTCCAGAGTACCATGCAATGTGGGTATGTGCTCCCGGGTAGATTTCTAGGGCTGGGTAGTTAGCAGTCCTTTGTTTCCACTCCCTCCCTGCTCTGATTCTCTTCCTCCCACCAGTGAGCTGGGTTGGGCGGAGTGCTCTGCTCCCGCTGAATCGTGGCTTTTTACTTTACCCTTTTCTGTGAGATGTTGACTTTTCCCAGATGTAGACTGGCTGGTTGATGTACTGTTACTTCTGGTTACTCTTTCAGGAATAGTTGTATTTGCTGTATTTTCAAAATATACATGGTTTTGGGAGGAGATTTCTACCACATTTCTTATGCCACCATCTTTTCTCCTCTGCAATCAAAAAGACAACAGTTTTAACAAAGACAGAGAATGTTTTTTTCCACATAGATTTTATTTATGAGTCTCTTATTTTCTGATCCTAATAATCAGTTTTGTATGTGAATAGTCATATATTTCAATAAAAAAAATTATTTGGTTGGCCTGGATTTATATCTTGAAAATATATGTATGTGTTTTTTTTTCCTATTATATTGAGGCATGTAATAAGATTCCTATTTTGGAGAAAGACTGAAGTCTTTGATGACATCATTTTTCTTCCATATGTTTCTGACATAGTATGGAAATGTACATCCAGGCCAATTCAGTGAAATGCTATTCCATATATCTTGGATAACTTATATGTACATATCATATTTTTATTAGACTATTTTAATTCAACAATTTTTCTTTTCTTTTTTAGAGAGCTGTTAAATTACATTTGACATGATTCTATGTTATGAAATTTTAGCAGCAAAATAGAAGACTATTGGACTAACAGTTGGTCACTCACTCGAAATACCCCATTATCTCATATTATATAATATCTGTTGGAGAAAGGAAGCATCTTGTATTCCTTTCTTTTACAAGAAAGGCTGTTGTTTACAAGAGGGCTGTTGCAGTTCCAAGCATCCTATCACACAGTTTCATCTAAAAGGGAGGCACAGGCAAAAATGACTTTTTCTTACAGGACTAGTCTCCTTTATTTTAATATATTTTTATCTTGAATAAAATCTGTTCCAGAATCCTATGGAATTATCCTTGAACTCATCCAGTTTCGCATATATCTTGTTATTTGTGATAGCATAATATCAAAAGATGATGGGTTCAGACAATGTCTCTCATTTAGAAGTAAAAGTTTAAGGTGGTATTTTAAAAACTATATTGAAAATGAAGGGAATAAAGTTGAAAAAGGCATTTTATAGTTAATAAATTATAAATCCAGGAATTTAATCATTCTTCTCACCTACATCTCCACAAAGACTTTAATCCTGGTGTCAGGTAAATATAAATAGTTAATTAGACATCTATTTCTATTTAATATCATGATTTGTTAGGATAAATGATTTTGATGTCATTTTACTTCTATATGGCAATATGTTGAATTGTTAAATGCAGAGTTAAACAGATTGACAAAAGGCTTCCTACTTAAATATTAATGAAAATTAGAGGAGAAATTGTGAACTCTAATGCCTTAATATAATCCTATAAAATTCATGAGTAACTAAAGCTCAACAATGGCTTTTAGAAACAGACATTAATTCCTTAAAATATTCTTTTACAATATAATATCTGTGCCAAGGCATATATCAGGGATTAGCTTTAGCAAAGCAATTTCCCAACAAGTTATTTGCTTTTCTTCAATATTGAAATATTGTATATTTCAATAGAGACAAATTTAAGAGAGAGACTGAGTCAAAGAAATTTCAGTAACTCAAAGTCACAAACTATATCACTGATAGAGCTGATATTAAAATCTAGGTGTGATTCATCCTTTCTTTTATAATTTTGAATTAGAATCCTCTATTTTCATCAGTATACTAACAATAAAACTTTTTTGTTTTACTATTAATTTGAAATAAAAATAGCCAGGAATATCTGTTGTTTTTTCTTTCAATCACAGTTTTTCTCCGTAACACCTGCTCAAAATCTTGAGAGAATGTTTGGCTTTTTAAAAGAATGGTTTCTTAAGCTAACAACATCAGTATCATTTGTAAACATGTTAGAAATGTAGATTTGTGGCCTCCACTTTGACATACAGAGCCTGAATATCTAGGCCTGAGTCAGGAAATTCTTTAAAGAAGGTTTCCATGTGATTCTTAGGTATAGTAGCGTCTGAGAACCATCAGTTTAGTATATACATTTTAAAGTAATTTTTATACTGAATCTGCAGTGTTTTTAAGCTAATTTCAGTTTTGGTACTTTAATGAAAATTTTCAAATATTAGCTTGTATTTCATTTTCAGTATATGGTGAAATTCTTCTATCATGAAATAATTAAAATCTGATATTGTTTAGATAGTGGAATAAAAGATACAAGAATGTCAAGAAATTCAATTAATTTCAGAATTACTGCTAGAGTGTGCAGCAGTTTTTATATATAATGAAAAATTAGAAGTTAATATTTATACAATTATTACACAGATATGTGTATGTGTCGGGGTTTTTAGCCTTCCCGGAGCCCCCTCCTAAACTGCGGAGAGAACAGGAAGGGGGAGACACGCCCCGGCAAGGCAGGACTGGGAAGGGTGAGTGCTGACTGTCTGCCCCATCACCAGCCTCTGGCCCCTAGGCCTGAACCGGAGACAAACAGATGCGACAGGGAGCTCAGTCAAAGCAGGAACTCATTTATTGTGGAAACAGCAGAGTATATATAACATTCATGGGCCAATCAGCATAAAGGTCAGGCAGTCACAAGCTCTTCTCGCAGGAAGGCACATAATGCAAGCAAACGTTGTCCACGAGCTGATCACATTCATGGAAGACTCATGCCACCAATAGGGAGATACCCAGAACACAGGTAGACTAACATCGTAGCCCGCCAAAATGCCTGGGCACCACCCCATGCTCATCCAGCGAGCACCATCTTGGCAATGCATTTAAAGGCTACTTCTTAGATTAGAAGGCCCTACATGTATGCCCATATAATATAAAGCATATATGTACTATTCTATATATATAATCTCTAATTAAACATAAGAATGTAATGATTGCTTTGGCTATATAGAATTCTATTTTGGCAAATAGTAATGCTTTGCTAAAATTATTTAGGATTAACATTTTACCATTCACAGTGTTTGTGGTCTGGTTAGATAAATATTTGTTTTGATATTTCTTAGGAAATTGAAATTATTTTAAGATATGCATAATGTTCTTTTACATGCCTGCTAACAAAGCTATTTGTATGGTTATTTGAATATTAAATCATGAGCAATCAGAAAAATCTACTCTACCCTCATATTTTTCAGATAAAGTAATCATCTTCAGTGAGTTTGAGTCAATTTTCCAGATGTCTTGAAGAGTTTAATCACATTAAATGCACCAAGAGCTTTTCTCTTCTAGGAGAAATTGCTCCATGCCTGCTCTAATGGGGCACTAGGGTCTTTAATGAAAAGGAATATGTATGTGTATATTGTCTGTACCCAGGATACAGCTGATGGGACTAAGGTTAGTTATCTGAATCCAGGTGGCAAGTCTGGACTGACCTTGAACCATAAATTGACTTGTTGCTAAGTTGAAATAAGTAAAAATTATTTAGTAAGCCACCTTTTTCTTCAAGAATAAGTGCTATAAAGAGCCTGACTGGAGGAGAGAATGGGAAGAGAGAGTGAGCAAGAGAGCAAGAGTAGCAGATATATATAAAATAGCATGTACAATATTAATTGAAAATAGAGAACAGTTTCAAGAATTTCACCACCAGTGCATTAACCCTAGAACTGGCTTAGATTTTGAATGACCTCCCAGTTTTAATGTTAATGAAATTATATTTAGGAGAGTTCCTGTTACTCATTTGTGGCTCTGTAAGCACACTCACTCTAATATCATCATTGGTATTGCAAGGCTCAATAGTTCTGTGTCTTTTAATAAAAGGATTCTAAAATGCCTATCATATAGATTATGGTAGGAATGAATCATAAATCTACCGCTAGTTATTCTAAACCCAGATATACTTAATTTGGTGTCCATTGCAGGTCTTCAAAGACCGTTACTAAGATAAAATGTGTATATATTTAGATCATTTTTCTGGTGTGAAGAACCATATATTTCATTAACATTAGAGAGACATCATGATTAATATAAAAACATGCTATCTGAAGGCTGCTTAACTAATTTTATATCAGTGTGTCTCAAATTTTTTCCCATTAATATCCTAACTCAGAATTCTCTGGACTGCTTGCATAAAATGTAGGTTTATGGTCTAATCTTCCATTTAATGGGTGATAGTCTGGACAGATAAGGCTGAAATCCATAACTTAGCAAACTATTCATATATTTTTGTAGACAAAAAAAATCTTGAATACTACATGAAAATGAAATGTATTTTTCTCTTTTTACATCATTAACTTCAACCTTGTGGCAATAAGACATTGTTGTTTCTTTTTAAAATAAGGGTAAGAAGATTTATCATGAGATCTACCTTTTTTAAATGTACAATACTGTATTTTTAACTACAAACACAATATTATACAAGAGATCTTTAGAACATATGCATCAAACAAAAGTGAAACTGTATACCCATTGAACAGCAACTCCACATGAATTACAGCTATGATACTCATTCAGTGCTAACCTGTTCTGTGAAGCAACCTGAGCTAGACAAAAGTTACAGTTTCTTCTATATTTGACACGGTGGAAACCTAGTCAAAGCTGTGTAAAGACGCCCCATAAACTTTGTATTGACTGGCATCTGTTGTGGGGATAAATAGTCCTTAACAAACTCAATCATTTAAGAGTTAGAGCTCCACAACCCTTATCTGTCATTCATTAATAATATCTATACCACTACTCAGGACATACCATGACATATTTTGCTTGGTTATTTAGTGCAATAAATCTCCTTAGAAACTCACAGTTTTTAGAAAATGTGGCTGGCACAATGCCTGCCAGAATATAGGTGTGAATGAGATATCTATAATAATGATTGACATCAAAGAGCCTGGAATTAAGGGAATCAGTTGGTGACAAAAATATAGTAGAATGTAAGTAAGATTATTGTTGTAAAAGTGTACTGGAGACTATTTTATGTGCGTGTAGAAAAAAACGTGGCTTCACTCAAAATTGTTTTCCTTGTGTTTTATCTATTATTATTGCTGAATATATGAAACTATCCTAAAACAGTTGTTAGCTGATTATTGTTGGACAGTGAATATTTTTTTTAATATGCTTGTGTTCCTTGAAAAACCACCTAATGATAGTTAAGAAAACCAAGAAGAAATAGGATTTTTAGTTGGAATACCTTGTATTATCTTTAGCTCTTCTGATTTACTCAACATTAAATCAGTCACATCTGAGAATGTTTTATTTACAGATAAGCTTGACTAATTCACTAAAAAAATCCTTATTCCATATAATTGTAAGCTCATGTGTAATTTAGTCTCTGAGAAGCAGCATAAATACAAAATGTAAATCATGCTACATTTGCATATCAAATACAAAACATGCCATACATTATATATTCTTATTATATAAAGCATAAAAACTTCAGTTCATATATTGGTTTATCCATACTTGCTTTCACATAGACAAATATATGCATATATTTTAGGTGTAGTTGCTTTTTTCTTTAGTGTATTCCCTCCCCCTTCCAGATTTATTGAGGTATAATTGACATATAATATTGTGTACATTTAAAGTATACAATATAGTGACTTGACACACATATTTTAAGAAATGTTTTTCATTTCGCATAAGATTAGTTGACACATCATCACCTCACATAATTACCTTTTTGTTTGTATGAGGACATTTAAGATTCACTAGTTCAACAACTTTTGAATATGTAATATGGTATTGTTAGCTGTAGTCACTGTGCTGTGCATTAGGTCCCCCAACTTACTTATCTTTTAACTGGAAGTTTGTGCCTTTGACCACACCTCACTATTTCTTCCACCACTCCAGTACCCAGCAATCACCATTATACTCTCTTTTTCTCTGAGTTTTGCTTTTCTAGATTTCACATATAAGGAAGATTATTCTGTATTTGTATTTCTTGGACATATTGTCACAAATTAAAAGATTATTTTATGTCTGAATAATCCATTATGTATGTATGTGTGTGTGTGTGTATATATATATATATATATATATATATATATACAGTTGACCATGGAACAGCACAAGTTTGAACTGCACAGGTCCATTTATACATGGACTTTTATTCAATAAATATGTTAAAAAATTGTGGATATTTGCAACAATTAAAACCTGCAGACACACTACCAACACTTGTTATTCTTCTCTTTTTGATAATGTCAGTCTGACAGGTTGAGGTGCTATCTCATTATGGATTGATTTGCATTCCCTGATGATTAGTGATGTTGAGCATCTTTCCATCTACCAATTGTCCATTTAGATGTCTTCTTTGGAAAAATAATTGATTCAGGTTCTCTGCCAATTTTGTAATTAAATTATTTGTCTTTTTTGTTACTGAGTTGTATGTATTTCTTATATTTTTGGATATTAACTCCTTAGATATATGGTTTGCAAATATTTTCTCCCATTCCATAAGTTGCCTTTTCATTTTGTTGATTGTTTCCTTTCTTGTGCAGAAATTTTCAGTTTGATTTGGTTCTACTTTTTTATCTTTCCTTTTGTTTCTTTTGCTTTTTATGTCATATTAAAAGAAAAATCATTGCTAAGATCAATGTCAAGGAGTTTTTCCCCCTGTATTTTCTTCTGGAAGCTTTAGGTTTCTGCACTTTCATTTAGTCTTTAATCCATTTTGAGTTAATTTTGTGACTGGTGTAATGTGGAGATCCAACTTCATTCTTTTGTATATGAATGTCCAATTTTGCCAGCATCATTCATTAAAGAGAATATTTTCCCCATTGAGTATTCTTGGCTCGCTTTTCAAATATAGATGACCATAAATCCATGAGTTTGTTTTTGGGTTCTAAATTCTCTTACATTGGTCATGTGCCTGTTTTTAATGCCTATACCACACACTTGGCTATTATAGCTTTGTAATATAAGATGAAATGAGCAGGTGTGATGACTCTAGCTTTGTTCTTCTTTCCTATGATTGCTTTAGTTATGTGTGGTATTTTGTGGTTCCATATGAGTTTTAGAATAGTTTTTTTCTATTTCTTTGAAAATGCCATTGGAATTTTGATAGGTACTTCATTGTATCCATAGATGGGTCTAGGTTGTAGGGGCATTTTAACAGTATTCTTTAAATCCAGGAACACAGATATCTTTACATTTATTAGTGCTTTTTTTGATATCTTTCAACCATTTGTTACAATCTTCAGTGTATAGGTTTTTCACCTTCTTCATTAAATTTATTCCTGTTCTATTGTTTATGATGCTCTTGTATGGGGTTGTTTGCTGTATTTCTTTTTGAGATAGTTTGTTGTTAGTGTATAGAGACACAAATGATTTTTGTATGTTGATTTTGTATCCTGCAACTTCTAACAGTTTTTGTGGAGTCTTTAGGGTTGTCTCTGTATAATGTCATATCATCTGAAAACAGAGACAGGTTTACTTATTCCTTTCCAAATTAGATGTATTTTATTTCCTGCTTGCCTAATTGCTCTGACTAGAACTTCCAGTCCTATGTTGAATAGGTTGTGAGAGATAATACCCTTCTCATCTTCTTGATCTTAGAGGGAACACTTTCAACCTTTCACCATTGTGTATGATGTTAGCTGTTGGCTTGTCATATATAGTACATGCCTTATATACCCAATTTGTTGAGGGGTTTTTTATCATGAAAGGTTTTAGAATGTCTTCTCTGCATATATTGAAATGATTATATGGTTTTTACTTTTCATTTTATTAATGTACTATATCACATTGATTGAATTGCATGTATTCAGTCATCCTTGCATCAGAAATATATCCCACTTGAACATGTATACAGTCTGTTTAATGTACCATTGAATTTGATATGAGAATTTTGTGTCCACATATTTTTAAGAGTATTTGCATCTGTATTAATCAGGAATATTTGCCTATAGTTTTCTTGCAGTGTCCTTGTCTGGCTTTGATATCAGGGTAATACTGGCCTCATAAAATGAGCTTGGGAGTGTACCCTCCTCTTCAGTCTTTTGGTTGAATTTAAGAAGGACTGGTATTAACTCTTGTTTAAATGTTTGATAGAGTTCATCAATGAATCACTCGGGTCCCAGGTTTTGCTGGAAGATTTTTTTGGTTATTGATTTAACCTCCTTTCTCATAATTGCTCTGTTGACATTTAATTTCTTCATGATTTAGTCTTACACTAGGTTGTGTTTCTAGGAATTTATGCATTTCTTCTAGGTTGTCTCATTTTTTGGCATACAATTGTTAATAGTCTTTTCTGATCCTTTGTATTTTTGTTATATCAAAATGTCTTTTTTCATTTCTGATTTTGAGTCTTCTTTTTTTAGTTACTCTTGCTGAAGATTTGTCTTTTTTTTTTTTATCGTTCCAAAGATCCGGCTCTTAGTTTCATTGATTTTATTTTTATTGTTTTTCTGTTCTTTATTTCATTTACTTATGCTGTGATTTTTGTTGTTTCTATCCTTCTGCTCACTTAGGGATTAGTTTGTTAAATATTATTTTAATTAATAATAAATATTAATTAAAATATAATTGTTTCTAACACTCTTGACTAAAATTCTGCAGTTTTGCTAATCAGTAATCAATGTATATCACAGTCAAATTCTAAAGTCCTAATTTGCTATTTAAGGGTTCTATGATATGAAAGCTGCACCCTGGCCCATTAATAAAAACTCTAAAAACTATGCATTAAAAATAAAGAAAATATTTTTTAAAAATAACTAGAGTTACAAAATTAAATTTTAGTCCTACTGGAACATTTTAAAAGCATAAAAAGTTTTGAAATTCTACTTAAAAGCTACTAAATTTTATCTTCTTATTATTTATATATTATTTTTGTTTTCTAAATTGTTAACCTTCAAAAACTATAAATCATTTTCCTTACACAGAGTACTTGATTTAAGCATACCTAGAGATATTGCAGTTCTTCTGTGAGGAATAATCAAAGAGATTGTCAAATTGGAGAAACCATAAAATTCAGAAGTCATCATTATTGGCATTACACTTCAATTGCTGATTCATTATTGCACTATTTCATGCAGGGTAGTTACTCTGAAGTTTGTGTCAACTCAGTTGTTATCCATCTTAGTAATATGTTCTGCTAAAATCATTCCCGTTTTGAGAGTAAATTGCCCTATTCAGAAGTGCCAGTTATGAATATAAAATATAAAATATATTTTAAATTTCAGTAGAACTGTTAAATATAGTTAATGAATATTGTGCACTTGCAACACTCAATTGAGTTTTATTAAAACTGAAACTCTTTGCAAACATGCATGATCAATAATGATGGAAGGTTATTAAACAATTACCAGTTTTAAATTCTAGGTAGGAGCTCTTTGAATATTCTAGTTTCTAGGTTAAAATCCCTTAAGACCATAGTTTTTAAATGCAGTTATCTTTGAGCTCAAAGAAGATGAAAAATAACACATTAGCCTCCTTTTTTCTGAAAACTAAGATTAAACTCTTCAACTTCCTGTGAAGTTACAAATATTTTTAATTAGTATAAGAAATACAGTTAAATTTGCTATCTGATAGCATCTTGATAATTTTTAAGAGGCTAGAACTACTAGACTTTCATTTCTTAAGCTATCCTTATACCCTTTATTCAAATGAACAGCTAATTAATAGCCTTATTCTATATTTGAAGGAGAAGCTCATTAACCAAAAAGTCCTGTCTAAAATGTTGGCCTTTGAAAGTATTTACTGTGACCACAATTTTCAAATTAATTTTGCATTTTATTTTCTCCTCTCCTATCCTTCCTCACTCAAGCATGCACACACACACACACACACACACACACACACACACACACACAAACACACACACTCACACACATACCCACATACCCTGCTGCCTTGCCCTTTATATCTCTCAGTACCATTATATAACTCCATGGCTCCAGAATGCCTACTGCTTTATTATTCATACATTAATACCATTAATCATTAATACATTAATAATCACCAGTGTTCTTATTTATCATTCTAGTCATGCTTAAAGAATGGCAAAGAAAAGTATATTCATGACTGGAAACAAACATGCACAACAAGCATTTACCTTCTTCCCCACACACACAGAAACTCTATCCTAAGACCAGTAATTTTTACTGCCTGTCTTCCCTCAGGGCAATCTCTCCTCTACGTTACTAAAATACCCTCCTAACTTCTCCACCATTGCTCCCTGTTGGAGGTTGAATGTGTCCCCCACATGATAGGTTCAAGTCCTAAACCATCGGTATGGGTAAATGTGAATGTGACCTTATTTGGAAATAGCGTCTTTGAGGATATAATCAAGTTAAGATGAAGTCATGCTGGGTTAACATGATCCCTAATGTAATGATCGGCATAAGAAAAAGGAAATTTGAATGCAGAGACACACAGGGAGACTGCCACATGAACACTGAGGCAGAGATTGGAGTGGTGCACCAAGTCAAGGAACATCATTAATTTCAAACAGCCACCGGGAGCTAGGAAAAAGCAAGGAAGGATACCCCCTTAAGGATTTCAGAGAAAGCATGTCCCTGCCAACAGTTTAATTTCAGACTTTTATCCTCAGAATTGTCAGAGAATAGATTCCCATTATTTTAAGCCACTCGGTGGTGGTTTGTTTTTGCAGCTCTCAGAATACATCCAATTTCAGTTCAGTCTCAACAGAAGAGTAGAAAGATCCTTTGTCCCCATTCTTAACAGATTTGAGTGATATTTTAAAATACATACCAAATCTTATCCTTTTGTGCCCCAAATTCTCTAGTGTTTCCACAGTTCTCTTATAATAAAAGCCATTATATTATAATTTCTGCAGGGCTATATTTGGTCTGGTCCTTGTTAGATCTCCTGTTTCAATTCCTAGACTTTCTGTCTTACTCACTCTGCTTTAAACACCTGGCCTTCTTATTGTTCCTAAAATATAACTGGAATTTCATTTTCAGTCATTTTCATTGTGGATTCTATGTGTCTGAAATATGTTTTGCTTAGATGTCATGTGTTTAACTCCCTTACTTCTACATTTGTGTAGTTGTCACTGCTTCTCTGTTATTTTAATTTGATTTTTTATCTTCTAAATTTTGTTAACTTTTAAAAATTTGTTTTTATTATTTATTATCTCACCCTAAAATATATTTTTAAAATCCTCCAGTTTTCCCTCTGCATTTTAGAACTGCTCCATTTAATACAGTAGCCACTGGCCACATGTAGCTATGTAACCTTTTGATATTCAGTGTTAATGTGTGCTGTAAGTGTAAAATGCAAACCAGGTTTCAAAAACTTAGTATAAAAAATAATAAACTCTGTGATTAATATTTATATGTTGGTTACATATTAAAATGATAAAATTTTAGATAAAAGAGTTAAATAAAATTTAAACTTTTTAAAATGCTTCTTCTAGAAAATTTTAAATTACGTATTTGTCTTGTACTTCTGGCCGTCATTAAATTTCCATGGAAAAAGTGATAATCTGGGTGAGGCTGATCCTCAAATGTTGGGTAAGGAGATTACGGGTACATGAGTGCTAAAGTGCTCTTGCTTCTTAGGAAACATTTATATTTAATAAAGGAAAAATTTAAGATACTTTCTTAAATTAAAAAGAATATTATTTCATCATGATTTTGGTGGTGATGTAAAGTCAATTGGAAGCACGTTTTAAGGAGGTCTGAAATTAGAAGGTGCTTATTTTGTGAACACAGTTTTCTGAATTGAAATAGAATAAGTGTGTGAAAATTGATATTTTCAAAATGTTATGTTACCCAAAGCATAACTTTAAAATTGCACCTAATTTCAAAAGTAATGTTTTTATGTTTCTTATTTGTATAGTCTTGTGTTACACCATAAATCTGGGTTTAAAATATATGTAGTGCATGAGTTATGCTTCTGAAAGAGCTTACGATTATCTGTAAAGTAGAATGTAGTCATCTCAGTATAAGAGATCAAAGGTTGGTCTATTATATGGATGGAAAGAAAAAAACTTAAATGTTATTGTTGAGCAGTGTAAATTAGAACAACATCATCTCGTCATTATATTCCTTAAACTAATGAACTGTCATAAAAGTGTATTAATTTTGGTGCTTTGAAGGTACATGCAGCTGTACCATGACATGCATAAACCTACATTGACTAATTCTAGCAGGAGGTGAAGTCATTTGCTCATTCACCAAAATTCAATCTTCTTTTGTTCTATTATTATAGAATTATCACTGGAGATATGGCCATCTAATAGTGACTCTATTTCCCAGCCTGTTTGCTGTGAGGTGTAATAATTGAGCTAAATTATGTGTGACAACTTTGGGTCTAAACCTGAAAACGTTAGTTGTCCACTGTTCATACCTTTCCACAACCCTAAAAATGGGCAGTAGGAAATTCAATTTGATACATCAGACAAGGCTAAGGCCCTGTGAGACTGCAGAGCAACAAGGTGGTGAAGATCTTGGTTCCTGAATGAATGCATGGAGCAGAGCTTCCTTACCAGGCTGGACCTCTTACACAGTACTGATATAAGGAAGATAAATTCCTATTTTCCTTAACCCACTGTATTTTGGGAACTCTTTGTTACAGTAGCTTAGCCTTTAACCTACTTAATAAAATGTTACATATGGACAAGTTCTCAAAGAGCAAAGAAGACAGTTTTTACAGCAGTTTACTATGAATCATTTTCTCAGATACATATGTGCAAAAAACAGAATATTTTAATTACATTAAGATCATTCTTTCCTTCTGAGAATATTATTCCATCTATTCCAGTCACTGTAGTGCAATCAAATTACTCAGATTCTGCTTCTGTAAAGGATTCTCACATCCTATGGAGGACTGAATGTGGTGTCTTATATGAATGTGCTACCCCACACATTTTAGTACAGTGCTCTAAATCTGAGCCTATTTGTTGAAGAGTTTTTATGAGAGTTTCTTAGTTCAGTATTACCTAGTTTACCATGTCCTCTTTCTTTTCATTTTTAACACTGATAAGGCAATATACCATTTGAAGGCAGTATATCATAAAGGTAAAAAATGGAGTTTGATAGCTCCAAGGCTCCAGCCTCAGGCTCCATACTCTGTGTCCTTGAGCAAGTCGCTTCCTTTGTATATGGAAATGAGTACATCACTAGCACCTGACCCACGGGTTGGCTGTGGACATTTGATAGGCTAATTTGTGTAAATTGTTCAGAGTGGCAACCAACAAATAAAAAGTTATTTATTATCATATTTGTACATATTTCTAAAAATAATAATTTTCTGTTAGGTTTCCTTTTAGCCAGTAAAATGTTAAGAATTATTGATAAGTGATCTGGTTAAATAAGATCTCAAAATACCCTGTTTCAGTCAGCTCAGGCTGTTATAAAAAGGGCCATAAATTGCATGGCTTATCAAGTACAAAAATTTGTTTCTCACAGTTCTTGAGGCTAAAAATCCAAAATCATGGTACCAGAATTATTGGGTTATGGTGAAAGCTCTGTCTGGGCTGCAAAGGATCCACTGCTCATGTAGCCTCACATGGCAGAAAAAGAGAGCAAGCAGATTCTCTCCTGACTCTTCCAAAGGCACTAATCCCATTAATGAGGGCTCCAACCTCATGACTTTATCTAATCCTAACCACCTCTTAACTCCCTACCACCCAATATTAGCACAGGGACACATATTCCACCTGAAACTCTTTCTGCATATCCAATGGTTGTAATATCTTGCTGGAGATCCAGACCGAACAGTACCAAATTATTTTTTATTTCCTCCCTTTTCCTTTCCCATCCCACGGACTCAATGTCCTTGTTATATTGATTATGTATTAGGATTAACTACTGGACAGGTCAAGTTTGTCATTCAACACATCCTTATTTAATATCTAATAAATTGTTTGGCAGATGCATTGCTGGGAATAGAAAGGGAAATGAAAAAGATTCATCCTCTAACTTACAGAAATTACAAGACATCAATTTTAAGAAATCAACATTGTCTTTTATGTTCATGTTAATTTTTACCTGATCATTTTTGCCTTATTTATTGGTTTAAAATTTATATATTCTTTTTCTTTTTTTAATAATTTATTTTGGTATCATTAATCTACAATTACATGTGCAATATTATGGTTATTAAACTACCCCTTCATCAGGTCCCCCCCACCAACCCCATTACAGTCACTGTCCATCAGCATAGTGAGATGCTATAGAATCACTACTTGTCTTCTCTGAGTTGTACAGCCCTACCCATGGCCACCCAACATTACATCTGCTAATCATAATGCCCCTTTTTCCCTCTTATCCCTCCCTTCCCACCCATCTTCCCCAGTCCCTTTCCCTTTGGTAACTATTAGTCCGTTCTTGGGTTCTGTGAGTCTGCTGCTGTTTTGTTCCTTCAGTTTCTTTTCTTTGTTCTTATACTCCACATATGAGTGAAATCATTTGATACTTGTCTTCTTCGGCTTGGCTTATTTCACTGAGCATAATACCCTCTAGCTCCACCCATGTTGTTGCAAATGGTAGGATTTGTTTTCTTCTTATGGCTGAATAATATTCCATTGTGTATATGTACCACCTCTTCTTTATCCATTCATCTACTGATGGACACTTAGGTTGCTTCCATTTCTTGGCTATTGTAAATAGTGCTGCAATAAACATAGGGGTGCATCTGTCTTTTTCAAACTGGGCTGCTGCATTTTTTAGGGTAAATTCCTAGGAGTGGAATTCCTGGGTCAAATGGTATTTCTATTTTGAGTTTTTTGAGGAACCTCCATACTGCTTTCCACAATGGTTGAACTAATTTGCAGTACCACCAGCAGTGTAGGAGGGTTCCCTTTTCTCCACATCCTCGCCAACATTTGTTGTTTGGGTTTTGGATGTTGGCCATCCTCACTGGTGTGAGGTGATATCTCATTGTGGTTTTAATCTGCACTTCTCTGATGATTAGCGATGTGGAGCATCTTTTCATGTGCCTGTTGGCCATCGGAATTTCTTCTTTAGAGCAGTGTCTATTCATGTCCTCTGCCTATTTCTTATTTGGATTATTTGCTTTTTGTTTGTTAAGGTGCGTGAGTTCTTTAAATGTTTTGGATGTCAACCCTTTATCAGATACGTGATTTATGAATATATTCTCCCATACTGTAGGATGACTTTTTGTTCTACTGATGGTGTCCTTTGCTGTACAGAAGCTTTTCAGCTTGATATAGTCCCACTTGTTCATTTTTGCTTTTGTTTCCCTTGCCCGGGGAGATATGTTCATGAAGAAGTTGCTCATGTTTATGTCCAAGAGATTTTTGCCTGTGTTTTCTTCTAAGAGTTTTATGGTTTCATGCCTTACATTCAGGTCTTTGATCCGCCTTGAGTTTACCTTTGTGTATGGGGCTAGACAGTAGTCCAGTCTCATTCTCTTACATGTAGCTGTCCAGTTTTTCCAACACCAGCTTCTGAAGAGGCTGTCATCTCCCCATTGTATATCCAAGGCTCCTTTATCATATATTAATTGACTGTATATGTTTGGGTTATGTTTGGATTTTCTATTCTGTTCCACTGGTCTGTGGGTCTGCTTTTGTGCCAATACCAAATTGTCTTGATTACTGTGGCTTTGTAGTAGAGACTGAAGTCAGGGAGCATAATTCCACCTGTTTTACTCCTCCTTCTCAGGATTGCTTTGGCTATTCGGGCTCTTTTGTGGTTCCATATGAATTTTAGAATTATTTGTTCCAGTTCATTGAAGAAAGCTGTTGGTAGTTTGATAGGGATTGCATTGAATCTGCAGATTGCTTTAGGTAGTATAGCCATTTTGACAATATTTATTCTTCCTAGCCAAGAGCATGGGATGCATTTCCATTTGTTAGTGTCCTCTTTAATTTCTCTTAGGAGTGTCTTGTAGTTTTCAGAGTACAGGTCTTTCACTTCCTTCGTTAGGTTTATTCCTAGGTATTTTATTCTTTTTGATGCAATTGTGAATGGAATGGTTTTTCTGATTTCTCTTTCTGTTAGTTCATCATTAGTGTATAGGAAAGCAACAGATTTCTGTGTGTTAATTTTGTATCCTGCAACTTTGCT
Organism: Smutsia gigantea; assembly: GCA_032199065.1. Classification (NCBI taxonomy): domain Eukaryota; kingdom Metazoa; phylum Chordata; class Mammalia; order Pholidota; family Manidae; genus Smutsia; species Smutsia gigantea. The sequence continues at coordinate 202,119 of JAVSCE010008544.1, read as the reverse complement.
GAATTCAGATATTAGTTCTAGTAGTTTTGGAATGGAGTCTTTAGGGTTTTTTAAGTACAGTATCATGTCATCTGCAAATAGTGACAATTTGACTTCTTCTTTACCAATCTGGATTCCTTGTATGTCTTTGTTTTGTCTGATTGCAATGGCTAGGACCTCCAGTACTATGTTGAATAACAGTGGAGAGAGTGGGCATCCCTGTCTTGTTCCCAATCTTAGATGAAAAGCTTTCAGCTTCTCACTGTTAAGTATGATGTTAGCTGTGGGTTTGTCATATATGGCCTTTATGATGTTGAGGTACTTGCCGTCTATACCCATTTTGTTGAGAGTTTTATTCATGAATGAGTGCTGAATTTTGTCAAATGCTTTTTCTGCATCTATGGAGATGATCATGTCGTTTTTGTTCTTCTTTTTGTTGATGTGGTGAATAATGTTGATGGATTTTCGAATGCTGTACCATCCTTGCATCTCTGGGATTAATCCGACTTGATCATGGTGTATGATCCTCTTGATGTATTTTTGAATTTGGTTTGCTAATATTTTGTTGAGTATTTTTGCATCTACGTTCATCAGGGATATTGGTCTGTAATTTTTTTTTTTGGTGAGGTCTTTGCCCAGTTTTGGTATTAGAGTGATACTGGCTTCATAGAATGAATTTGGAAGTATTCCCTCCTCTTCTATTTTTTGGAAAACTTTAAGGAGAATGGGTGTTATTTCTTCTCTATATGTCTGTTAGAATTCAGAGGTGAATCCATCTGGCCTGAAGGTTTTGTTCTTGGGTAGTTTTTTGATTACCGATTCAATTTCGTTGCTGGTGATTGGTCTGTTTAGTTTCTCTGTTTCTTGCTTGGTCAGTCTTTGGGGGTTGTATTTTTCTAAGAAGTTGTCCATTTCTTCTATGTTTTCCAGCTTGTTAGCATATAGATTCTCATAATATTCTCTTATAATTCTTTGTATTTCTGTGGTGTCCATCATTATTTTTCCTTTCTCATTTCTGATTCTGTTTATGTGTGTAGATTCTCTTTTTCTCTTAATGAGTCTGGCTAGGCGTTTATCTATTTTGTTTATTTTTTCAAAGAACCAGCTCTTGGTTTTATTGATTTTTTTCTATTGTTTTATTCTTCTCAATTTTATTTATTTCTTCTCTGATCTTTATTATGTCCCTCTTTCTGGTGACTTTGGGTCTCATTTGTTCTTCTTTTTCCAATTTCAGTAATTGTGTATTTATAGACTATTCATTTGGGAATCTTCTTCCTTCTTTAGATAGGCCTGGATGGCAATATACTTTCCTCTTAGAACTGGCTTTGCTGCGTCCCACAGAAGTTGTGGCTTTGTGTTGTTGTTGTCATTAGTCTCCATATATTCTTTCATTTCTGTTTTGATTTGGTCGTTAACCCATTGATTAATTAGGAGAATGTTGTTAAGTCTCCATGTATTTGTGAGCCTTTTTGATTTCTTTCTAAAATTTATTTCTAATTTATACCTTTGTGATTGGAGAATTTGGTTGGTAGGATTTCAATATTTTTGAATTTACTGGGGTTCTTTTTGTGGCCTAGTATGTGGTCTATTCTGGAAAATGTTCCATGTGCACTTGAGAAGAATGTGTATCCTGTTGCTTTTTGGTGCAGAGTTCTGTAGATGTCTGTTAGGTCCATCTTTTCTAGTGTGTTGTTCAGTGCCTCTGTGTTTTTACTTATTTTCTGTCTGGTTGATCTGTCCTTTGGAGTGAGTGGTGTGTCGAAGTCTCCTAAAATGAAGGCATTGCTGTCTATTTACTCCTTTAATTCTGTTAGTATTTGTTTCACATATGCTGGCGCTCCTGTGTTGGGTGCATGTATATTTATAATGGTTATATCTTCTTGTTGGACTGACCCCTTTATTATTATGTAATGTCCTTCTTTATCTCTTGCTACTTTCTTCGTTTTGAAGTCTATTTTGTCTGATACAGGTACTGCCACACCTCCTTCTTTCTCCTTGTTGTTTGCATGAAATATCTTTTTCCATCCCTTCACTTTTAATCTGTATATCTTTGGGTTTGAGGTGAGTCTCTTGTAAGCAGCGAATAGATGGGTCTTGCTTTTTTATCCATTCTGTTACTCTGTGTCTTTTGATTGGTGCATTCAGTCCATTTACATTTAGGGTGATTATTGATAGATATGTACTTATTGCCATTGCTGGCTTTAGGTTCGTGGTTACCAAAGGTTCAAGGGTTTCTTCTTTACTATCTAACAATCTATCTTAACTTTCTTGTGAAGTTATTGTAAATAACATCTGATATTTCTTTATTTCTCTCCCTTCTTATCTTCCTCCTCCATTTTTTGTATAGTAGGTGTTTTATTTTTTGCCTTTAGTTAGTATTTGAATGGTCTGCTTTCTTTGCTCTGATTTTATTTTCTCTGGTGACATCTTTTTAGCCTTAGGGGTGCTTCCCTCTTGAGCAGTCCTTTTAAGATATCCTGAAGTGGTGGTTTATGAGAGGGAAACTCTCTCAACTTTCGTTTGTTTGGAAATTGTTTAATCCCGCCATCATATTTAAATGATTATCGTGGTGGATACAATATTCTTGGTTCGAGGCCCTTCTGTTTCATAACGTTAAATATATCATTCCATTCTCTTCTGGCGTGTAAGGTTTCTGTTGAGAAGTCTGATGATAGTCTGATGGGTCTTCCTTTGTAGGTGATCTTTTTTCTCTCTGTAGCTGCCTTTAGTACTCTGTCTTTATCTTTGATCATTGACATCTTTATTATTGGTGTTGTCTTTCTTGGGTCCCGTGTGTTGGGAAATCTGTGGGCTTCTGTAGACTGTGAGACTATTTCCTTCCCCAGTGAGGGAAAGTTTTCAGCAATTATTTCTTCAAAGATAGTTTCTGTCCGTTTTCTCTCTCTGTTCTTCCTCTGGTACTCCTATAATGTGAATATTGTTCCGTTTGGATTGGTCACACAGTTCTCTTAATATTCTTTCATTCCTAGAAATCCTTTTATGTCTCTGTGCCTCAGCTTCTCTGTATTCCTTTTCTCTGATTTCTATTCCATTAACAGTCTCTTGCGTGTCAATCAGTCTGCTGTTAAGCCCATCGATCGCTTGTCTGATTTCTGCATTGTCTTTCCTCACTTCCCTCACTTCCTCCCTCAGCTCTTGCACATTTCTTTGTAGGTCCATCAGCATGGTTATGAGTTTTATTCTGAATTCTTTTTCAGGAAGACTGTGCATTTCCATCCCTTCCGGCTCCCTCTCTGGGGTTGTCTGGTTGATTTTAGTCTGGATCATATTCCTCTGTCTTTTCATGGCTGTAGAAGTGGTTGCTGGTAGTTGCTACATATGTCAGCTGGGCTCTTTAAGACTTTAAAAATTGAGAAAAAAAGAAAGAAAGAAAGAAAAAAAAGAAAAAAGAAAGAAAGGAAAAGACAAAAACAAAACAAAAAAACAGAGAACAAAAAACAAAACAAAACAAAACAAAAAACGCCCACTGGGAGTAGATTCTGTGGAGATGCTGTAGGTGGCGGTGTTGTCCCACTATTCCACAGCCGTGGCTGCGCCGCTCCACATGGCCCTTTATAGCTCCGCCTCTTGGGGTCTGAGTCCTCTCAGATATAGCTGCACGCTGTGCGCTTTTTGTGTATTCTGGTCTCACTTTTTGAAATAGTTGTATTTGCTGTACTTTTGTAGATAAATATAGTATTGGGAGGAGATTTCTGCTGCCCTGCCCATGCCGCCATCTTCCCAGAAAAAATTTATGTATTCTAATTGATGAGTTTTGGTAAATGTATATAATCCACAACCAAAATAAAGGTACAGAAAATTTCCCTAATCACAGTTTCCTTCATGATTCTTTGTAGTCAGTGATTCTCAACCTGAAGACTTGCAACCATTTACATGATTTTTATTTCTATATTTCTGATGTGTTCACAATGGCATATGAATTCAGTTCCATAAGAATGGGACCATATAGTCAATAGTTTCACATGTCTGTCTTATTTCAATTAACAAAATGCCTTCAGATTCACCAGTGTTTCATTCATTTTTATTCTATATATTCTCCCATTGAAATGACATACTACAGTGTATCAATCATTCATCAGTTGATGGATATTAGGATTCTTTCAAACAGTGGCTGTTGAGAATGAAGCCGCTACAAATATATTGGTACAGAAATCTTGCTGTGAACATGAATGTTTGTTTCTCTTGGACACATACTTAAGACTGGGATTGCTGGGTCATATAATAAGTGTGCCTAAAATTTAATAGATTATCAAATTCTTTTTCAAGTAGGTGAATCACTTTGCATTCTAATCCACAATATATGAGAGTTCCCTTTGTTAAATGTTCTTGTCATCCCTTTCTATTGTTTATGTTAAATTTTACTAATGTTCAACTTTGTTTTTGCTTTTGATTTTTCCCAAAGTAATAGGTATGAAATGATATCATAGTCCTTTTAAATTTTCACTTCCCAAACCACTAATAATATTGAGCATCTTTTCATGTGCTTTGTTGTCACTGCTGTTTAATCAGATCTTTCAGCCATTTAAAATATTTTGTTAAATATTTTTGATCATTAAAAAAATTATATCATTTTTATTTTTAGCTTGTTATACTTTCTCTATATTTTGTGGGCATCTGTACTTTCTCAGATAAGACTTCTGAACTTTTGTCTAGTCCATGGTCTGTTTTCCATTGCCTTAACAAGGTGTTTGAAGAAAAGTTTTGATTTTTCATGAAGTCTAATTTATCATTATTTTCCATTACATTTCATACTTTTAGTCCTACCTACAAAATCTGTATTCCAGGCAAGAAAGATTTTATCTTGTTTTTTTTAATAATATTTTTTCAGATGTTAAATTTAGATCTATAAATTATCAAGTTGATTTTTAAAGTGGAGGTTGATTCTTATTTTTGGCCTACACTTATCCAGGTGCTCTAGTGTAAGTTGTCAAAAAAAATCTCTGCACTGAGTTAAATTGATACTTTCGTCACTCACCAATTGACAATATATGTGTAGGTCTATTTCTGGGCTTTGTATTTTGTTTTATTAATCTACTTGTTTAGGCTTATACTAATTTCACACTGTTTTATTGGGATAGTTTTCAAAATTGCTAATGTCACTTATTATGGTTACTGGCTCTTTGTGCATTCTTTAGAATTTTCCAGTCATCATAATGTTTACATATAGAGAGTAATATTTCTTTCTTTTCAACCTCCATGCTTTCTAATAATTTTATTATTTTATTGTGCTAGCTAACACCTCCAAAAAATATTAAGATGAGTAATGATTGGATATCCTTTCCTTGGTCCCAGTCAATTGTAGGAGATCAGTTAAGTAAGATGTTACATGTAGGTTTCTTGCAGATGGACTTTATTAAATTGAGGAAGTGCCCTCTACTTGTTTGCTGAGAGTGTGCAGTTTAATCCTGGATTGATTTGCTAATACTTTGTTTAAGGATTTTTTTCCTATATTCTTATATATCTTTTTCTTATAATATCTTTTTTATGACTTTGGTATCTTCATACTTCTAGCCTCATAAATTAACTTAAGATGGGCTCCAGACTCTTATTTTTCAGGTAGATTGTGAAGAATTGGTAATATTTCTTTATTACTTTTGGTATAATTCACAGTGAAGTTATTTAGTCAGAATTTTAATTTCAATATATGGGAAGATTTTTAACTTCAAATTTAACTTATGTAATGCATATGAGGCTATGCAAATACATATATTCAAATATAAATATTAATATATATATATATCAGAAAGATAGGGAGAGAGAAATATTGCAGGGTTCATTGTATTTCTTTTTCATATGTGCTGAAATGTCAATTTCTAACAAATTTCACAAATAATATGAGATAAATAGTATATGTCCTATTACATCTTTTTTTCTTTAATTTTTTAGGAGGTTCAAAAATAGTGAACTCTTTATGATTTTAAATATATAATATATATTTTAAAATATTTGTCATCTTTGAAGGTATTAATGGACGAAAGTATTCTAATTCAACTAGGTGATGTTAGTCATATTTTGGGACTATTATAATAAAAAAAGAGAGAAAGTTTTAGGAACTTAATATGCAAATTTTTAATAGAAAATATAATAAAAATATTTAATATGTTATATATTGAGAAATAATAAGTAACAAATTTTCCCTTTATTTTGCATTGGTTCCCTATTGCTGATACAAAAAATTGCCATAAACTCAGTGGCTTAAAACAACAGATATTTATTATCTTAATAGTTCTGGCAAGTCAGAAGCCTGTTGTGGGCTAAACTCTGCATGTTAGCAGTGCTGCATCACTTTCTGAGGATTCTATGGGAGAATCCATTTGCTTGTCTTTCCCAGGTTCCAGAGGCCACTTGCTTTCCTTGGCTCATGGCTCCCTTCCTACATCTTCAGTGCCAGCGAGATTGGTCTGAGTCCTCACACTGCTAATTTCTGACTCTTCCTATTCCCTCTTCCACTTTTAAAGATGCTTGTGATTACACTGGGCCCACTAGGTGATAATCCAGGATACTCTCCCTATATTAAGGTCAGCTGATCAGCAATCTTACTTCATCTGCAAAAATAATTTTCCTTTGCCATGTAACCTGAAACATTCATAGATTTGGGGCATTAGGATATAGACACTTTGGGGAGCTTATTTTTCTTACTGCAACATTTCAACAGAAAAGAAAAAGTACTTTAAAAAAATGAAGTGGTCATCACAGGCATTATAAAAAGGAACTAATTGAAAACTCAAAGCAGTAAGGTGGGAGTACTGAAAGGATAGAGTAAATGGAAGAGAAATAGGGACTATGAATCTCCAGAGGAGCATAAAACCCCAAAGGGAAGCACTTTTCACTCTAAGTATTTTGAAAGACTGAAAGTATGTCACATATCCTCTGCAGATTGAATATGTGTGAATACATCAATGTAATTACCTTTCTATGGTGGTGTAGGAGTAACTGCTAATGGAAGAAATAGTGATCGCCCAATACACTCTTGTTTAAGATTACTTTCTTCTTATTGATTTCATAATTATCACATTTCTTCCATTACATTTGCATTTATAACATCCTGCATATTTCTATGCTATTGGTATGCTGACTCTCATTTCTTAACTTATTTGTTTCTTCTCAGATTGTATGAAAGCAGATAAAAAGGAAAATTTTTCTAAAACTACCATTTGTATATTTTCGCAGAAGAAACAACACTCTGTATCCTCAAAATTTACTTTCACCAAATTATTTAACTTGAACAGGTTACATAATTTCTTCAGGTTCTTGCTGTCATATCTGAGAACATGGAAGTATCATAGTAAATTATCCCTAAATCCATGAGGTTATAGCAAGAAACAGAGAACACACTCAAATTTGGTAATAAGCTGAATAGTTGTGAATAGAGTGGATGGAAATGAAAAGTATGCCATGACAGGTAAATTAGGGCAGAGGGGTGAGAAAGAATGGGAGGAATCTTTATTCTTGAAGCTAGCCCTAAAGAGACAAAATGAAACAGCAAATTTGGACATGGACAGATCTGTGGGTGGAGAGGTCCAACTGGTAGAAACTCAGGAATGTGACATTCACTTAGAGTCACAGTCAGTATCCAGCTCTCAGCATTGAGGAAGCAGGAAGATACACAGCCCACTTCACTACTCACCATCTCTCCACCTGTATACAGGTGCTCAACAAGTCCAACTCTTAATAGTGTGACCTGGGCAATTTACTTAACTTCTTTGAGCCCTTAGTTCTTTTCTTTATTTATTAAGGTATCATTGATATACACTCTTATGAAGGTTTCACAAGAAAAACAATGTGGTTATTACATTCACCATTATTATCGAGTCCCCCCATACCCCATTGCAGTCACTGTCCATCAGTGTAGTAAGATGTCACAGAGTCCCTATTTGTCTTTTCTGAGCTACACTGTCTTCCCCGTGACCCCATACACACCATGTGCACCAATCATGATACCTCACAATCTCCTTCTCCCTCCTTCCCCACCCACCCACCCCGACCCCTTCCCTTCCTTTTGGTAAACATTAGTCCCTTCTTGGAGTCAGTGAGTCTGCTGCTATTTTGTTCCTTCAGTTTTGCTTCATTGTTATACTCCACAAATGAGGGAAGTCATCTGGTCTTTGTCTTTCTCTGCCTGACTTATTTCACTGAGCCTAACACTCTCTAGCTCCATCCATGTTGCTGCAAATGGTAGGATTTGTTTCTTTCTTATGGCTGAATAGTATTGCATTATGTATATGTACCACCTCTTCTTTATCCATTCATCTACTTATGGACACTTAGGTTGCTTCCATATCTTGGCTATTGTAAATAGTGCTGTGATAAACAGGGGTGCATATGTCTTTTTGAATCTGAGAAGTTCTTTTCTTTGGGTAAATTCCTAAGAGTGGAATTCCTGGGTCAAATGGTATTTCTATTCTTAGTTTTTTGAGGAACCTCCATATTGCTTTCCACAATTGTTGAATTAGCTTACATTCCCACCAGTACTGTAGGAGGGTTCCCCTTTCTCTGCATCCTCACCAGCATTTGTTGTTCCTTGTCTTTTCGATGTTGGCCACCCTAACTTGTGTGAGGCGATATCTCATTGTGGTTTTAATTTGCATTTCCCTGATAATTAGCTATGTGGAGCATCTTTCATGTGCCTGTTGGCCATTTGAATTTTTTCTTTGGAGAAGTATCTGTTCATATCCTCTGCCCATTTATTAATAGGGTTATTTGCTTTTCAGGTATAGAAGCATATGAGTTCTTTATTTATTTTGGATGTTAACACCTTGTCAGATATGTCATTTATAAATATATTCTCCCATACAGTAGGACGCCTTCTCGTTCTGCTGATGGTGTCCTTTGCTGTACAGAAGCTTTTTAGCATGATGTAGTCCATTTTTTATTTTGTTTCCCTTTCCCGAGGATATGTGTTCAGGAAAAAGTTGCTCATGTTTATATTCAAGAGATTTTTGCCTATGATTTCTTCTAAGAGTTTTATGGTTTCATGACCTATATTCAGGTCTTTGATCCATTTTGAGTTTACTTTTGTGTATGGGGTTAGACAATAATCTAGTTTCATTCACTTACATGTAGCTGTCCAGGTTGGCCAACACCAGTTATTGAAGAGGCTATTTCCCCATTATATATCAATGGCTCCTTTATCATATATTAATTGACCATGTATGCTGCTGTTTATATCTGGGATCTGTAGTCTGCTCCATTGGTCTATGGGACTGTTCTTGTGTCAGTACCAAATTGTCTTGATTACTGTGTCTTTGTAGTAGAGCTTGAAGTTGGGGAGCATAATCCCCCCAGCTTTATTCTTCCTTCTCAGGATTGCTTTGGCTATTCAGGGTCTTTTTTGGTTCCATATGAATTTTAGAACTATTTTCTCTAGTTCGTTGAAGAATGCTATTGGTATATTGATAGAAATTGCATTGAATCTGTAGATTGCTTTAGGCAGGATGGCCATTTTGACAATATTAATTCTTCCTATCCATGAGCAGGGGATGTGTTTCCATTTATTAGTATCCTCTTTAATTTCTCTTAGGAGTGTCTTGTAGTTTTCAGGGTATTGGTCTTTCACTTCCTTGGTTAGGTTTATTCCTAGGTATTTTATTCTTTTTGATGCAATTGTGAATGGAATTGTTTTCCTGATTTCTCTTTCTGCTTGTTCATCATTAGTGTATAGGAATGCAACAGATTTCTGTGTATTAATTTTGTATCCTCCATTTTGCTGAATTCAGATATTAGATCTAGTAGTTTTGGAGTGGATCATTTAGGGTTTTTTATGTACAATATCATGTCATCTGCAAATAGGGACAGTTTAACTTCTTCCTTGCCAATCTGGATGCCTCTTATTTCTTTGTGTTTTCTGATTACTGTGGCAAGGACCTCCGGAACTATGTTGAATAAAAGTGGACAGGGTGGGCATCCTTGTTTTGTTCCTGATCTTAAAGGAAAACCTTCTGGCTTCTCACTGTTAAGTGTAATGTTGGCTGTGGGTTTGTCATATATGGCCTTTATTATGTTGAGGGACTTGCCCTCTATACCCATTTTGTTGAGAGTTTTTATCATGAATGGTTGTTGAATTTTGTCAAATGCTTTTACAGCATCTATGGAGATGATCATGTGGTTTTTGTTCTTCTTTTTGTTGATATGGTGGAGATGTTGATGGATTTTCAAATGTACCATCCTTGCATTCCTGGAATAAATCCTACTTGATGATGATGGATGATCTTTTTGATGTGTTTTTGAATTTGGTTTGCTAATATTTTTAAAAGTATTTTTGCATATATTCATCAGGAATATTGGTCTGTAATTTTATTTTTTGTGTTGTCTTTGCCTGGTTTGGTATTAGCATGATGCTGGCTTCATAGAATGAGTTGAGAGTATTCCCTCTTTTTCTACTTTTTGGAAACCATCAGGTTCAGGGATTTTCTTCTTAGGTAGTTTTTTGATTATCAATTCAATTTCCTTGCTGGTGATTGCTCAATTCAGATTTTCTGTTTCTTTTTGGGTCAGCATTGGAAGATTGTATTTTTCTAGGAAGTTGTCCATTTCTTCTAGGTTATCCAGTTTGTTAGCATATAATTTTTCATAGTGTTCTCATTCTTTGTATTTCTGTGGTGTCTGTAGTGATTTTTGCTTTCTCATTTCTGATTCTGTTTATGTGTGTAGACTCTCTTTATTTCTTGATAAGTCTGGCTATGGGTTTATCTTTTTTGTTTATTTTCTCAATGAACCAGCTTCTGCTTTCATTGATTCTTTTTAGTGTTTTATTCTTCTCGGTTTTATTTACTTCTGCTCTAATCTTTATTATGTCCCTCCTTCTACTGACTTTGGGTCTCATTTGTTCTTTTTCTAGTTTCGTTCATTGTGAGTTTAGACTGTTCATTTGAGATTGTTCTTCTTTCCTGAGGTAGGCCTGTATTGCAGTATACTTCCCTCTTAGCATGGCCTTTGCTCCATCCAAGATTTTGCAGTGTTGAGTTATTGTTTTCATTTGTCTCCATATATTGCTTTATCTCTGTTTTTATTTGGTCATTGATCCATTGATTATTTAGGATCATGTTATTAAGCCTCCATGTGTTTGTGAGCTTTTTCATTTTCTTTGTGTAATTTATTTCTAGTTTCATATCTTTGTGATCCAGAAGCTGGTTGGTACAATTTCAATCTTTTTGAATTTACTGAAGCTCTTTTTGTGGCCGAGTATATTATCTATTCTTGAAAATGTTCCATGTACACTTGAGAAGAATGTGTATAGGTTGCTTTTGGATGGAGTGTTCTATAGATGTCCGTTATGTCCTTCTGTTCTAATACATTCTTCAGTGCCTCTGTCTCCTTATTTTTTGTTTGGTTGCTCTGTCCTTTGGAGTGAATGGGGTGTCAAAGTCTCCTAGAATGAATGCATTGCATTCTCTTTCTCCTTTTAATTCTGTTAGTATTTGTTTCACATATGTAGATGCTCCTGTGTTGGGTGCATAGATATTTATAATGGTTATATCCTCTTGTTGGACTGACCCCTCTTTGTCTCTTGTTACTTTCTTTGTTTTGAAGTCTATTTTATCTTATACAAGTACTTCAACTCCTATTTTTTGTCCCTATTACTTGCATGAAATATCTTTTTCTGTCCCTTTACTTTCAGTCTGTGCATGTCTTTGGGTTTGAAGTGAGTCTTTTGTTGGCAGCACATAGACGGTTTTTGTTTTTTTATTCCTTCCATGACTCTCTGTCTTTTGATTGTTGCATTCAGAACATTTACATTAAAGGTGATTATCGATAGGTATGTACTTATGGCCACTGCAGGCTTTAGATTCGTGGTCTCCAAATGTCCTAGGGTAATTCCCTTACTGTGTAACACTCTAATTTTACTTACTTAGTATGCTATTACAACCTAAACATTATTTCTTTTTTTTTCCTTTTTTTTCCTCCTCCATTCTTTATATATTAGATATCATATTCTACACTCTTTTTCTATCCCTTGATTGACTTTGGTGGTAGTTGATTTGATTTTGCATCTGCTTAGTAATTAATTGTTCTACTTTACTGTGGTTTTATTTTCCCTGGTAACAGCTATTTAGCCTTAGGAATACTTCCTTCTAAAGCAGTCACTCCAAAATGCACTGTAGAGGTGTTTTGTGGGAGGTAAATTCTCTCAGCTTTTGCTTATCTGAAAATTGTTTAATCCCTCATTCAAATTTAAATAATAATATTGCCGGTTAGAGTATTCTTGGTTGAAGTCCCTTCTGCTTTATCGCATTAAATATATCATGCCACTCTCTTCTGGCCTGTAAGGTTTCTGTTGAGAAGTCTGATGATAGCCTGATGGGTTTTCCTTTGTATGTGATCTTTTTTTCTCTCTCTAGCTGCTTTAAAAGTCTGTCCTTATCCTTGATGTTTGCCATTTTAATTATTATATGTCTTGGTGTTGTCCTCCTTGGGTCCCTAGTGTTGGGAGATCTGTGGGCTTCCATTGCCTGGGAGACTACCTCCTTGCCCAGACTGAGGAAGTTTTCAGCAATTACCTCCTCAATGACACTTTCTATCCCTTTTTCTCTCCCTTCTTCTTCTGGTACCCCTATAATCCATGTTCCGTTTGGAGTGGTCACACACATCTCTCAATATTCTTTCATTCTTTATTCTCTCTGTGCCTCAGCTTCTTTGTATTCCTCTTCTTTGATTTCTATTTCATTTACCGTCTCTTCTACTACATCTAATCTGCTTTTAAATCCCTCCATTGTATGTTGCATTTCAGATATGGAATTTCTTAATAATTGAATTTCCATCATATATTCATCCCTGAGTTCTTGAATTTTTTTCTGTACCTCCATGCTCATGTTTATGATTTTTATTTTTAACTTTCTTTCAGGAAGATTGGTGAGTTCAGTTTCATTTGGTCCATTTTCTGGTGTTTGTGAAATTTTTGTTTGAAGCAGCTTCCTTTGATGTTTCATATTTGTATGTGGCGCCCTCTAGTGCCCAAAAGCTGTAGTCTCTGGTGCTGCTCAGTCCCTGGAGTGATGTTGGGGCTGCAGGGGAGTGGTGCTGGTGCCTGGGGGGAGGAAAGAGCTGTTTCCTGCTTCCTGGCTACTGTGCCTATCTCCACTATTAGTACCGGTTGGCCAAGCACACAGGTGGAAGCCTCTGTGCTTTGCATCTGTAGCTGCCATTGGTGAATCTCCCTTTGGCTGGCCTCCTGCCAGGGCAGGGACTGTTGGTTTGTGAGCCGGTGCCTATCCCTTCTCCCGCACAGCAAGCTCCATGCAATCCCCATCCCTTTAGCAGCCGTCTAGCTGCTAGGAAGCCTCACAGACCACCCGCCTTTCCTTTGTTCCAGAGCATGCAGACGTGGATCCCTGTCCTCCACAAATGGCTGGAATCTCAGTCTCTCCAAGTATTCTGTCACTCTTAGCTTTCCAACCCCACTAATCTCCAGAGCACCACCATGCAATGTAGGTTTGTGCTCCTAAAGCAGATATCCAGGGCTGGGTGTTCAGCAGTCCTAGGCTTCCACCCCTTCCCCGCTCCATTTCTCTTTCTCCCACCAGTGAGCTGGAGTGGGGGAAGGGCTTGGGTCCCGCTGGATCAAGGCTTTGGTACGTTACCCTCTTTCTTGAGGCATGCTCTGTTGTCCAGGTGTATGCAGTCTGTTGCAGCCTTCTTTCCTGTTGCTCATTTAGGATTAGTTGTATTAACTATATTTTTATATTATATGTAGTTTTGGGAGGAGTTCTCTGTCTCACCTCTTGTGCTGCCATCTTGAATCTCCACACTGAGGCCTTAGTTCTTTATAACAAACATTATGAGTTTCAAATACTTTCAAAGCATTATAATTGTGTTTGGCCCTTAAGAAGACCTATATGTATTGCAAATAGTCCATGGCACTGGTTATAGTTTCAAGTTAAAATTCACAAAAGCATATAGTGGAATAGAATTTTTGGACAAAATGGTTAAACTGGAATCTAAAATAATCAATTTTATATTTTTCAAAGATAGCTGCAGAAGCAGCATATATTATGAATATAATGAAGGAGTGACTTGGAAAAATCAGTTAGCAAAATATATGACAGTCAAATCACATTCCTTTCTAACAAGAGGACGAATCATTGACTATCACCAGTATGAGAGCCAACACCTGAAAGTGTAAGGAAAAAATATATATATAACTTTGTTTTGTGCTTGCATAGGCATATGTGGAAGGTCAAGTTGACCTAAAAGAAAAAAAAAAGGCAATGTTTGCTTCTCTTTTCTTTTTTGAGCCAAGTTCCTGTTTTTTTTTGGAAAAAGTCTGTAACACCCCAGTGATTAAATCTTCTATGTAAGCATGTTGTATCGAAATGCCAAACCACAATCATGTTTCCATTGATCTACTTGCCTGCATCAAATCCTATATAAGAAATAAACACCTGCTAGCCGGGGTCGAGCTCCGCTCCTGTGTGAGTTGTGAGGCTCGACCCCCGCGCGGGAATACTCAATAAACCTCTTGTTTCTTACAGCAAGATTGGTCTCCGATGAGTATTTGGGTCGCCGTCCTTCCCGGGGATGAGCAGGGCCTAATACTTAGGTCTTACATTTGGGGGCTCGTCTGGGATCGGCGGCCACCCTCTTCTCCGGAGACCCACTTGGAGGTAAGCAGAGGATCCTTAAGTTTTTGTGTGCGCCGGCGCCTATTCATTCTGTCAGGTACCTGGGTCTGTGAAAAGCGCTTTTACTTTGGCAGCCGCTTGCCGTTCCTGTAAGGAAACGGAAAGCTGTGGTAAGGCAGACGTGCCAGGGGCCACAAGCTGCAACCCTGGGGGACGCCCCTGGGTGTGAAACGGGGGATTTTTCCGCCCGTCTGTTAGAAGGGGAAAGGGTCCGATTTGAGCGGATTCAACGGAGGGACCCTCCCCCGTCTGAGTATTTCTCGTGTCTGAGGAAGACAAGAGGAGGGAAGTGTTTTTTGGCGTCTGTTGTTCTCTGTTTTGCCCTTTTTGTCTGTTGTTGCTCTCTGTCTTGCCATTTTTGTATATTGAGAGACGATTGACATGGGACAGACAGTGACAAACCCCTTGTCTCTGACCCTAGACCATTGGACGGACGTTAGGAAACGAGCCCATGACTTATCTGTGGAAATTAAAAAAGGCCAGTGGCAAACCCTTTGTTCTGCCGAGTGGCCAACCTTTGATGTGGGATGGCCCCCAGAGGGCACGTTTAACCGAAAATTGATTTTTGCTGTGAAGAATTTTGTCTTTCAGCCGGGACCTGACGCCCACCCAGATCAACAACCGTATATAATGACCTGGCAAAATCTGGTTGATAATCCCCCCCCTTGGGTAAAACCATGGGTTCACCCGCCAAAGGGGCAGAGGTCCCAGGTCTTAGTCTTAAACCGAGGTGGAAACGGGGGTGCGAAGACCCGAAGACTTAAAATATATCCTGAAGTTGAATCCCCTCCTGAATGGTCAGAACCTTTTCCTCCCCCGTATCATCTTGAGGCAGTGGCGGAACCTGTTCCAGCCCCTGAACCACAACCCGCTCAACCGGTAGTACAAGAGAGGGAAGGAGAAGGGCCCAGTGCTCCCCCTTTACCAGCACCAACAGGGGGACCGGCGGCGGGTACCCGAAGCCGTACGGGGGCCCCTCCTGGGGATGCCCCGGACTCTACTGTAACCCTACCACTTAGAGTCTACGGCCCTCCCGTGCCACCCCCGGGAGTCCAACCCATGCAGTATTGGCCATTTTCCTCGGCAGATATATATAATTGGAAGGCTAATCATGCTTCCTTTTCAGAAAATCCTGTAGGACTTACTGGATTGATGGAGTCTCTCATGTTCTCTCATCAACCCACTTGGGATGATTGCCAGCAGCTGTTTCAGTCTCTTTTTACCACGGAAGAGAGAGAGAGAATCCTGTTAGAAGCCCAGAAAAATGTTTTAGGAGACAATGGGCAACCCTCCCAACTTCCCCATGTGATAGACGCTGGATTCCCGCTGACTCGACCCAACTGGGACTTCAACACCCCGGAAGGTAGGGAGAGGCTGACTGTCTACCGCCGGGCTCTGGTGGCAGGTCTCAAGGGGGCTGCGCGACGGCCCACTAATCTGGCTAAGGTAAGAGAAATTCTTCAGGGGCCCACTGAACCGCCTTCAGTTTTTCTTGAACGCCTTATGGAGGCTTACAGGCGCTATACTCCTTTTGATCCCACCTCTGAGGGACAGCGGGCAGCCGTAGCTATGGCATTTATAGGGCAATCAGCTTCTGACATCAAAAAGAAGCTGCAGCGCCTCGAGGGATTACAAGATTTTACTTTACAGGATTTAGTGAAGGAGGCTGAGAAAGTGTATCACAAAAAAGAGACAGAGGAAGAGAAAGAAGAAAGGCAGAAGAGAGAAAGAGAGGAAAGGGAGGATAGGAGAGACAGAAGACAGGAGAAAAATTTATCTAGGATTTTGGCCACAGTAGTAGGAGGGAAAGAAAGAGAGCTTCAGGGGCCTAGACAGGTAGGGAACCTGAGCAACAGGGGCCAAAAGACGATGAGAGCCATGGGAAGGCCACCCCTTGACAAAGATCAATGTGCCTACTGCAAGGAGAGAGGGCACTGGGCCCGAGAGTGCCCAAAGAAGAGGGACAGGAATCCAAAGGTGGTAACATTAGGTGAAGAGGATTAGGAAGGACGGGGCTCAGATCCCCTCCCCGAGCCCAGGGTAACCTTACAGGTGGAGGGGCGACCAGTGGACTTTCTGGTCGATACTGGGGCAGAACACTCTGTGTTACTAGAACCCTTGGGAAAATTGAAAGACAAGAAGTCCCTAGTCCTGGGCGCCACAGGAAAAAAAACTGTATTCATGGACTACCCGAAGGGATGTAGATCTAGGTATGGGACGGGTAACCCACTCATTCTTAGTCATACCTGATTGCCCCTCCAATCTGTTAGGGAGAGACCTCCTCACAAAAATGGGAGCCCAAATTTTCTTCTCCCCATCGGGACCTGAAGTCACCTTGAAGGAAGATCCTACCATTGTTTTAAGTTTAGAATTGGAAGAAGAATATCGAATATTTACTGAAAGTACAAACCCTGAAGATATGCAAGACTGGTTGAGACGATTTCCCCAAGCGTGGGCAGAAACAGGGGGGACGGGCTTAGCAGTACAAATTCCACCTCTGGTGATAGAAATGAAGGCTTGTGCCACCCCAGTAGCAGTACGTCAGTACCCCATGAGCCAGGAGGCCAGATTAGGCATTCGCCCCCACATTCAGAGACTCTTACAGTCGGGGATCCTGGTGCCATGCCGCTCCCCATGGAACACCCCATTGTTACCCATTAAAAAGCCCGGCACAGGGGACTATCGACCAGTCCAGGACCTGCGGGAGGTGAACAAGAGGGTTCAAGATATTCATCCCACAGTGCCTAATCCTTATAACCTCCTCAGTTCTCTTCCCCCTGAAAGAGCCTGGTACACCGTGCTGGACTTAAAAGACGCTTTCTTCTGCATGAGATTACATCCGTCAAGTCAGCCCGTCTTTGCATTTGAATGGGGAGAGCCTGGCACTGGGCAAACAGGACAACTGACCTGGACCCGATTACCTCAAGGGTTTAAGAATTCTCCTACCATCTTCGACGAGGCGCTACACCGGGACTTGGCCCCCTTTCGGGCCGCACATCCCAAGGTAACTCTCCTCCAGTATGTTGATGATTTACTTTTAGCAGGAGAAACTTATCAAGATTGCCTTGAGGGGACTAGAAGCCTCCTCTCCGAACTGGGCTGGTTAGGATACCGAGCCTCAGCCAAGAAGGCTCAGCTATGTAAGCAGGAGGTGGTCTACTTGGGCTACTCTTTAAAAGAGGGAAAAGGTGGCTGACCGAGGCCAGGAAGAAGACTGTCATGCAGATCCCAGTACCTAAGACATCTAGACAGGTACGTGAATTCCTGGGCACTGCCGGCTTCTGCCGACTTTGGATCCTGGGCTTTGCTACCTTGGCAGCCCCTCTCTACCCTCTAACCAAGGAAGGGGTAAGATTTCAATGGGAAAAGGAACATCAACAGGCTTTCGATGAAATTAAGAAAGCCCTCCTCTCAGCTCCGGCCTTGAGCTTGCCAAACTTGACCAAGCCTTTTACCCTCTATGTGGATGAGAGAGGGGGTGTAGCCAGAGGAGTTCTTACCCAGACCTTGGGGCCCTGGAAGAGGCCGGTGGCATACCTGTCAAAGAAACTGGACCCAGTGGCCAGCGGATGGCCATCCTGCTTGAAGGTCATTGCAGCAGTTGCAATCTTGATTAAAGATGCTGATAAACTGACTATGGGACAACGGGTGACTGTAATTGCGGCCCATGCCCTAGAGAGTGTTATTCGCCAGCCTCCCGACCGATGGATGTCAAATGCTCGCATGACCCACTATCAAAGTTTGTTGCTGACAGAGAGAGTCGTCTTTGGCCAACCGGCCCTTCTCAACCCTGCTACCTTGCTGCCAGAGAACACTGAGGAGCCAGTAGTTCATACTTGTGCAGACATACTGGCTGAGGAAACTGGAGTCAGGAGTGACCTTACAGACACTCCCTGGCCTAACGGAACCACCTGGTTCACAGATGGCAGCAGCTTCGTAATTGAAGATACCTTCACAGGATGGGTAGAAGCTTACCCAACTAAGGCAGAAACTGCCAACATAGTGGCCAAGAAGATATTAGAAGAAATTTTCCCCAGGTTTGGAATCCCCAAGGTAATCGGATCTGACAACGGGCCCGCCTTCGTTGCTCAGGTAAGTCAGGGACTGGCCAAACAAATGGGGTTCAGTTGGAAATTACATTGTGCATATAGACCCCAAAGTTCAGGACAGGTAGAGAGAATGAACAGAACTCTAAAAGAGACCTTGACTAAATTAGCCTTAGAGACCGGCGGGAATGACTGGACAGCCCTCCTTCCTTTTGCCCTGTTCCGGGTAAGAAATACCCCGGGACGCTTTGGACTAACCCCCTATGAGCTTTTGTGTGGAGGACCACCCCCCCTTGTGGAAACAGGAAAGATACATAACCCTGATGTTGTTCTTTCTCAATCTTTATTCACCCACCTAAAAGCCCTAGAAGTAGTTCGCCGACAGGCATGGGAACAATTGAAAGAAGCTTACTCCACTGAGTCCACCACGTCCCTCACCAGTTCCAGGTGGGAGACGCAGTCTACGTGCGCAGACACCATGTTGGGAACCTCGAACCTCAGTGGAAGGGACCCTACCTAGTCCTGCTGACAACTCCCACTGCAGTGAAGGTCGAGGGAATAGCCGCCTGGATCCACGCCTCCCACCTAAAAGCGGCACCAAAGGCGGAAGAAGATGAGTCCTGGCACGTGGAAAAGACTGATAATCCTCTTAAGCTTTGCCTGCGCCGCGCGGTAACCCTGACCCCAACTAACCCCCACGCCCCCCAGCAGTTAACCTGGCTCCTTATTGACCCAGATACAGGTACCATCCTTAACCAAACTCGAAACACCGCCCCTCCTGGGACATGGTGGCCAGATCTCTACTTTTGCCTCCGCCAAATAAATATGGGAGTCAAAAGAACACTCCCGAACTTGGCCCGCAGTTATGGCTTCTATAGCTGCCCAGGCACTGATAAGGGACGATATTGTGGAGGAATACAAGATTCTTACTGTAAGCAGTGGGGTTGTGTTACATCTAATGATGGGGACTGGAAATGGACCACGGACTCCTCCCGAGATCGGTTGAACTTCTCTTACGTAAATTCTGGGCCAGGCAAGTACACCACGATGGAGTTATATAAAGAAAAAAATTGCTCCCCTAATGATTTAGATTTTGTGAAAATAGGCTTTACTGAAAAAGGAAAAAAGGAGGGTACCGGCAAATGGGTAGCAGGTATGAATTGGGGAATAGTTTTTTGGAAATATGGGGGAGGAGAAAAATCCACCCTGACAGTTCAATTGAAAATAGAGACTCCATCGGCCCAGCCAATTGGCCCCAACGGAGTGTTACCCGAACAAGGGCCACCAGCTAAAAGCCCTCCCAAGCCACTGCATCCCCCTCAGGAGAGGACAGAGACCCCTACCACCCCCAGGATAGAGTCTGCCTCTGTGCTAGCTACCCCAGCCCCTCCACCCAGTACAGGGCAGAGATTGCTGAATTTGATACAAGGAGCCTTCCAAGTCCTGAATAGTACAAATCCTAATGTCACCAAGTCATGCTGGCTGTGCCTGGCCTCCAGTCCTCCTTATTATGAAGGCATAGCTACTCCTGGAATTTACAATAATACAACTAGTCATAATTCTTGTAGCTGGGGATCGGGTAACAAGCTTACTCTCACTGAAGTTTCAGGAAAAGGAATGTGCCTTAGTACTCCTCCTAGAGCATACCAACATTTGTGTAATACCACTGAGAAAATCCCCCAAGCTTCTTCCAATTATTACCTGGTGCCCAGCTTGGATAAGTGGTGGGCCTGCAGTACTGGCTTAACTCCATGTGTTTCCACCGCTGTTTTTAACAATTCCAGAGATTATTGTGTGTTAGTACAGCTAGTGCCCCGGGTCTTCTACCACCCTGAAGATTCCTTTGTTGCTGAGTTCGACTGCTGATCCCCCAGGTACAGAAGAGAACCAGTCTCTCTAACTCTAGCTGTTCTTTTGGGCTTGGGAATAACAGCTGGAGTAGGCACTGGAACTGCTGCTTTAATACAGGGACCCCAACATTACCAAATGTTAAGAGCTGCAGTAGATGAAGATTTGAAAGCTTTAGAGCAATCTATTTCTAAGCTAGAAGAATCCCTGACTTCCTTGTCTGAGGTAGTATTACAAAATAGAAGGGGGTTAGATTTATTATTCTTAAAGGATGGAGGATTGTGTGCTGCATTAAAAGAAGAGTGCTGCTTTTATGTAGATCACTCTGGGGTTATCAAAGATTCTATGGCTAAGCTAAGAGAAAAATTGGAAAAACGAAGATATGAAAAGGAGGCTCAGCAAGGATGGTTTGAAAAGTGGTTTAACCATTCCCCTTGGTTTACCACGTTACTCACTGGACTTTCCGGACCCCTTTTAGTAATACTCCTTTTGCTTACTTTCGGGCCCTGTATCTTAAATAAGATAATAACTTTTGTCAGAGAGCGTGTTAGTGCTGTGCAAATTCTAATGTTACAAGAATGATACCACCCTGTACCAAGTGTCGAGTGTTGAGTAAGCTAAACCAATTCCATGATTGGAATATTTCCAAAAGAAAAAGGGGGGAGTGTAAGGAAAAAAAAATAATATAACTTTGTTTTGTGCTTGCATAGGCATATGTGGAAGGTCAAGTTGACCTAAAAGAAAAAAAAAAGGCAATGTTTGCTTCTCTTTTCTTTTTTGAGCCAAGTTCCTGGTTTTTTTTGGAAAAAGTCTGTAACACCCCAGTGATTAAATCTTCTATGTAAGCATGTTGTATCGAAATGCCAAACCACAATCATGTTTCCGTTGATCTACTTGCCTGCATCAAATCCTATATAAGAAATAAACACCTGCTAGCCGGGGTCGAGCTCCGCTCCTGTGTGAGTTGTGAGGCTCGACCCCCGCGCGGGAATACTCAATAAACCTCTTGTTTCTTACAGCAAGATTGGTCTCCGACGAGTATTTGGGTCGCCGTCCTTCCCGGGGATGAGCAGGGCCTAATACTTAGGTCTTACAAAAGAAAGCATCAGAGAAAACATAATCAAAGCAAAAGTGTCCTACATTTTTAAAGTATAGTTCTTCCTTCAGAATTATTAAAGCTGCTCTATCTATTGCCTTGAGAATTCCACACAATGAATTCATAAGAAGAGTAAGATATAATCCCTAATTTCTTTTGTGAGAGTGGGAGGATACAGTTATACAACATTCCATTATTTTACAAATCTCTGATTTGAACATTCAAAGTAGAATGGAAAGTTTAAATTAAATATATTTTTACTTGGGAATGAATTTGAGTAATATCTGCTAATCTTAGAGGCACAAAGGATCTGTACAGTTTTGTACTACAAAGACCGTCCTTTGGCAAACAGGAAAAAAAATGTATAACCAAGTAGAGAGGTAAGGGTTTCCTGTCTTCACCCTTCATTTTGCTCCTGCAGTTTGTGCACAAAAACCTGCTTGCACGCATCTATGTAAGACAGGACTTACAAACAAGTGCATACTGGAATGAATTTTATTGTTTGGAAGGCTGTATGTGGCTATTTGTCAAAAGTTATGATGCCATTAAAGAGAATCACTTTAGAAGGTACAGTATAAATTAGTATTATGCAGTGTGGGACAGTGTAAAAAAGAGGTAGCTTGGATATAATAAAGTCTTTTTGTCATTGCTGGGGCTTGAGGTTTTAGTATAGTGGTTTAACTATGTAGTTCCTAAAGCTAGACTGTGGGATTTGAAACGTGGCTCCACAACTTGCAGCCTGTAAGCGACCATCTTGAGAATGTCACTCCTCTTGTCTGCACCTCTGTTCATGACTTAAATTGGATTCAGTGTGAGAATTTAAAATAAGACACATATAAGTGTGTTTTAACATACTTAATAAGTGACTTTTCATGGTTGCTGTTATTATTGGTATATAGATTATACTATCTTTGAAATCAGAGTTATAAGGATCCTGTTCCTTTTATAGACTTTCCCTCTGTTAATGGTCTTATTTTCATAGGCTAGTCTCAAATAACCCTTAAAGAATGTTTCTTCACTTATAACGTGGGTGTAAAGGAAGTGATAATATTTAGTGTCCTTCAGACTGTCAAAATCTCTAATGATCAAAAAATGAAATGAAACAGAGCCTCTTTATCCTCCCTACTGTTGCTATTTTAGAGGACTTTGTAAAGAAGCTGTAAATCTGGAAAGAGATCTAAATGCTCACTGAAGTTGACAAATCCACTGAGACCTGACTTTCCACTCAAAGTAAATTCTGATGTTCTGGCTATTTGTGACATGTTATTCATCTGCTGATTGATGACCTGTTCTTTAAATGGTAATGCCATTATACACGCACATGTATGCACACACACACACACATACATAAAAGTCATAATTGTTGTGTCTTTGCAGACTTGGGAAGGTTTGGTGGGATTTTTTTATAATGAAGTGGCCACATTAAAACTGAGAAGTTAAAGGTAAAATGTAAGTTTGTCACAATTATGTTTCATATTGGCAGGTGTTCTGAACTTTCTGTTTGATAACTAGACATATAAATTTCAGTTCTTAAAGCTTTGCAGCCAATTTAAGGGCTCATTTATTTCACTGACAGCAAGATGTATGTGCAGCCTGGCATACTGGATGTCTGGGGCCAAAATCGGCACTTTGTTGCTTGCTTGTCTCACAGGGAGTAAATAGTAGCAATTTTTCAACATAGGCATACTAGCACAAGGTGTTTAGCAAATAAATGAGCATAAGATGACCTGTGGTGTCCTGAAATTACCAAAATTCATGAATAATAAAATGATCTATAGATTGTTAGCAGAGGGCTACAGCACAGGCTAATTTGCAGCCAGTGAAGCTTTGCAGGATAATTTATAACTTTTGAAAATTTAATGACTTCATCAATTTTTACCTACTTTTTACCAATATAATCTCCTGAATACCACTTTCAGCTATGATTTCCTTGTAAGAAAATAGCTAAGACACCTACATGCTTAGGTTATTAACATTAAAGTTGATTTATTTGGATTTCTTGATTGTTTTATATAATATAATAGAGGAGAAAACTTAAGTGCTTGTATGTGTTTTCTTTTAATAAGACAATTTTATGGCATACATAGTTATTATGTAGTTTGATGCTACTATTTCAGGGGCATATCATTTCACTTTTGACAGTTAAGTTTTTAAATTGAAGTATTGACAGTTATTTTTTTCTTTATAAATGGCACAGAAAAAATTATTTAAACAAATATAGTAATATACATATATATAGCTTCTTATACTCAAATTACTTAGAGAATGTTTTTATATAATTCTTTCAACACAATTAACAAATAATTCTTGAACTTTAGTTTTATGTTCTTTTACCAAAGACAATTTCTTTAGAATTCTAGAATATATCTGTATTGCCTATTTTTTTCCCTTATAATATTTACATTCCATGGTTAATTTGCTTAGATCTATGATCATACTTAGACTATGGCTTTAAGATACTATTCTTTTTTTCTGTATTTTCTGATGGTTGAATTTATGAACTTTGTATCATTGTGTCATATATATGAATGATGCAACTTTTTGTAGATAAATCCACGTTCTTTAGATTTTTCTCAGTATTGAAGAATTTGTTCATTGAAATTGATGTGGTTATTGCCAAGAACCAAATTTATTTCCTGACAACGTCTAAACAAGTTAGTCAGCAACTTGGATGATATAGGTGCTATCAAAGTAGAATGTGAATATAAAGCAATACAAACTATTTTCATCTGTGATACTTAAAAAAGTAGAATATGATTCAAAAGGAAGCAGTTGTATTTAAAATAGTGGTATTACATAAATGTAACATGTTGTTATGTTTATTATATGTAACTTTGGGTTTTAGTGGCTTATTTTTGGTAACTTTATATTTATTTCCACTACTTATCTTTTATCATAGTTAAACTGTGTATTCATCCCCACTGTTCTCTGTTTGAAGGGTTTTTTTGATTCACAGATTTTTTTTCTGCTAAGTATAAAAATTAATCCAAATCATTTGTAATCCTTTAATAAATGTTTTCTTATCAAATAGAATCAGTAGAATTCTATATTGTATAATAAAATTTAATAACTACAAATTTTAATCTGTCATATTATTAATATACACATAAGTACTAATAATAATTACTCAGAAGAAGGGGTCTTAAACTTATTGCATAGCTTCTGTGACCCATGTACTATAGTATTTTACATATGATATTAGCGCCTCGTAACCTTTCAATATAGGAATTAATACTGCATTGTATTCCAGCAAACTGAGATCAATAAATAAAAGCAACTTTTTCAAGGTCTTATGTGTATTGAATGAAAGAACCAATGTTCAAATTCATACATGCATCTAAGCTGTGTGTCTTTCCAAGATACCACAAATTGTTCCAGGATCCATCTCTGTGTGTTAAAAACTATAACAGTTTTTGGAATTTAAATAACATGTTTCATGACTTATTTTGGTGACCAGCTTTTTATACTTACTATGTTCTATTTACCTGAGTCAACCCTACTATGCATTTCCCCAAATTTCTTAATTGCTACTGTCTTTCATACTATCACTTGATATAATGAAAGGAAGATAAGGAATAAAGAGATCTTATGGTCTTGTTTATGTTTCTGCTGTTTAATTCCCTGGGCTTCAGGGATTTTTTTCCCATAAACATGACAAGCTAATAAAATTCTTCTTAGCAGTTTTGCATTGGTGAATACCACACAGTATATGTGATAGCCCAAAAGTATTCTAATTATAATTCCCATGAAATGAAGAGACTACTGAGTGAGGACTCAAAAATAATTATATTGTAAAGAAGGTTAATAAATTACTAAACAGAGGGAAGGTGAGAGAAACAGAGAGAAAGTGTGAGAGGCCTGTTCAGAGATAAACCAATTGATTTCAAATTGAGTTATTCTAGATTATTTTTAATATTTCGCTTGCTAGTTGCCAAAAGTTATGTATTATAAATGTGGCTTGTCAATAAAGAATTTTAGAGCCAAGAGGATCAGAGTGAATTATTGGCAGTCAACAACTTAGTTTGGATATTTATTTGCTCTTAGCCTGTATTTTTCACAGGCAAGCTGAGTCATTTTAATGTTCTGAGCTGAGATGGACAAATAAATGAGGAATGTAGGTGAATAAGTAATACATATTGAGAAGTATATTTTCCAGGGGGAATGGTCATGCCGCTATACTAAAATGAAAATGTTTGGTGAGAAAGAAATACTATCACAATCAATTTGACCAGTATAAAATGAACTATCAGCAAAGACAGTCTAATATGTGGGAACCCTTACTTAAATTTTCACCCGTTTCTCCTGTCAGTGGTTTTCATTTTCCCTCTTTTTATTGACTCATTAATAAAATACCTTTTTAGAATTTTTCCATTATTATTTAAAATATTTCTGTGAACAGTGAAAAACTAAAAGTTGAAAATTTCTCAAATGGAGACTTAGAAAGTGTGTGTGTGTGTGTGTGTGTGTGTGTGTGTGTGTGTGTTTGTTTTTGCCTTGAAAGGTTTGGTGAATGTCTTGATATCTGGGCAGGATCTTGGTGCAGTTGGTAGCAGTAGAGGCTCTCATAACTAAGTGGCTTTTAAATTCTACCTCCTCTAGAAATTGAGAGGAGAAAATGAGTCAGTTATTCAGCAGGTTAAATCTAGTATTTTCAACATGATGCCTTCCCTGAGCCTGGATCCCCTCCTTTGCTTTTTAAAAAATGGCTAGAAACTTGGATAATTCAAATTTTAAAGGTTTCACAAATTTTCAGACTTGTTTCTTTGAGGGACCCTTTGATTATTTAGCTCCCTTTGGCAACATAGGCATTGGTTATGTCAGTTATGATAAGAATGCTCTTAACACCTAGATATTTGTAAGACTTAAAAGTAAATTAATTGATTACACTCAGAACAATTAGCAGTGTTCTTAGGATTATTCCTAGGAACATTCAGTTGTTTTCATGCTGGTCACCCATGTTAATGACATGGAGGTACAGAAAAAATTTATTTTGAAGTTTTCATCTTATTTGAAAGTAAATCAATTATAGAAGTTCAAAGGGAGAATACATAATGAACTCTCCTTTTAGCCATTGGTTTTGGTGACCTGCCCCACACAAACTAGTGTTGGGTCCCCTTGTTCCACCAAAGATTCTCATCAATGGAATCCATGAATATATAAACCAGATATGTTGTATCCATAGAATGGAATGTTAGTCAGCCACAAAAAGGGATGAAGTGCTGACACATGCTTCACCATGGGAGATCCTTGAAAACACTATGCTAAGGGAAAGAAGCCAGACACAGAAGGCCTGTGCATCATTCCACCCATAGGAAATTTCTGAAATATGTAAATCCAAAGAGACAGAAAGTAGATTATGGTTGCCAAGGGACAGGAGAAGGAAGATGGGGAGTGAATTCTAATGGGTAAAGCATTTCTTTTTGCTGTGATGAAAATGTTCCGACTTAGATAGTAGTGATAGTTGCAAAAATATTGCAAATATACTGGAAATTCTGAGCATACTGATACCCTCTGAATTGCATACTTTAAAAGGTGAATTTTATAGTATGTGAATTATATGTCAATTTTGAAATGTTGGAAAACCATTTTGCAGTATAGTGTGTGTACCCGCAAATGCACATATATGTGTCAATTGGAATCATTTTACTTGTCAGTGTTGTGAAGTTTTGGAAGCTCTGGAAATTGATGATATTTCAAAGTGAAATAAAAGAAAACATTAGAGATTCAAGGTGTGGACTTTGAGGGATGTCCATACCTAATAGAGAAAGGAAAGGACAGGACACAAGGAAACTGCCTCTGAGAGTCTCTGGAGGATGCATCTCTGCAGCTTCCTATGGGTGAGCTGTAATTAATACAGGAGGAGGCCCCAGGGAGCTAGTTTACAACACATAATTAGGTGAATCATTTATTTATCTGAAGAGCCCATAATTTGCTAACATATATCTATCTGATAAGTAGTATTCTATAATCTACAATCCAGTATTAAAAAAAAATTCTGCTCTTCATAGAGCTTACATTTCAGTGAAGGTGGACAAGCCGTATACTAAGTATACACAAAACTTGTGTAGAGTTTCAGATGGTCATTAATGCTATAGAGAAAAATAAAGAAGGAAACAATTAAGAGTACTGGTGACTGCAATGGGGTATGGGGGGGAGGACTCGATAATGTGGGTAGTAACCACATTGTTTTTCATGTGAAACCCTCATAAGAGTGTATATCAATAATACCTTAATAAAAAAATTAAAAACAAGCGTATTGGGGACATCATTGGAGAGATTGTGGTCTTCATTCACTTTCAAAGTGTAAATTTTAATGCAAATGTCAGGGGAGGCCTAACTAGACAGACATATTTGAATAAATTCCTAGAGGTCATGATGGGAAAAGACATATGAGCATTTGAGGGAAAGACATATTCCGGCATAGTAACAGAGATATAAATGCTCTGAGACAGGAGCATGCCTCTGATATATTATAAGAATTTGGAACTAAAAACATTCTACTTCTTACAAACTAATTTTAGTATGAAGAATATTAATTATACAGAGTACTTATACTTTTTAATCGTATTTAGGTTAATCTGTGGTTTGGAACACATCATCAGATAGACCTTTTACAGTGGACATAATTCTCTGAAACAGTAGGAAGACCTAATTTTACAGAAATTTTTCATGGCTTCAGGTATGTTTAATTTCTACATATTTAATTTCTCTAAGAGGTAATGGTTATTTAAAACCTAGGCGTTTTTCATAAGTTCTCTCTCTTTCTCTCTGGTCTCTCTTCTGCGAGAGGAGGTAGGAAGTACTTTCTGGTATAAATCTTGCTATGTATGTCTACTTTATAGTCATGATATTTACATTTGTAATTTTCCTTATCATCAATAGGATTACACAATAAGATTTAAAAATGGGCATCACCTACACATTTACATTGAAATGTAAACAACCCACAATAATTAAGTGTATTGGGTTAGTATTTTTATTAGTCCAAATAACTTATTACCTGTCTGTGCTTGCATCCTTCATGATTCATTGTAATTTAATATAAAATTATGATAAGACTATAAGGATAATATTTTTTGTACCTATTTTTTCTCCTCTGTTGTTCAATGATTGCAGCATTAAGTCCTCACAGTTGTGACAGCTATAAAAGGATGTGGTTAGCTTATCTACAGCAAGCTGCAAAGGTAAAAATGGTAAAGTAATTTGCTACCACAAAATGGTTTTTAGTCATTTGCTTTTATATGTAAAATTAATTAAACAAGATTAAAAGTTGATACACAGAGGATTTTTTATTCCTTTTGCCTAATGTAGCATGTTATTCCTATCTGAAAAAAGAATACTCAGCTGTAATTTTCCTCTTATTTTCTTCTCTTAAAACATCTAAAAGGTTAGTTAATGATATCCAATATTATGTGGAAGTGTTCTTTTTCTTAGCAGTGTGTTTTATATACAGATCAGATATTTTGGCACATCGTATAAAACTCGGTCTGTCATAACTAAACGAAAGATTTTCCTATGATAAAATACACTATGTACAGTTTGAAATTTTGCAGACATTAGACAATAAAAATAAATTTAGTTGTAACACATAAATAGCTTTCGTAAGAACCTTGAAAGTGCTATTGAAGCAGAGCAGGAAAAATAACTTTCTGTGATGGGTGTTCTAATGATATTTCTACTGGAAAAAATAACTTATTCATATGTCATTTTATCATACTTTTGAATGATGAACAAAGTTTGAGTGGGATACCATAACTAATTATGCAATTCAAAGGAAACATAATTTAGTATTTTTTTATCATTATAAAAATCTTTTTCTACTTGAATGTTATTTTATAGAAAATAATAGGGGTTTTGCTAATAAAATGTTTAGTTGTTGAAAGCACTTAATGTATTTTATTAGCTCAGAATAAAGATGAATTTCTATATAAAAATTACCACATTATGTTGTAGACTTATGTGTTTTTCTTTTGGATCATTTATAAGCATCCTTCTGGCTATTTATTCAGGTCCCAGAAGCTCAATGAATGGC
Organism: Smutsia gigantea; assembly: GCA_032199065.1. Taxonomy (NCBI): domain Eukaryota; kingdom Metazoa; phylum Chordata; class Mammalia; order Pholidota; family Manidae; genus Smutsia; species Smutsia gigantea. The sequence goes on along the minus strand of JAVSCE010008544.1, from coordinate 172,479 downwards.
ATTTAATATGTGGAGGAAAACATATGCTTAATTAGTAGAAAAGTTAAGTAAAAAAACTACAATTACCAAGAGATAATATTTCAGTTAGCTCTTTATTGCTCAGACAGCTCTTCTAAAATAAGAAAAAACTTATTTTATTAGACAATAATTATTATAGAAATCCATAATTCATTTATGAGTTTTTAAATAGTGGGTTTTATTTTAAGCACCGGATATATACCTTTATAGCAAGGTCATATAACTAGAAAGTCATTATATAGAACCTTTTACTATTTTTTAGTGTTAATTTTATTTTTAACTGCTTTGTATTGCCACTAGGTGGAACCAGTAAACTTTATAATTTCTATTAATGCATTTTTGTCCTATATGTATATACTTATAAACTCTTTAATTAAAAATCCGGGAAAAAGTTCGATACAAACTCTTTAACTCTGTAGATGGGCATAAAAAAATTGCGTAATTACTTTGTAATTCCTATGGTCAAACAGTAGTACAAATGCAAACAGAATGTCAACAACAAAAATCTGAATAATTTAAATATATCAAGAAAGAATTTGCAGCTTTTAAACAATTAGCAGGAAAGATAAATCATAATCAGGAAGTGTACTAACATAGTTGATGGTAAATACTGAATTGTGTCTTGGTAGAAATATATTAAAATAGATTATTAAAATTTTTCAATTGTTCACTGGGAACCATTAAATCATAAATCAAACCTATTTTAAATCGTTCCATGTAAAAATTATTGCTTGTAATAAAAAATAATCGGTTAATTGGCAATTTGTGCTGTGTTGGCACTTTATCAAATTAATAGTTTTTATCTGGACTTTTACAAAGGACAAAATGGGAGAGCAATTAAGAAATAGAAAATACATGACACACAATAAACTTTGTCTGCCTCCATTTAGAGTGTGGGTTTTTTCCATACATCCAAGATCCAGAACTGGAAAACCATAGTTATGTTCTATAAAAGAACAGAGCAAGTCATAGGCTGATGTGATAGTTACAGAGTAGCATTGTTGAGTACTTCTATAACTTCATTTTACAGGCCTGGATATTGAAACTTAAAAAGTTTTTAGTGGCTTTGCCAAAAGCAACTAACTTTTAGAGCTGGTTCCTCATCTAAGATACCATGCTCTTAGTCCCTATGCAAAAGACTAGCATGCCTAGCATGCCTATAATGTGGAGTATGGGGCCCATGTAAAGCAATGAACCTTAAAAAAACAAGCCTACAAACATTAAAAGCCACATAAAGATTTTTTCCCAGTGTTGATGGTAATTTAAGCCACTGTGATTGATAAGATGATACATGGAGAATATGAAGATTCAAAATAGAAGAAAGCCAAGGACAGAGGCCAACAAAACAGCATCTGTATTAGTTTGCTAGTGCTACATAACAGAGTTCCACACACTGGATGGTTAACACATCAGAAATTTATGTCTCAAAGTTCTAGAGAATAGAAACCTGAAATCGTGCTATCAGTAAGACCATACCCTGTTTGAGACTAACTTTTGGTGGTGGCCGGCGATCCTAGGCTTGCATATCATTGATCCAGCCTGCCTCTGTCATCACGTGGCTGTCTTACTGCTCTGCATGTCTTTGTCTATGTCCAAATTTCCCCTTTTTATTTGAACACCAATTGTATTTCACTGGGACTAACATAGTGACCTCAACTTGATTACCTGCAAAGATCGTCATTCCAAATAAAATCATGTTTTCTCAAATGGAATATGGACCTGCTGATACCTTTTCTTCAGATTCCCAAATAAAACACATGTTCACAACTAGGAAAAGATAGAAATTCACCATGATTTGAGGAAGACACAGTTCAAACAATAACATATTTAAACAAAGTGCTGGGGAAATACTATTCTGCATACATCTAATAGAAAAGCCTACTCAAAGATGAGGATTTGATAAAATTTGTCAAATGCCACAGATTTTTCAGTAAGAGTATACCTAAAGTCTTTCTTTAAACTTAGCAGCAAGGTGTTGGTGGTTTTGGCAAGAGTTGCTATAAACATGAGAGTAGAACTAGTAGAACCCATTTTTGTTAGTTGATTATTAAATGGGATATTTTCTCAGGAATCTTGATTTTGAGTGGAAGACAACATTGTTATTGCTTAAGATAGGAAAGATGTGTGCAAATTTAAATTGGATGGGAAAAAAGTAGAGAATGTGTTTGCACATACTACATATTAATGAGAAAACTCATTGAATGAGGGTTCTAGGATGGTATAAGGGCATTTGAATAAAAAAACAAGTGAATTGATTTATCTTTTATGGATTCTTTAGAAAATATGGGAATGTTAGATCATTCAGATGTTCTAAAGCTATGGTGAACTTCAGTATAATTTATAATGGTTGATTTTTTAGAAGTGAAATGGTGAAAGAAACTTCTGAATGGAAGTGGATCTTAGAAAGGAGATGATTGAGAAAGTGTTGAAGAGTTGAATAATTACTGTGGAGAATCAAATGAGACAACTGACTAGATATAGTATGATTGCATTATGTCCAGTGGCCAAGTGGCCACTTATTTACAAAGATTACAGTCACACTCAACAACACAATATGGATTGGAAAAGTCACCAAATTAGAATGATGGAGGTTTGAGCTTGAAGGTAATTATGTAGGGATAAGAGTGCTGTGGGATGGAGACAGAAGTAAATAATAAGGGCTGATCAATGGAAGACATGTATAAATGATAAGGAGAAACACAAGAATAGAAAACATAGGCTCTGCAGTCAAATAAATTTATACCATGTTACTGTCTGAACATTTAAAAAATCAAATGAAATATGTATGTGTTGAAAAATCAAGATTTTTAACATAAAAGCAGGCAGATATATCAAAGTGAACTATTGATTTTCTGTTAAAATAATTACCCAAATAATTGAATCATTTCTTGTCTTATAGATTTAGGTTCATAAAGATACTATTCAATTCTGAATAAATGAAGAAAAATAAATTTGGGTTTGGGACTTGAAGCTTTTTTAACATATGGAAAGCATGTTTTTCTTTAAAAAATAATGTGTGAGGAAAATATACAGAAAGATTATTGAATATCTCTGGTTTGAACAGGTACAGTCATATGATCACAAAAGAGATATGTAGTATCTTGTTAGGAAACTCAAAGTATGTAAAAATAGCATTCACATATAATAATGGTAACGATAAGTTGGTTCTATTGGCTAAAACAGAAAAAATTAATGGGCTCTTGGTGCAAAGTGTTGTTCATGAGTCATGGTGTCTCCATTTAAGCTGAGAAGTTTTTCCTTTTCTCTTTTTTTCCATTTTAATTAAGAGAATGTCAGCAAGCTAGAAGTTGACCTCAGCACATGAAAGCTTATCACTGGAGGTGTAACATCAACTCTTTTAGTGAAATTTGTAATTATGTCTAAGCATCCAGAGAAAAGAACACAAGTACAATAAGAGGCAAACTCATTATTATCACCTGTGACCTATCCCTGCACTAAGGAACCATAGAATTAATTGTGAAATCAAGATATCATTGTCAAAGTGGGTTGTTCACAGGTCAGGGAAAAATGCAGAGGAGATATGTGTAAATGATAGAAACATAAAAATTAACGAAATAAAAACAAAAGAGACAGGTAACGAAGCTCCATTAAGTAGATGAAAATAGCAGCAAAACTAAGGTCAGTCTCCTTTGGTGTGGCATTGACACACCAGGCATTATTAACATTACAGAACCAAACACAAAATTTGGAACTAACTGTTCAAATAAAATATAGTTTCAGCAAGTTCTGTAGAACTCAAAGGAAAACAAAACTCATCCTTTATTTTTTAAGTTCTCAATTAATGAAAAATCCTTCTGGATTAAACTCATTCATTTAAAAGCACATTCTATATAAAAACGTTGGTAGTATGTAGTTGAATAAGACAGAATTATTTCTCTTTGCAGCAGTTAAGACTTCTAGTTTAACAAGTAACAGAAACATAGCACAACCCACCTCAAAGAATGAGGAGATATTATGACCTGTATTGAAAATCCACAGGTATGGCTTACTTTAGTCACAAATAGATTAGGGCCTGGGTCCATTTCTTTGTTGTGCCTTTGACTCTATCTTCCTCTCTTTTGACTTGATGCCAGATTACTCCACCCAATGACAACAAAATGTCTCAGGTAATTCTAGGTCTCATGTTTGCAGATACAACTACCTTAAGCAAGTGAGACCTACTCTTTCCAACACAAGTCCTGTTCTTCATTCTGACTGGATTGCCCTGGCCAGTTACTCTGGTAATGAGAACAGGGATCACACTGGATGATCCACACTAAGCTAGGATGGCTTTTGCTCCGGAGTAGGGGTGGATCCGATCCTACCTGGACTGTTTTGTCCTCCACAACACTGATGAATCAAACTGATGTGGAACTATGAGGCCAGAGTAAAGACATATTGTGAAGTTCTTTATTGAACATTTCAAGAAGTAAGGAGTTGGCAGTGATGTACCCAGCACAGTGGAGTGGAGAAGATTTGCCTTAGTAGCAGATAACAGAAAGTACATCGTCTCTAAGGAATTTTAAAACAATAACAAAGCAAGCTAAAAGTTGCCTTGCTTCTTATTATAGCCATAATCTAGCAATTATAAATAATGTCAATGATAAAATACCCACTGCTGAAAAATCTTTCTTTGGCCTAAATTTTATTTCAACATGTATAATTTACATACAATAAAATGCACATATACAAGAGTACAACTTGATGAATTTTGACACATATGTATAACTATATAACCACTAACTCCTCATGAGCATATAAACCCTTTGAATATATAGAACTCTGAAAGTTATTTTGTACCCCATTTCTAGTTATTCCTTGCTGACCCCCAAGAAAATAACACCATCTGTGTCCTAGTGTCAAACATTAGTGTTGCCTGGTACTCAACTTCATTTTAAAGGAATCATAGTACATACTCTTTTGTGTCTGCTTTCTTGTGCTAAATACAGTGTTGTTCAGTATCAGCATTTTTTTCATTTGATTACTGAAAAATATTCTATTCCATGAATATAGCACTGTGCTTAGCTATCATCTCGTCGTGGTTATTTCCAGTACTAGTATTTATCTTTTATAATAAATAATATAGACCAGTATTTATCTATTATAATTTATCTACCAGTATTTATCTATTATAATAAATAGAATAAAGCTGCTGTAAACATTTCGTATGATACTTTTTGTAGGCATCTTTTCATGTCCTTTGGGTCAAGAAAAAAATAGCATAATTGCTTGGTTACAAGTTAGCTTTATTTTTAACTTATAAAAAACTACCAAGAGTTTTTCAAAGCAGTTGCTCCATGTTCAACACGCTTAAAACATTATGTGAGAGTTTCAGCCTTATCCTTGTTGGTACTTGTTTTTGCCAGTCTGTTCAAATTGAGTCATTCTGGTGGTTTGTATGGTCACTTTATTGTGATTTAAGTATGCATTTCTCCAATATGAATGATGCTGGGCACAATTTGGGTCAATCATTTGGATATCTTCCTTTATGTAGAGACTTTTCTTATTAATAACTCCTCACACTGTACGACTAAGTTTTGCATAAGTTTGTCATATAAAAATAAAGAAGGAAAAAAGCGGGAAAAATTAATCCAACCTCCAGTATCAGAGATTTCTCCTTTTCAGAATCTTGGTTCCTTGACTACAGGTTGCTTGAGTAGCTTTCTGAAGACTTTGACCAAATATCTTTTACATTTTAGTTTGTTTGCTTCCTTGTTAATTTGGTTGATCAGAGGAGAGATGAGGAGAGACATTTGTTGGCTCTCATCCTCCTTGCCTGAAGTCTCTCCTCATTTTTATTCACTGATTGTTATATTAAAAATTATTTTAAATTTCAGAAATGTTTTTGTTTGGATTTCCATTTTAAAAATTTATATATTTATCTGTTCCTTCCAACAGTTTTGACTACATATACTCACTTGCTTTAAATCTCTGTTCCAATATCACTTTATGAGAATGTTTCTATTAAAATAGCAATGTAGAATAAAGTGTGACCCCTTCTACTGATGTCTTTCAATCCAAACACTTGTCACCCAGAGATACAGTATATATGCTTATTTTTTTGTTTATTTTCTATCTTTCTAGATCCTTTGCCTGCCTCTCCATAAATTGCAAGGTTCATGAGATTTGACACTACATCCTATTTCTTCTATACTGCGTCCTAGACCACAGTATAAAGGTCAGTACATATTGATTGTATGAAACAAATCCATTCATGATTGAATGCATGCTTGTTCAGTCATGTTTTCCTCCCAAGTTTCCAGTAGCATCTGAACTCTGTGGAACTGCACTGTGGTATCCTAGAGGCCCTCAGTCCTTTATGCTTGTTCTCTGAAATCATCTGAGAGGTAAGAAGATCCAGGCAGGCAGCTTCATCCAGTATCTGGGAATAGTGATGGTCATGATGGCCTGATACACTTATGTTTGGGCCAATGAAAATATCCTAATGAACAGATCTTCCCAGGTTCTGCAGCTTTCTACTTGTTATGGACTGAACTGTGCCCTCCCCAAATTTCTGTGTTGAAGCTCCAAGTCCTAATCATAAGGGAGGTGCTTTAATCCAATCGGACTGATGTCCTTAAAAGCAAAGATGCCAGAGACCGACCTTTCTTCACAAACACCAAGGAATAGCCATGTAAATACACAGCAAGAATACAATCCAAAAGGACAGACTTCAGCAGAAACCAGCCCAAATGGCACCTTGATCTTTCTTGGCTACTAGCCTCCAGAACTGTGAGAAACATATTTTTGTTGTTTAAGCCATCCAGTCTGTAGTCTTTTTTTTAATAGCATCCCTAGCAGAATAATATACCAGCTCCTCCCTGCTGTTTGTGAGGCAGTACATGAGGGAGTTGTCCCTGCAAGTGTTAGGGAATCTCACACAGTTCTCTTACCCACTCATTAGATCACCAACAGGGACCCAGTTCTCAAATACACACAGGTATCATATGTCCTAGAATCCCTTCATCTCAGGAGAGGCAAAATGCTTGAAACTGTAAGTAAAGGGAAAATTAAATCATGTTCCTAGCATTGTTTCCAGCAGCTTCTACTTGTTTTTAATTTGTTATTGAAAACTTCATGCTTATCTAAAATAATATCTTCTGTTCCAAAGCTTGATGTCCTGTCTGGAACTATAATATGAATGGAAATTGACCGAAAATGATAATTTATGATATGTTAATCAAAATATTTTAAACACTGAATCCTAATAGACAATTCAAACAGCATTTCTTGTTCTGAGAATGACCCTCTCATCCACTAATACTATTTTTCTATCTTAATTATAGAAATTATAAAATTATACTCTGTACACATATCATATATTTATGTGACTTTCTTCTCTATCAGTAGTACATTTATTGCATATGACCATATATCAGGCACCTCTCAACTTAATAGACAATGTTTATTAAGTTTGAATTCAATAAATATTAATTGAATTATATGCAGTCTGAAGGCAGAGCTTCAGTTTAGGGTGTTTTGCAGTACTGAATTAACAAATGCTCTTAATTTCAAAACTGGTTAACAATCCTATAAGAGAAATTAAAGCCTAGCTTATTGTGTATAATTTAATTCCTTAAAGTGAATTATCAAACCTCTCTTGTTTTTTTCCATTTTATATGTCCAGGACTTAGCATAGTGGTCAATAAAAACTTAAAAAAATTTTTTTTATTGTGGTAAAATACACATAATATGAAGTTTACCATCTTAACCATCTTAAATGTAAAGTTCAGTGGTATTAATTACATTGATAATGTTGCACAACCATCGCCACCATTTATTTCAACTCTTTTCATCTTTCAGAACTGAAACTCTATACCCAGTAAACAATAACTTCACACTCCCCCCTCCCTGCAGCCTCTGGCAGCCACCATTCTATTTTTTACTTACTTTCTATGATTTTGACTACTGTAAGTTATTCTACATATTTAAGTAGAATCATATGGTATTTGTCATTTTGTGATTGGCTTACTTCACTTTGCATAATGTCCTTGAGGTTGACCAGGTTGTAGCATGTCAGAATTTCCTTCATTTTTAAGACTGAGTAATGTAATATTCCTTTGTATATGTAGAACACGTTTTGCTTATCCATTTGTCCATTGATAGATACTTCAGTTGCTTCCACATTTAAGTTACTGTAAATAATGCTACTTTGAATATAGGAGTGCAAATACCTCTTCAAGACCCAGCTTTCAATTCTTTTGATATATACCAAGAAGTAGACTTGCTGGATTACATGGTAACTCTACCTTTAATTTTTTGAGAAATCACCATGTTTTCTACAGTAGCTGTACCATTTTACATTCTTATTGAAGTATACAAGGGTTCCAGTTTCTCCATGTTTTTGCCACCATATTTATTTATTTATTTATAATTTATTTTTGTTAATAGCTATCCTAATGTTTATGAAGTTGTGTCTCATTATAGTTTTATCTTGCATATACCCACTGATTAGTGATGTTGAGCATCTTTTCATGTGCTCCTTAGCCATTTACATTATCTTTCTTAGAGAAATGTCTATTTAAGTCTTGCACATTCTTTAATTGGGTTATTTTGTTGTTGAGTTTCAAAAGTCTCCTACATATTCTTAATATTAATCACTTATCAAATATATGGTCTGCAAATAATATCTCCTATTTTGTGGGCTTTTTACTCTTTTGATGTACAAAGTTTTTAATTTTCATTAAGTCCATTTTGTCTATTTTTTTTCTAATGACTGTACTTTGGTGTCAGATCCAAGAGATTGTTGCTAAATTGTTGTAAAGCATTTGACCTATCTTTTCTTATAACAGTTTTATAGTTTTAGATCTTATGAATTTAATATAGTCTTTGATCTACTGTAGGTCATTGATCCATTTTTAATTAGTTTTGAATATGGTATTAAGGATCCAACTTCATTCTTTTGCAAGTGGATATCCAGTTTTCTTGGATTGCTTCTTGAAAAAAAGGTCCTTTCCCATTGAATGATCTTGTCATCTTTGTCAAAAGTCATTTGGCCAGATGTGCAAGGGCTTATTTCTGGGGTCTGTACTCTACTACATTGGTTTGTAAGTATGGTCTATAAGTTTGTCTTTATGTCACTACTACACTGTTTTGATTACTTTAGCTTTGTGTTATGGTTTTTTTCCTAATTTTATTATTCATTTATTTGGTATCATTAATATAAAATCACATGGGCAACATTGTGGTTACTAGATTCCCCCATTATCAAGTCCCCACCACATACCCCATTACAGTCACTGTCCATTCTGTTATATTTTGAAATTAAGAAGCATGAGTCCTTTAGTCTTGTTCTTTTTCACTCATCTAATCTTTATTATTTCCTTCCTTCTGTTAACTTTGGGTTAATCCATTTTATTCTTTCTATTTCCTTGAATTATAAAGTTAGTTTGATGATTTAAAATGTTTCTTGTTTTTTAATATGAGTATTTATAGCATAAGTTCCCCATTAGCACTGCTTTTTCTGTGTCCCATACATACATTTTGGTCATTTTCATTTATCTGTATTTACTAATTGCTCTTATGACTTTGTTCTTGGATCCATTGGTTGTTTAAAGAGTGTGTTGTGTAATATCTGCTAATTTTTGAACTGATCTTTTTCATTATAGATTTCTAACTTCAATCCCAGTGTGGTTAGAGAAAATACTTTGATATCTTTTTTAAGGAAAAAATCTACTGAGAATTAATCTGTGGCTTAAATTATGGTGTATCCTGGAAAATGGTTTAAGTACACTTGAGAACACTATATCTATTGTTGTATAGAGTGTTCTTTATATGTCTAATTTAGCTGGTTTATTGTCTTGTTTTGTCATCTATATCATACTCTTCTTCTATCTGGTTGTTTTATCCATTATTGAAAGTGAGATATTGAAGTCTCTATTATTATAGAATTGTTTATTTCTCCACTCAGTTCTGTGAGTTTTTCCTTTTGTATGTATTGATGGTCTGACATTAAGTGTGTAATATTTATAATTGTTGCATCTTCTTGCTGTAGTAAACCTTATATTAGTATATAATGTCCCTCTTTGTTTCTTGAAATCTTTTTTGATTTAAAGTCTATTTTGTCTGATATTAGTATAGCTATCCATGCTCCATTTTAGTTTTTATTTGGATGAAATGCCTTTTACCATCCTTTCACTTTTAATCTGTTTGTATCCCTGGTTCTGAAGTGAGTCATTTGTAGATGACATACAGTTGGATTATGTGTTTTTATCCATTTTGCTAATCTATGACTTGATTAGAGAGTTTAATCCATTTATACTTTGTCATTTTGCTGTTTGTTTTCTAAACTGCCTTATAGCTTTTTTGTCCCTCATTTTATGTATTACTATCTTCTTTTGTGTTTAGTTGAATTTTTGACGTGAAATGTAATTCCTCATTTCTTTTTGTATAATATAGTATATCCTATAGCTATCTTATTTGTTGTTACAATGGATATTTTGTGTAATATTCTAAAGTTATAATATTCTAAGCTATTGCCAGCTTAACTTCTAAAACTCTTCTCCTGTACAGATTAATCCCCATCTCTTCAGTTATTGATATCACAAAATTATATTTTTATATTTTGTGCCCAAGATATAAACTAATAATAGCATTTTAAGTGCATTACGCTTAAATTATGTTGAGAACAAAATGTAGTGTTACAAACTACAGTTAGCCTTTAGATTGATAATTTTTTTAAGTATGTCTCAAATATAGAAAACAAAAAGTACATTTATAAACCATTTAAAAAATGCTCTTATAATTGCCACTGTATTTACCTTTGAGATATTCTTCACAAGGCTGTCAGTTACTGTATGGTGTCCTCTCATCTCAATCTACAAGACTCCCTTGAGCATTTCTTACAGGGCAGATCCACTGGTAAAAAATACTCTCAGCTTTTGTTTATCTAAGAATTACTTAATTTTGTCCTCACTTATGAAGGACCGTTTTGCTAGACATAGGATTCTTGATTGCATTTTTTTTCTTTTAGCATTTTGAATATATCAAGGCCTACTGTCTTCTGTCTCCAAAGTTTCTGATGAAAAATCTGCTTCTTTTCTTTTTTTTTTCAAGTTTATTTTGATATCATTAATCTACAATTACATGTGCAATACTATGGTGATTACACTACCCCCTTCATCAGGTCCCCATGTGCTGGATTGTTTCTCTTGATGCTTTTAAGATTCTCTTTGTGTTTGCCTTAGAAAATGTGATTATAATGTGTTTTGGTGTGGGTGAATTTTAGTTGGAATTTGCTGAGCTTCTTGGATATTTATGCTCAAAATTTGGGAAGTTTTCTATCATTATTTCTTCAAATATTCTCTTTACCTCTTTCTCTCATTCCTCTCCAATGGACTCCTATAATATATACATCTCCATTTGATGGTTTTCCATAGATCCCTTAATCACTGTTCAGTTCAATCTTTTTTCTTTCTGTTTTCAGACTCAATAATTTCTGTTTTCCTATCTTCAAGTTTGCTGACTCTTCTTTCTACCTGGTCAAATCTGCCATTGATTTGCTGTAGTGAATTTTTCACTCTAGTGATTATTTTTCAGCTCCAGAATTTCTTTTTAGTTCCCTTAGGTGTCCTATCTCTTTATTGATATTTCCATTTTGTTCATGCATCATTTCTTTGACATTGTCCACCTCTTCCTTTAGTTCTCTAATAATCTTTAAAGCAGGCTTTTGTTTTGTTTTGCTTTGCTTTTCAGACTTTGGTAGATTTGCCATCAGGTCTCCTACAGGGACAATTTCTGTTAAACAACATACTTTCCTATTTCTTTGTATAACTTGTGATTTTTTGTTTGTCTAAATCTGGGCATTTGAATTTAATAATGTGGTAACTCTGGAAATCAGATTCTCTCATTTCCTTAGGGCTTGTTCTTTTTTTGTTACTGTTTTTGTTTATTTGAATTTGATTGCTATAAGCTGTTTCTATGCCAAACATCAACCTGAAGTGTAAACTTAAGGTATTTGGAAGTCTTTTCTGATCCTGTACCTTTCTCTGTGCATGCATAGTCACTTTCTAAATTTCTGTGTATAGGCAGTTGTTTCTCTATGTTCTAGTTTTTAATGTACGGCTTTAAAAAGATAAAAAAGGGATAATTGAATGGTTGGGTTGGGAGGACAAGGCACCAGCTTTTTAAATCCCCTGGAAGCCACTTCAGCAAGAAGGAAAGCACTTACAACAATAGAGGGAGGTGTGACAACAATATCCACTATTTCATCCGTATCTTTGTAATCAGAAGCAGCAGAGATCATAGCATTTCTCCCCAGTATTTGGAGAACAGGGTCCTTTTTTGCTCACCTTCACTCCCATAAGCTCTGTGCAGTGTGCTCCAGGACCATTTTCTCAACTGCCTGTCTCATGGCTGGTGGTGGGGTATGAGTAATTGCTACTGTGCTAAGAGATGACATTGACTGAAATTAACCACAGTTTATCTCCCAAGCCTTTTTCTGAAAGTTGCAAGCCTTCGACAGACTCCAGAGTTTTATAGTAGTTACATCACATAGATTCTACCAGAGCAACTGTTTTCTAGGGAGGGAGACATATTCCTAATCCTAAATACTCTTCTATCTTCCCACAATAAATATTATTTTGATGGAAGAGTGACTTGCTTTAAAGGTAACTTTAAAAATTTGATGGACTCAGGACCCCAGTCTACCAGTGCCTGTAAGGTATTCCAATAGAGACTTCAAAATTAATAAATTTGAGTCTTTTGTCCTGTGTCCTAACCAAGTTATCACTATGAAAAATCCCAATTATGATATAACATGTGTGCCACTGCTAATGGTATTTTTGAAAACTTTTGAACTGTTATTGGGTGAAGATGTATTTTATAAAAAATAAATTGCTGGAAGGCCACATCTAATAAGGCAAACTAGGTTCTGATATTGTTACAAATTCTTCCTTCTTTATTGAAACTTACTACTAAGTCACCTGAACAGTTTTGTTAATACATTAAATTACAATAATATAAATATATTCAAAAAGAAAATACAGGAAACATTTTCTTTAACAAAATCAGAAGACCTCTTAATTTGCAGTAAATATATTTTAGAAATTTAAACTAATTTTTATATTTTTATTGTTCTACATCAACTGCTTCCTACTTTCAGAGAGAAATAACAAAAGTTGAAAGGAATAATTTTTATTTTAATAAACTAAGTTATTTTAATTAGTTCATCAGTCATTTTCATTATTTTGTAGTGAAAACTTTTATAATCCATTTTTGTAATACCATAGTAGCACATATGTTTGTTTACTTGAGGTTTTTAAGTTATGGATTAATTTTAATGTTATATTGTCCAAACAAGGTAATAATAATATTGATATCTGCTAATTATCATAAGTAATTGATGAATAAATTTAGTATCATTTGCAAGTCTTAGGTTTTCATAAAACTCTCATTTCTACTAATGAAACAGAGTTGTTTTGAGGTTCTGATGGCTAGAAAGCAATTCATGGATAATTATACATCGTTTAAAGCTACATTTATAAAGATTTCATGATAATGATTTATAATAATGTATATTCAAAATGAAATAATTTCAATTTGAATCATTTTAAATATTATATTTTAAATACAAATGCATCTATGTGCTATCATTTTAGCTATGTATGTAGAAATAGATGAACAGGGACATTCTCAAGATGTATTACACTATTATTCCCTTCTGGTGCTCTTATAAGAGCTTTTTTCAATACTGGAAAATCAGAAGAAATAAAACTTGTATTTTGAAACTGTATTCTAGCATTTTGTGTTGGAATACATGTTGCTGATCCCATCAAAATCTAGAAAATGTTTCCTTCAAAAGCAAATTCACTGCTCTCTGATTGGATTTCAAATACAATTTTATAAAATGTATTGAATGCTATATATTTTTTAAATTATAATTTTATCATAATCATTGATCAATGATGCTAGAAATGTTTTCATCTTTGTTTTTGAGCTTATGGTATACCCTAGACAAAGATATATCTTTAAAAAAGTATAATAGTAATTCTATATTAAGTATAATAAAATCCATACTATTTAAGTCTACAAATAATCATTATTACATGTTTTATAAGAGGCTGTAGTTTGAGTTACTGCAAACATCCCCGTAATACAAAGGAAACACATGCAACTGCATGTTGTAATCAAAAGCCCAAACAAGAAATCAAGAAATGGCAGATATCTAAATTTCACTTTACATTTTTATTTATCTAAACTTAAATTTGGCCCTCTAAAGTAAATGATATTAATATGTCTGAATTAAGCAAATGCTTATATTAAAATGCAAGATGTGTAGATTAATGACTGAAGACTTTAACTATTAAAATGTATCACTATCTCCTGGAAATGTTTGTTACTGTAAGTTCAAGTAATTAAAGTAGTCATACCTTCAGCACAGAAGTAAACTAGTTTATTTTATCCTTTTTGAGCCTGACTGGCTTAACTATTCTAAGTGAAATGTCAACATTATTAAACTTTACATATTTATCAAGAAATGGTGAAATAGAATGGCTCTATCAAAAGGCAAAGTTACTTATTAATTTTGATATTGGCCATTCTCAAACATTTTAACAAATCATGAATTAAATCCACTATATAGTTTTTTCATGAAAAATTTGAGATTGTATTAGGTACATAAACTTTTCTGCCTTTATAATTTTAAACATGTTGAGACAAATGCTGAATTTTATAACAAAGAACATTTTTTCAAGCATATGGCTGAGTCAGAAATAATGTCATTTTATTTTCCAATTAAAAAATATGATAGTGTAGACTTAATCATGACAAAAGTCTGAAATGAAGGAGAAAAAGAAATATAACAGCAAGTGAGCTGAAATTCCATTTACAACTACCCTCTTTTAAAATTTCACATTTGGTATTATACATATCAATTGTTGTAAATAACCCTGGATCCTTAATTGTCATTTATGCAAATCTGTGCATAGCAATTTTCTGGCATTTGTTAGTCAACTTCCCTATGTGTAAAAATTAACTGCAAAAAATGAAACTAATTAAAATTTTCTAGACTCTAATTGTATTTAAAACACTTAAAAAATTTTTTGGGCATTTTTGAATTCTACCTTCTTTTATCCTAACAAGAATTTTGGTAGATAGGCATTGCTAGTCTAATTTGTCAAATAGTGCTTAGAACTTTTAAATATACGCCATAAATTTTAAAATAACAGGTAGAATTTAAATCCAGGACTTTGAATAAAAAAAGGTATGTCCTTCCCAATGGGTACTGTATAACTTAAAGTTTTCACTTAGATTTTCTTCAAGGATGTATTCTTTGAGAGGAAAACATAAAAGGAATAAAAAATATATCAACAAAATTTTCAAAGTAAAATAATTCATACTACACTAGGAACTCTTATAAATCTACATAAAAGCACATGAAACTCAATATAAAAATGGATAAAAGTTTGGAACAGTCACTTTGTTGGAAGAAAATTCTACATGGTATGTCTATATATCTCATATCAGTTTTTGTTCTTTTTTATCCATTTGTTTATTTGGATAGTAAACAGCTTAGACTTTTGCCTGTTTTAACCTAAAATGTGTAGCATAATTGATAAACTAATATTCTCTTGTGACATGCTCCTTAACTTCAAGAATGAGTTTCATCATATTTTATATGCATACATGTATAATATCCTACTGTATGATCATATCATAATTTATGCATTCTACTTTTGAAGGGCAATTAAAATAACTTTTCTCTATGGGTGCAGAAATTAGATTTGTTTCCTATACTCTTCCAGTTAAGTATAGTAAAGATGTTTTCCTTCCAGACAAAGGAGAGATTGTCTTACTAGTGGCATTTTGCAAAAGCTTTGGGTTCCTCAGCTGTGATGTAAAACTACTGTGTACTCAATGTCCATCTAGGCCTGTCTCTTTATTGCCTTGAAGGTACTTGGGGAACAAAACAAACCAAAGATAACATGAAGCCCATGTTCTCTGCTGAGCTATGAATAAAATTTATTTTTATACAATAGAGAAAATCAACAAGCTCAAAAATTGGTCCTTTGAAAAGATGAACGATAATAAACTAATGGTTTAATCATCCAAGTAAAGTAATATTGATAAAGTGGTTTTTCTGTTATCCCAGTTGATTCCCTACTGCCTGATATATAATATACATTAAGTATGTTACCTTTTTAAGTTAATAGTAAGACTTTAATATAACTAAATGCCTAGTAATAGATTGCAAAATGGCCCCAATTCTTCCTTCCTTTCCTTTCCCCACCATTTGCCGTATAACTTGGTAGTACATTTCAATCTGAATCCTAGGTACAGCTATGTGACTTTTTTGGCCAGTGAGATATTAGCAAACAGGACATAAAGAGAGGACAGAATAGACATATACATGATTAGGTTTGCTCTTGCTTCTCCTTATTAGGAATCTCTACAAGCATGTCCCTAGGTTAGCTGGAAGGAGAATAAAAGCATGTGAAGAATAGACATGTGGTCCCAGTGGTCTCAGCCAAAGCCATCTTAGATTAGACTAGCAATAGTTTACTGATAACATGTGAGTAAGCTTAACCAAGAGCAGCAGAGCTATTTTGACAACTATGTTAAGTATGAGAAAAATTAGGTTCTTATTTTTGATGATGCTGGGATTTGTAGCTGAATTATTATTTTTTTCTATGCTATGCTACCTTAATTGTTTCTTTTTTTATTAATCTATTTTTTTATTAAGGCATCATTGATATACACTCTTATGAAGGTTTCACATGAAAAACATTGTGGTTGCTACATTCACCCATATTATCAAGTCTCCACCATACCCCATTGAAGTAAGTCACTGTCCGTCAGCGTAGTAAGATGCCACAGAGTCACTACTTGTCTTCTCTGTGCTACACTGTCTTCCCTGTGACCCCCCCACACCATGTGTATCAATCATAATACCCCTCAATTCCTCTTCTCCCTCCGTCCCCCTCCACCCCTCCCCTTTGGTAACCACTAGTCCCTTCTTGGAGTCTGTGAGTCTGCCACTGTTCTTTTCCTTCAGTTTTGCTTCATTGTTATACTCCACAAATGAGGGAAACCATTTGGTTATTGTTATTAAAGCATATATATATGTTCTATGTTATTTATAGATATTAATATATATAAACATATATATTATTTATATCTTATAAATGTGTATATATAATAAATTATTCCTTTAATATCATACACACTAGGCTTGGAGGTAGATTTGAGGTTGCTAATCACCTGACCTTGATATGGGGAGATTAACTAGGATTCCATGTGAGCCCAGTGTAATCACAGGAGTTCTTATAAATGAAAGGAGGCAAGAGAGTCAATGTATCAGTGTGATACAATGTGTGAAAGACAGCCTGTCATTGCTGACTGTGACCATGAAAGGGGACCACAAACCAGGGAATGAAGGTGGCCTTTAGAAACTAAAACAAATCGAAAGCTCCCGGAAAGGAACATAGCCCTATGACCACCTTGATTTTAGGCTAGTGAAACCCATTTTGGACTCCTGACCACCAGAACTGTAAAATAACAAAACTTCATTGTTGTAAGCCACAAGTTTGTGGCAATTTGTACATCAATAGGAAATTAATACGTATTTGAATATTGTGTAGGATGTGTATGTTTAATTTAGTAATGTATTACTATAGTAACAATTTGTTGTTGAAAAAATTAAAATCACCTTGAAATAAAAACAAAGTTTTACTTGAACCAAACTGAAAGACTCTCTATAAGCTCAGGAAGATAGGAGACGATAGAGTCAATTAATGAATAGAATTAGGTGTGGACATTAAAAATGATATGGCTTCACATTAAACAAAAATATTTTTAAATTAAAATCCTGGGATTTTAATCAATACATAAAATGCTCAGATTGTTCCATTTACCCAAATGTTAGCTCTTTCTCTAATGCAATACAAGATTTCTAGTATTTTATAATTTAGAATGTTTTTATGTGCTTGAAATCAACCAATATCCTTCAAGAAAAAAATAGTTTATAATTTTAGTGATGCAGATTTTACAAAATTAATATTCACAAGAAATTATATTACCTTTGGATTACTTATCCTGCATCTACTATTAGTAGTTGTAAAATCTCATGTCATGTTCTTCAGATAAAAATTCTCATATACCCAACTCTAATTTTTTTGTCAGATGTATAAAGCAGTTGTCTCAGGTGACTAATAAGCTATAATTTCTAAAGAGCACTACTTATTTCAACACAGGTGGACATTAACATATCTTCAAATATTTTTCTGGCTATTCTGTTTGAATGGCAATAGATCACTCAGGGAAGAATCCAAAATAAAAGCCTAACAAATGAAATTATTTTTTGGGTGGGTGAGAATTAATCACTGAATCCTAAGCTGGAAAGAAAGTGAATGTTACAACATGTTTTCAAGTATGATTGGTCTCTGGTATGGGTCTATCTCAGTCATTTGGTAACGCCTATCAATTAGTTAATGTGTTACTACTGATTTATGATTTTTTTTTCTTTGGTCACCATTCTTACAAGATTCCATGCTCTGTTGCTAACAAAGGAAATTGTTTCTATTTTCTGTAAGGAATATGGGTATGAAAGTCAAGAGGTAGGAGGGTAAATGTTCTGGACCAAGCCAATGCTTTGAAGAAAAATGAACAAATTTAATAATATTAATATTTAATTTATAAATTTCTGGATTAAGACAGTTCCTTGCCAATAACCTAACATGTTGTTAAATTGATGAGCCCCTTCAAAGCTCATCAAGAATGGTTTATATACTGTGATCATTTTTAGCTTCTTTATCATTTTTGCCCTGAGTGCTAAAAATTTAGCAGGATATTTGAAGATAACAAAATATTTATAAATAGAGTATAACAATGCAGAACAATATTAGAAAAACCTGTACATGTAATAATCATTATGATATTGTCATGACTTTTCATAGATTTTTAAAAGCATTCATGGTTATTATAGTCTTAGTTTAAGTGCACTATAGTCTTGTGCAATAACACATTGGAGCTTCATACTGTCTTGCCTATACTTCCTGATGTTTTGTCAGACAAAATTTTCTGTGTCCTACGTAACATACTAATTTCATCGTTCCTAGCCATGAACTTTATAGTTTTATTACACTGTATATCACTTTACACAATCTGGTCAGTGCAGCACTATCCCAGATGTACCTATGTCAGTAAGTATTCTTAGTTGTAGCCAAAACAGACAGAAAATGTTCATCAAAATGTGTCAGTCCACTAACTGCTCAGTTGTTCATAGTTCATGCACCTAAGTGTTGGCACACACATGTGCAAATTTAAGAAGCAGAAAACTCAATGTGTCCCTTAAATCAGTAAAAGAGCATGTGTGAATGTAAATTCACACATGCACACGTGCACATATTTGTGTCTGAATTTCTTTATCTATAAAGTGTTAAATTCCTTGTGAGGATATGCTATATATTAAAGAGGAAATATATTTAAGGTTTATAGAATAACTGATTAAGTGTAGCACATGATGAATTCTCTATAAGAAACCATCATCACTATTATGGCTGTTATTGTTGTTATTTGTATATGAAACACAGTTGAGAAACTTATCCAGGTTTGTATTTCCTGAGTACTCCTTCATAGTATTTGGGAACTTTAATTCCTTTTTTTTTTAAACAGTCTTTCACACTCTACATTTTTTTCCACTCCATAGGAAAAAAGACATTCAAATTTAATTATGATTTTATATCATCAATATTGAAGCAATTCTTGCTCAGGCAAAAGAAATAACTAATTGTATAAAACAGTGTAGTAGATACAATTGGGTAAGTAAAAGTAAATAAAAGCATGGGCTCTACACTCAGACTAGGATTCACAATATGGTGCTGCCAGATACAATATTGTTTTGTACCCATTACTTATATTTCATGATACTAACTATCCTCTTCTGTAAGGTAAAAAAAAAAAGAGAAAAGAAAACACTCCTCAGAATTATGAGTATTTACGGCAAAAATAAATGTGAACTTCATTTTATATATAAAGCTCATAACTTAATTAAGAATCAACACATACTAGTTGTTATAATTGTTAAGATTATTACTATTTTATCCATGGCCACTACTTTAAAAGTTGACCTGTTATGTTCTGGACATGTGGTAATCATTAAATTTCTTAACTACAAAAGTTCTACATTCTTATTCCATTTTAAATCTGGCCATATTGCCAATTTGACAAAACTGACAAGATCAGAGTAAGGAAATTTATTTTTATTTATTTATTTTTTAATTTATTTTTTACTAAGGTATCATTGATATACAATCTTATGAAGGTTTCACATTAGCAACATACATTCTTAGTTTTTAAAATTTTTTATTAAGGTATTCATATACACTCTTATGAAGGTTTCACATGAAAAAACAATGTGGTTACTACATTCACCCATATTATCAAGTCGCCACCCATACCCCAATGCAGTCACTTTCCTTCAGTGTAGTAAGATGCCACAGATTCACTATTTGCTTTCTCTGTGCTACACTGTTTCCCCGTGATCCCCCACACCATGTGTACTAAACATAATACCCCTCAATCCCCTTCTCCCTTCCTCCCCACCCACCCTCCCATACCCCTCCCATTTGGTAATTCAGATGGCCAACAGACACATGAAAAGATGCTCCGTATCACTAATCATCAGGGAAATGCAAATTAAAACCACAATGAGATATCACCTCACACCAGTAAGGATGGCCAGCATAGAAAAGACTAAGAACAACAAATGCTGGCAAGGATGCGGAGAAAGGGGAACCCTCCTACACTGCTGGTGGGAATGTAAGCTAGTTCAACCATTGTGGAAAGCAATATGGAGGTTCCTCAAAAACTAAAAGTAGAAATACCATTTGACTCAGGAATCCCATTCTTGGAATTTACCCAAAGAATACACTGTTCTATGCAATTAGTTATGTCTCAGATTCAAAAAGACATATGCATTCCTATGTTCATTGCAGCACTTCTTACAACAGCCAAGATATGGAAGCAACCTAAGTGTCCATCAGTAGATGAATGGATAAAGAAGAGGTGGTACATATACACAATTGAATACTATTCAGCCATAAGAAAGAAACAAATCCTGCCATTTGCAACAACATGGGTGGAGCTGGAGGACATTATGCTCAGCAAAATAAGCCAGGTGGAGAAAGACAAGTGCCAAATGATTTTCCTCATTTGTGGAGTATAACAATGAAGCAAACCTGAAGGAACAAAATAGTAGCAGACTCAAGAGAGACTCTAAGAAGGAACTACTGGTTACCAAAAGGAAATTCAAATCAACTAATGATGTATCATATCAACAGGAGAAGTCTATTTTAGTTCTTTGATAGACTCTCACCAAAATCGCTAAATTTAGGAATTCATCCATTGGAAACTAGTGTATACTGTGGGACAATTCTTAACAGTCAGATTAGCAGTTAACAGTCAAATTTGATTGAAATGATGAATCAAAATTTCTAAAAGTGCTCCTGGTGCTGGAGTATATGGAAATTAGAATGTCAGTGTAGTCTCTGTGACTTTAAACATGACATTGGTGCTGCACAAAATACATGGTGATTCCTTGAGAATATTCTTGTGAAATAATGAAAACCTTATTGAGTCAATTAACTGTGGCTGCGTCTAAAAGCCAGACCATAACCTAAAACCAAAGTTTAGCAACAATTTGTCCATTTTCCTACTTGAATTCATTTTTAATCTCATTAGCAGTTTCAACTTTATTCAAGGTGATACTGATTTAACAGAATAAAAGTATTAAGACTAAATAATCAATAACTTCTTATAGATAAAAACATACAAATATGAAAATGCATTAGCATAAATTGAAGATTAAAAATGAGTGAGAAAGTCTAGTTAGAGTTATTCTCCAAAGCACAAAAGAAAAAATGCATTTTTTAATGACAGTAAAATAAACAAACATGAAAAATAAAGATGAGAGATCTTAGTCATATGCTAGGTATTTGTCAGGTGTAAATAAAGAAGTAATTTCTTCACCCATCCATCATTCATCCATCCATCCATTTATTGTCCAACAATATTTATATATTCCAGACACCTCTCTCAGAGTTGGAGATAGAGTGAAATAAGTTTGATTTAAAAAGACTGTCCTTAAGGAGCTCATACTGGGTGTCAATGGCAGGGATGATCTGAGGATAAATATGTTAAAAACTAAAATTAAATATGTAACAGTAGGTAGTGAGAAGTACTGTGAAATTAAGAAAGGCAAGGTTGTAAAGAGCATTGGGAGTATGTGTTTCTGTGTGAATGGATGTTGATCTGCTAGTTTTGCTGAAATATCTGTGTTATTTGTGAAAATGGCATTACAGCAAAGACTGATAGAGGACTGGATATATTATCAGACAGAGGAGTGTTCCACACAAAAACAAAAGTAAATATAGAACCTTTAGGTAAAGATGGGTTTGCAGTGTTCAAGAAACAACCAAATAGTCTGATACAGGTGGAAATACAGAGAGGGTGTTTGGAGAGGTAACCAAACAATAATCAGCAAAACAAAGGAAGATGGAAAAATAAAGAAAGGGTAAGTTCCCTACCTGAAAAATGATTTTAGTGCAGAGATCAAATGAACTAATGGTAATAGATAACACTGATGAAGATAAAATTGTAATTAGGTGGGTGTTGGTGCTTTAAAAAAAAAAGAAAGAAGAAAGAAGAAACCCTACAGTCATGCAGACAGAAATGGAGAAATAATGAGGTTGACGTTAGGCTGTTCTGTAACATTAAATGTCAGAAGACAAGGGCTCATTATCAGCATTATGTGAAAAAAATTCTCTTGCCCTCTGTGACATAACCATCAGCCTGTCTTTCACAAAGGAAGACAAGAGAAGGGCATTTGTTGACATGCAGAGTCAGAAAGTATGCTATTTCTATATCTCTTTAGGAAATAATTAAAGACCTCAGGATATGAATCAGCAGCAATGGGGAAAAGATTTATAAAATATAGAATATCAATAACTATAGTAACATTTCAGAAAGTTTAATAAGTGGTGCTAATTATGAAACAATAATATGTTTAAAAATCTTAAAATACTAGCTATTATAAAAACATTAAAATCTGAGAAAAAATACCATTTCATTTTGACAAAATTTCATAGATGATAAAAGGTTGAATAAGAGTTAAAAACATAATGCAGGTGTGGGGGAAATGCTCTTTGTTTATAACAACAATAACTAGCATGAATTGTGTAGTTTTATGCCAGGATCTGCTTAAAAATTTTTTGTTTAGGAACAAAATTAAATCTCCCAACACTGTAACATAGTGTTACTTCTAATCAAATCATAGTTTAAAACCAGAACTGACTTCTAAGGAAGGCAAATGAACTTAAGGGAAAGAAAAATCAACCTCAATTTCAGAGCAGTATATGCATTCACCTAGGTAGCAATGATTTTGCATGTACAGAAGTGATGACTGTCAGGCATAGTTTGAAGAAATTTTAAAAAGTGGATAAAGGAGAGATGGATAGGTAGGAAGGAATGAGAAGGGAAACTCTAGAACTACAGTAACAAGTTCAAGTTCTAGAGAGAGTAATATGCTCAGTGAATAACCAGCAATCAGTATCAGGGTGTCCAAAAAACCTTCCAGTGGTAAAGATGACAACTTTGTGACTTCAATTTTGTGTCAGGCAGTAAAATGATGGAACTTTTGTCATGAACACAAAACTTTAAAGTTCTATTATACATGACAGGCTTGAATTCTTGATTTCTTTAGGGTGGGGTCAGTGTGTAAATATGATAGTAGAACAGTTGAGAAGAGCATTGCAGTGAATTCAGAAGCGGGAAACTTTGGGCCAGAAGTGATTGACTCTGGTAAGAGCACTAGACTTTCTGCAATAGAGAGAGTAGAGGCTTAGATCAATTTATTTGGATATTAAATTGATAGAAAAAATGCTTTGTTTCAGATAACTGTAATATCATATTTACAATTAAGTATTTCTAGCAAACCACCATATATAAAGATGATCACCATGGCAGTGTTTAAAATAGGAAACTTGCAAATGGAACTTGTACTCCAAAATATGGGATTAGTAAAATAAATTAAGCAATGTATAATAAGCTAGAATACTATTCAGCCATTCACTTTACATTAAAGATTATTATTATCGTGGTAAGATTTTTTCAGGCCAGATTAGAAAGAAAAAAAGCACTTGTAAATGCACTACAGTATGATACTCACAAAGGGAGTGAATGCAGAGAGAAAATCTCCTTATCCGCCTGGTTCAGGTATGTTGTAGGAATTATGTTGTTTACAATATCTGATTCTCTTTCCCTGTTGGATATATAGGACGACACTGGGTTTCTCAGGACCTATGCAGTTGGGTGGGGCTGCATGATAAATTCTGGCTAATTAGTTATGAGTGCAAACAATTTCCAGGCCAAAGTATCTATTTTCCTATGTGAAGCTTTCTGTCTCTCTGGACTAATCATGTAAGATGCCTCTTAGTGAGAAGGTAAAGCCAAAAGCCTGTATCCTTTAAGTGCCCTGAAAAGTTACTTGGCTTCACAACCTACTTTGCTTAGTATAGAAATGAATCTTTTTATAAGTAATGCCATGTAGCTTTGCTATGACTTTTTGTTGTTGATTTTAAGCCTCAACATAACTGTAGCTATCCAAAATAGTATATAGTAGGAACCAGCAGTTTGCTGCATGTCCTTCAAGGTTCATACAATATAGGACTTATCATAAAAAAACAAAAAAAAGCCATGATATTTTCACCTCTAAATCAATTTTAAACTTGAAAAAATTTATGTTATTACTCTTGAATTATCTTGTTCCCTATTTATAGTTTTTCTTCATTTGTAGTATTTCACAGCTTTAATTTTCTGGATTTGCCTCTCTATTCCTATCCTGAACACTAGCTAAACTATTGATTAGTTACCATACAATGTAGATATCAGAGAGAGACTTACTTATAATAACGTTACCTACCTGAACTGGTTTAATTTTAATACTGACCTAATTAGCCTTTTCATTATCTTATTCCAAATAATTCCAAACAAAAATTAAATTCCTACATTCTTGGGAAAGGTAGATATCATTCCCTTTGGAACCATACCAGAAATTATATGAAAAATTTCTGGAGAAATTTAGCATGTTTTGGTTTCTGCAGAGACAACAAATAGATGCAGAGACACAAAATGTTGTTATTTCTTACAGTGTATTATGTATGTCTATTTATACCAAAAGACTGAATTTTTAAAAATGTTTCTTAATCAAAGTACAACATAAATTATTTATAAGTGACATTTTATAACACTTCTCAATCTTTCATAAATTGTATTCATCTATTCTCTTAATACTCTCTTCAGAATGTTAAAAGGCAGGTATTTCTTAAAGTTCTAAAATATGTTTAGCAGTACATATAGTATTTCCCATATTTAATCTAAGTCTTTCAAAAATGGTTTCAATATAAACTTACTTCTCACTATTCAAAAATAGGTCTTTCTATAGCAATTTATTAGAACATTTTAGAAAATTTGATATTTGTAAATATGAGTTTCAAAATACTAAATTTTATCTGTCCTTTTGAGGTCAGTATGTTTCAGACTGAATATGTTTCTAAATTCTTGCCATGAATTGAGAACTTTGTAGTTTTTACAAATTTAATCATCTTATTTATTAAATTTATTATATTAAATGGGCATAAATTAATAGTATAAGGCATAAGAAGTGAAATTTTATAAAGGCCATCAATTTGATGGAAACTTTTATTTGGCTCCATGATATCCAAATTCAACTTCAAGTACCCTTCTCAAAGTCCCTATATTATTTGCAATTTTTTCAACCTTCTCATTTTTACTAAAACTTTAGTGTTCCTTAAAGACAATTTTTCCTGCATTTTTCAGCAACTGAGCAGAGAAGGATGGCATATTTCATGTTCTAATATTCACTTATTAACTCATCATTCACTGTCACTGTAAGATAGACTATGGGCCTTAACCTCTCATTCTTTCTTTCCTACATATTCCATTTTTCCTGTTCTAGTGTGACATTTCCACAAATATAAATATACCATAGGAAATCCCTACTAAGGTTTTTTGTTAGAGACCTCATCGCCTTCTATCTAGTACACATCTAGTACACCAAAGCATGTTTTTTTCACATTAAAATATATTTGACATACAACATTGTAAATTTAAGGTGTACAAGTAGATTTAATATATTTATATATTGTAATACCATTATCATTGTAGCAATAATTAGAACCTCTATCATGTCACATAAGTATTGTTTTTTTTCTGTGGTGGGAATTATTGAGATCTAATCTCATAACAAGTTTAATGGTTATAATATAATGTCTGTATTCACTAGACTGTGCATTAGATTTCTAGGATTTATTCACTCCTTGTTGAAAGTTTGTTCCTTTAAATATCCCCCCTACAGACCCCCAATCCCTGGTAATCACTATTTTATTCTCTGCTTTTACAAGGTTAGTGTTTTCAGGTTTCCACATGTAAGTGAGATCATACAGGATTTGTATTATCTGTCTGACTTATCTCACTTAGCATAATAATAGCCTGTTGTGCCTAAATGCCACTTCAGCTCACATTTACTCTTCCACTGACTCAGGCATGGATTAGTTCATGCCATTTGGCCCACAACCTTATTATGACTGCTTCCACTAGACTAATAGCTTCCTGGACATTGTATTGTTTTTGTTTTTTTCCCCTCTTGCTGCTATTTCTCGTAATTTACTAGGTCCTTCTCTTCCAGTTCCTTTCCTAAGATTTTTTTTCTGTTTATTATCAAGCTTTTAAATTTCTTTAATATAGCAATTACTGTTCAATTGAAATTCGATCTAGTCAGCTCTTCAGACATCTATCACTGTTTATTTGAAACTTGAACTAGCCATCTTTAGATATCTTAAATGTAACATTTTCAAAATTGTTCTTAATGCCCTTCTCACTCTTCACCTCACTTCTTTCATGTCGTTCACCTACAGGTGAAGACACAATCTTCAAGTAATTTTTTTAAATTAATTAATTTCTTAATTTTGATATTAATGTACAATTACATGAGCAACATTATGGTTCCTACACTCCCCCTATTATCAAGTCCCCACCACATACCCCACCACAGTCACTGTCCATCAACGTAGTAAGATGCTATAGAATCACTACTTGTCTTCTCTGTGTTATACTGCCTTCCCCATATCCCCCCCTGGCTACATTATGTATGCTAATTGTAATGCCCTTTTTTCCCCCTTATCCCTCCCTCTCCCATCCATCTTCCCCAGTCCCTTTCCCTTTGGTAACTGTTAGTCCATTCTTGGGTTCTGTGAGTCTGCTGCTGTTTTGTTCCTTCAGTTTTTTCTTTGTTCTTATACTCCACAGATAAGTGAAATCGTTTGATACTTGTCTTTCTCCGCTTGGCTTATTTCACTGAGCATAATACCCTCTAACTCCATCCATGTTGTTGCAAATGGAAGGATTTGTTTTCTTCTTATGGCTGAATAATATTCCATTGTGTATATGTACCACCTCTTCTTTATCCATTTGTCTACTGATGGGCATGTAGGTTGCTTCCATTTCTTGGCTATTGTAAATAGTGCTGCAATAAACATAGGGGTGCATATGTCTTTTTCAAACTGGGCTGCTGCATTCTTAGAGTAAATTCCTAGGAGTGGAATTCCTGGAACAAATGGTATTTCTATTTTGAGTTTTTTGAGGAACCTCCATACTGCTTTCCACAATGGTTGAACTAATTTACATTCCCACCAGCAGTGCAGAAGGGTTCCCCTTTCTTCACATCCTCACCAACACTTGTTGTTGGTTGTCTTTTGGATGGTGGCCATCCTAACTGGTATGAGGTGATATCTCATTGTGGTTTTAATTTGCATTTCCCTGATGATTAGTGATGTGGAGCATCTTTTCATGTGCCTGTTGGCCATCTGAATTTCTTCTTTGGAGAAGTGTCTGTTCAGCTCCTCTGCCCATTTTTTAATTGGCTTATTTGCTTTTTGTCCGTTGAGGTGCATGAGCTCTTTATATAATTTGGATGTCAACCCCTTATCGGATATGTCATTTATGAATATATTCTCCTATACAGTAGGATGTCTTTTTGTTGATGGTATCCTTTGCTGTACAGAAGCTTTTTAGTTTGATATAGTTCCGCTTGTTCATTTTTGCTTTTGTTTCCCTTACCAAGGGAGATGTGTTCATGAAGAAATTGCTCATGTTTATGTCCAAGAGATTTTTGCCTATGTTTTTCTCTAAGAGTTTTATTGTTTTATAACTTGCATTCAGGTCTTTGTGCCATTTTGAGTTTACTTTTGTGTATGGTATTAGACAATAATCCAGTTTCATTCTCTTGCATGTAGCTGTCCAGTTTTGCCAACACCAGCTATTGAAGAGGCTGTCATTTCCCTCTATTGTGTATCCATGGCTCCTTTATCATATGTTAATTGACCATATATGCTTCGGTTTTTATCTGGGCTCTCTAGTCTGTTCCATTGTTCAATGGGTCTGTTCTTGTGCCAGTACCAAATTGCCTTGATTACTGTGGCTTTGTAGTAGAGCTTGAAGTCAGGGAGCATAATTCCCCCTCCTTTATTCTTCCTTCTCAGGATTGCTTTGGCTATTTGGGGTCTTTTGTGGTTCCATATGAATTTTAGAACTATTTGCCCTAGTTCATTGAAGAATGCTATTGGTATTTTGATAGGGATTGCATTGAGTCTGTAGATTGCTTTAGGCAGGATGGCCATTTTGAGAATATTAATTCTTCCTATGCATAAGCACAGGATGTGTTTGCAATTATTTGTATCTTCTTTAATTTCCCTCATGTGTGTCTTGTAGTTTTCAGAGTATAGGTCTTTCACTTCCTTGGTTAAGTTTATTCCTAGGTATTTTATTCTTCTTCAAGCAATTGTGAATCGAATTGTTTTCCTGATTTCTCTTTCTGCTAGTTCATCATTAGTGTATAGGAATGCAGCAGATTTCTGTGTGTTAATTTTGTATCCCACAACTTTACTGAATTCAGATATTAGATCTAGTAGTTTTAGAGTGGATTCTTTAGGGTGTTTTATGTACAATATCATGTCTTCTGCAAACAGGGAAAGTTTGACTTCTTCCTTACCAATATCTCGATGCCTTTTATTTCTTTGTGTTGTCTGATTGCTGTGGCTAGGACCTCTAAAACTTTGTTGAATAAAAGTGGGGAGAGTGCGCATCCTTGTCTTGTTCACCATCTTAAAGGAAAAGCTTTCCGCTTCTCACTGTTAAGTATAATGTTGGCTGTAGTTTTGTCATATATGGCCTTTATTATGTTGAGGTACTTACCCTGTATACCCATTTTGTTGAGAGGTTTTATCATGAATGGATGTTGAATTTTGTTGAATGCTTTTTCAGTATCTTTGGAAATGATCAGGTTGTTTTTGTCCTTTTTGTTGATGTAGTGGATTATGTTGATAGGAATGTTGTACCATCCTTGCATCCCTGGGCTTCAAGTAATTTTTAATATCATCTTGCTTTACCCTCCATATCCTAGCCCATGTTGTTTAATGTATTTGCAAAAACATCCTGATCCTAGTCACATCTTTACTGTACCAGCATTATCATCACCTCACTCCAAGTCACTATGTCTCGGTAAAGGGGAAAGTAACGCAGCAACTTCCTAATTGGTCTCTTCACTTCAGTCTGTTTACCCCACACACCAACCAGGAACATTTCCCTAACATACTGAACTCCAAATGCCATTTGCTGATCATAATCTTTCAAGGCTCCCATTGGACCTGGGGCAAAACTCGAATTTCTTAAAGTTAACTGTGGAGCACTGTATGAGCTGAGCTCTGTCTAACTCATCAGTCTCATTCTGTCCAACTCTCTCTCTTCTCTTGTTAATCCCCATACAGAGTGGTTTTCAATGTGTTGAACTCTTCCAGAGTCAAGGTCTTTGTACATATGTTTACTCTTTGCCTGAAATGCTGTTCTGATTCATATCTTCTCTTTATCTTTGCCCTGCTGAAATAGCACTTCTTCAAGAAATTGTATTCTACTTCACTTATACAAAATTTTATTTTCTGTACAATGTCTCACACACCCTATTCTTAGTTATTATTACATGTATATGTATTGTTGCTTTACTCATCTAGTGTTTCAATCAGGAAAGCAGACATCATCTACTTTATTCACCTGTAAAGCTAGTGTGCAGTTGTTGTTCACTTTACATTTTGTAAATGAATGAATGCTTGATTAAACATCCTTTCCTCTTCTACAGAGTACATCAACATCTTGTAGCATTCATTTACCAGATACATTTTCTTTGCCTGAACTCCATAATTTATTTTCAAAGAATTAATTAGCTTCAGTATCTGACTCACTGCTAAATTTACATAAGCCTTGTTTCTCATGATAGATCTTACTCCTTTACTCATATTGCTTAACATAAAAGAAAACACTATCTTTTCTTCATGTTTGTACTCAATCATGTACTATACTAACTCAATATTGCTATACTTTCAAAATTTTATGTGAGCCAGTTTTGAGCATTCATTAATGCTTATCAGTAATCAGCCAACTCCTATTTCCAGCATTAGCCAGACATGTGGAGTTAAGTCCTAACCAGTAGACTGACTTTAGTGAGTTAGTGCTCTCTAACCTTGGTATGCTTGCAGTAGTGGTTTGTGGCTAAAACTAATTCATATATGCTCTTAAAATCTGTGTCATCTCAATTATTTCATTATTACTTCCAAATTAAAAAGCCATCTCGCTAATAAACTATGACATGGATTCTCACAAACCTTTACTGTGATAGTTATGTAGTCACAGTAAAAATTTTAAATGGTTAGCATTAAACACTAAGCTACAATAAATAGATTCTAAGAATAATTTGCAACAGCCATTTTGTATTATCTCAAAGTAATTTAATATTTTGTGAAAAAATAAGACAACCCAGAAAAATGCTGTATGAGATGTTGGTGGATTCCATCTTTGCTTCAGATTCAAATATGATGTTCAGGAGATTTTCTGTAGCATTCTGAGTGTCCTGAGTAGACTTGCTGAGCCAATTGCCAGCACTGACATTCCCTCAGGATGGGGTGTAAAGAAAGGAAACTCTGGAGGGGTCCAGTCAGACTTGTTCATCTCCCTGAATGTACCCCAAAATTCTGCCATTCAGTTTACCTGTCACTACCACTACATGGGGGGTTGTTTCATACCACCTGCTCTGGAAAAGAAGTACCAGCTGAAACTGCCATCCTGCCCTGAAACTGAGTGTGTCTATTGTCTGCAGTGAAGGAAAGGAGCTGGGTATTCTTCCTAATAAAGACTTAGAGCCTCTCTCTACCAGAACTCTGGAGTTCTGGGAGCTCTTCTGGCAATAAAGGTTAATTGGTGGCAAGAGCCAGAGAAGAGGGAAAAAAAAGCTGAAAACAAGCCAAAGAAACATCATTTGTGTGATAAAACTATATATACATTTGTGTGTGTCTGTGTGTGTAAATGCATTCCTAACAGAAGATTTTCATTGATTACTACTCTAGGAGTGGTACGGGGATGAAACAAAGGCCATTGTAACTTTGAGGTGGTGGGAAATATTTTCCCAGCCCAGGGCAAATTACCTTTGAAACTGAAATCAGTCAAAGGGAGAAGTAAAGTGGGAGAAACCCATTTATTGCTTCCAAGCAGTTGTCCACTTCTGCTCACCCATATCCCTCATGACCTGGCTGCACAAAGTGACCCTACCCAACCTCTCTGGTCCAGATATGCCCTCTCTCCCCTTGTAATTACTTATTTATATAGAGATGGACTACTTCTCTCCACCCCTTGTAAACACCTATTGGTACGGAGATGCACTAAGGCTGGGAGAAAGATTCTGGAAATATTGCAATTTTACCCAAAGCTATTCATGGAAAAATTATGATAATATGTTATAAAACAAAGATTAGAAATAGTTATCTATATGATTCAGAAGACTAATTAAAAGGGAAAAAGAATGATAGTTGTGATGGAGCATCATCTTAATATTCTTACACAGGGCAGCCTACTGTGAATATTTTTTAGGTGGAAAAGCATATATAGGCCATGTCTTTTCTTCTTTTGTTTTTAATGCAGTGAGTAATCTTTATGAATTGCCCAATAGTAGATTGTCCTTGTATTCCTAAACTAAGATCACATTTTTCAAGAAGAATTTCCTCTTTAATAAATTTTGGATTAGGTTTGCTATTATTTTACTTGGAATTTTTCATGTATGTTTATTAGTGGGATTGTAATTTTCTTTCGGTTTTTGTTGAATTTTGGTAGTACAGCTAATACTAGCCTATTTTGGAGTATTTTCCATTTTATATTCCTCTAGTGATTTTTTCCGTAAGATTAGAACTCCGTGTTTTAAGAATAGAATTTTTGGCAGTATTCACTTGTAAAGCAATTTGGTGTTGCTGTTTCTTTAAGAAGCATATTAACTAATACTTAATAATTGTATTAGTTTGAATTTTTCCATAGAAAAAATGTTCAATAAGCTTTTTGAAGGCTATACATTCCTAGGATTGTTCTTATTAGATCATGTTTTAGGATTTATTTGCATGAAGATGTACATAGCATTTCTCTATTTGAAGTCTCTTCCTTATCTTTGTTTCCCTTCATTCATAAGAATGCATGTATCCCTTTTTCTCTCTCCCTCTTTCTCTGTCTTACTTTCTCTTTCTATAATGTCTAATATGTTAGGTGCTTCAAAGAATCAAACATTATCATTTGTTTCTCTATATTTAATCCTTTAACTATTGAAATTATTTTTTTCTCATTTTCCCAATTTTCTATTAATGTGTTTTTTTACCTTTTTCAATGTATATTTAAATAACTATTCTTTTATAACATAAGTGTTTAAGGTAATAAATTTCCCCCAAAATGCTGATTTTGCTGCATCCTACAAGCTTTGTATGCAATTTTTTGATCTTCATTCAGTTTTAAGTATTGTTAAAATGTTTATTATGATTTCTTTTTGATCCATAGATATGTAAAATTACATTACTTAATGTCCAAGTAGATGGGGGCTTAAAAAATGTTTTTCTTTTTCACTTCAATAAAACTGTCTTTTTATCACAGCATATTTAATATGTTCAGCATAATAATTATTTTTTAATTTACTAAGATTTGTACTATAGACTACCTTTATGATCAAGTTTCATAGTGCCCACTGTGTGCTTGAGAAATATGTACATTCTCTAGTAGGTGGGTAAAAAAATTGTATATAGGTTTACTTGATGTATTTTATTGATTGTTTTGTTCAGTATTTAAGGATTTTTGTCTGCTTGATCTTCAATAATCAAGAGAAGTGTGTTAATATCTCTCATTATGATGCTTTTTTCAGTTTCTCACTATAATTTTTATCTATATATTTTGAGTATATATATTTTTTATATTTAGAATTACATTTTGGTGGAATTTTATCGTTTATATTTTGTAGGTAACCTCCCTCTCCCCTAGTGATTTTTTTTTTTTTGCTTAGGTGGTCTCTTCTTTTTTTTTAATATAATTTATTTTATTATCATTAATCTACAATTACATGTGCAATATTATTTCTTGAATACATTCTGTCATTTCGAATTTTACATTCAAAAAGTTGGGAAATACTGCTATGAAAGAATTGGTGGACTGGATTTCAACCTACTAAGCTTTGATGTTAACTATCAGTAGTTAAAAATTAATTATAGATGGCTTTTGTTTCTAGAAAGATGGAGTAAAGGTACTTTTCTCTGTTACTTATTTTCAACTATAAACTCTAGATATTACATATAAAAAAAATGAAAGAAGACTCTTAAAGCCTGGGCTGGGAGTGCAGGGTCCATCAGAACACAAGGAATGACTTTGGTGGAGGGTTCAGTGGGTCTTCTCTTTGCCTCATATATCACAGACTTGGAGTGGAGAAGCTGGAAAACTGGAAACCTCATTTGAACACAAGGAAAAAAGGGTCCAACAAAAGCTTGCTTTTTCTGAAGGACTAGTGAAAGGAAAGCCTAACTAGATGAAAAAGTTTTATACTATGACTACTGTAATCCAGTCAAATAAATAATAATTGTAGCCTTGCCCCATCAATGCCAGATAAACCTGAATGGATAACTGAAACCTATACCATTGCAATTCCCAACACCCCTGCTAGTCTGGTGTCAGAGAAATTTGGGTAAGGAGCCAGGACTTTCTTGCCTACCACCAATAATGAGCTGCATCCACAGATTTTAGTGGAGACCACTGAGGGAACCTGGATTTCTACCCATACATGGCTATAATAAAGCAACCTCCTTCATCCATACTTTGGTGGTAATAGGGGAGACCAGTAGAGAGTCAGAACGTGCACCATTTCTCCACAATAACGAGGTCAGCCTCAGTGTTAGTTAGAGAGCATGTGAGAAGCTGGAACCCCCACGTCCACTCAGGAGTAAATAGGAACCAAGGTCACATCATGTACTAATAGGGACCAAGTGGGGAACTTAGATTTATCAGTTTCTTATAGCTGATACAGCAAAGTAACACAAACATAGTGGCTTAAAACATGTTTATTAGGTAATTTCTGTAAGGTCAGAAGGTAAAATGGGCCTTGCTGGGCTAAAATCAAGGTGTTTTCAGGCCTGAATTTCTTCTGTAGTCTCTGTGGTAAAATCTGTTTCTTCGTGTTCTCCAGCAACTAGGGGCTGCCTACATTTCTTGGCTCATGGCACCTTTATCCATCTTCAAATTCAGAAATATAGCACCTAAAGATCACTGATTCAGGCATTCTGCCTCCTTTATGTATAAGGACCCTTGTGATAACCTTGGGCCCACTTAGGTTATCCTTAGTAATCTCAGTGTCTCATGGTCTATTAGAAACCTTAATTATACCTACACAGTTAATACCCCCTTGACATGTAACACACATATTTACAGGCTCCAGGTTTTAAGACATGGGTATCCTGAGGGAAAGGGTATTATTCTATTTTACCACACTAGAATTTGACCTCCACCTGACAGTAATGAAACATCTTTCCCCTGCTGGAGCACTATCAAAAAAAGCCAACTAAACCAGAAAGTTAAATAAAATCCAGAATTTCATAGCAACTGAAAATGTCTAGGCTTCAACTGAAAATCACTTGTTATACAGATAATCAGGAGTATTTCCAAAAGGAGTGAAAAGAGCCAGTCAATATATGCCAATATCAGTATCACTGAGTTGTTACAATTAGAAAAATATTTTAAATCAGCCATGGTCATAATGTGCAAATAACAATTAGAAAACACTTGAAGCGAGGGACTTCCGGGAAGATGGGGGTGTGAGCAGGGCAGCGGAAATCTCCTCCCAAAACCATGTATATTTATGAAAATACAACAAGTACAAGTACTCCTAAAAGAGAGACCAGAAGATATAGGACAACACCCAGCCTGAAGCTACACCTCAGAGGACTCGGCACCTCGCGAAGCAGGTAAGATACGGAGCTGCGACCCGGCTGGACCCAGGCATTCCCCCACCGCAGTGCACCAGCGGGAAGAGAGAATTCAGAGTGGGGAGGGAGTGGAAGCCCAGGCCCGCCAAATAACCAGCCCTGGTGATCTGCCTCTGGAGCACTGACACATATTGTGTGGTGTATCAGAGATTAGAGAAATGGAAAGGAAGGATCTGAGAAGGACAACGCAACCAGGTCCTCTCAGCCGGCTCCCTGGGACAAAAGAAAAGCACGTGCATTTTTAGGGGTCTTAAAGAGACAGGGGCCCAACGGAGGAGCAGGATTGTTGCAGCACACTCAGCCAAGCAGACTGGGAGTCCTGGGGAATTTCGGACACTTTGGCCAGCAGCTGAGAAAAGCAGCCATACCGAGACTTCCCACAGATATCAGCAGCCTCCCATTCATTCCCTCCCAGGCCAGAGCAAAAAAGGGCAGGGTGGAGTGGCTGTAGCTGCAGAATAGTGGAGCAGCAGCGCCACCTACAGCGTCCTCACAGAATATACAACCAGTGAGCATTTTTTTTTCTTTTTCTGACCACTTCTATCACCGTGAAAAGACAGAGGAATATGGTACAAACAAAGATTAGCCAGACAAGCCCAGAGAGGAAGCCTGATGGGATGGACACGCACAAATTTCCTGAAAAAGAATTCAGAATAAAAGTCATAACCATACTGATGGATCTACAGAGAAATATGCAAGAGCTAAGGGAGGAAGTGAGGGAAGTGAGGAAAGACAATGCAGAAATCAGACAAGTGATCGACGGACTTAGCAGCAAACTGGATGAGATGCAAGAGACTGTTAATGGAATAGAAATCAAAGAACAGGAATACAGAGAAGCTGAGGCAGAGAGAGATAAAAGGATGTCGAGGAATGAAAGAATATTAAGAAAACTATGTGACCAATCCAAACGGAGCAATATTTGCACTATACGAGTACCAGAGGAATAAGAGAGAGAAAAAGGGACAGAAAGTGTCCTTGAAGAAATAATTGCTTAAAACTTTCCCAGGCTGGGG
The DNA here is from genome assembly GCA_032199065.1 of Smutsia gigantea. Classification (NCBI taxonomy): domain Eukaryota; kingdom Metazoa; phylum Chordata; class Mammalia; order Pholidota; family Manidae; genus Smutsia; species Smutsia gigantea. The sequence continues at coordinate 136,058 of JAVSCE010008544.1, read as the reverse complement.
AAGGAAATAATCTCTCAGACCATGGAAGCCCACAGATTTTCCAGCACAAGGGACACAAGGAAGACAACACCAAGACACATAATAATTAAGATGGCAAAGATCAAAGATAAGGACAGAGTATTAAAAGCAGCTAGAGAGAGAAAAAAGATCACCTACAAAGGAAAACACATCAGACTATCATCAGACTTCTCAACAGACACCTTAGAGGCCAGAAAGAATGGCATTATATATTTAATGTAATGAAACAGAAGGGCCGTGAACCAAGAATATTGTATCCAGCATGATTATCATTTAAATTTGAGGGAGGGATTAAACAATTTCCAGAGAAGCAAAGCTGAGGGAATTTGCCTCCCATAAACCACCTCTACAGGATATCTTAAAGGAACTGCTCTAGAGGGAAGCACTCCTAAGGCTAAAACGAGGTCACAAGAGAAAATAAATTCATAGCAAAGAAAGGAGACCATCCAAATACTAACTAAAGGTAAAGAATAAAACACCTAGTATATAAAGAATGGAGGAGGAAGAATAAGAAGGAAGAGAAATAAAGAATCATCAGACTGTGTTTACAATAATTTAACAAGAAAGTTGTTAGACTGTTAGATAATAAAGAAGCTATCTTTGAGCCTTTGGTAACCACGAATCTAAAGCCAGCAATGGCAATAAGTACATATCTATCGATAATCACCCTAAATGTAAATGGACTGAATGCACCAATCAAAAGACACAGAGTAATAGAATGGATAAAAAAGCAAGACCCATCTATGTGCTGCTTACAAGAGACTCACCTCAAACCCAAAAATATACACAGACAGAATGTGAAGGGATGGAAAAAGATATTTCATGCAAACAACAAAGAGAAAAAAGCAGGTGTTGCAGTACTTGTGTCAGACAAAATAGACTTCAGATCGAAGACAGTAGCCAAAATAAAGAAGGGCATTACATAATGATAAAGGGTTCAGTCCAACAAGAGGATATAACCATTTAAAATATATATGCACCCAATACAGGAGTGCTGGCATATGTGAAACAAATACTAACAGAATTAAAGGAGGAAATAGACAGCAATGCACTAATTTTAGGAGACTTCAATGCACCACTCACTCCAAAGGAGAGATCAACCAGACAAAAAATAAGTAAAGACACAAAGACACTGAACAACACACTAGAACATATGGACCTAACAGACATCTACCGAACTCTACACCCGAAAGCAACAGGATACACATTCTTCTCAAGTGCACATGGAACATTTTCCAGAATAGACCACATACTGGTCCACAAAAACAACCTCAGTAAATTCAAAAATATTGAAATTCTACCAACCAACTTCTCAGATCACAAGGATATAAAACTAGAATAAATTTTAGAAAGAAAACAAAAAGGCTCACAAATATATGGAGATGTCACAACATGCTCCTAAATAATCAATGGGTCAACGACCAAATTAAAACAGAGATCAAAGAATATATGGAGACCAATGACAACAGCAACACAAATCCACAACTTCTCTGGGACGCAGCAAAGGCAGTTCTAAGAGGAAAGTATATTGCAATCCAGGCCTATTTAAACAAGGAAGAATATTCCCAAATGAATAGTCTAAAGACACCATTACTGAAACTGGAAAAAGAAGAACAAATGAGGCCCAAAGTCACCAGAAGGAGGGACATAATACAGGATCAGAGAAGAAATAAATAAAATTGAGAAGAATAAAACAGTAGAAAAAAATCAATGAAACCAAGAGTGTGTTCTTGAAAAAATAAAAAATATAGATAAACCCCTAGTCAGACGCATTAAGAGAAAAAGAGAATCTATACACATAAACAGAATCAGAAATGAGAACGGAAAAATCACGACAGACGCCACAGAAATACAAAGAATTATAAGAGAATACTATGGGAATCTACCTGCTAACAAGCTGTAAAACCTAGAAGAAATGGACAACTTCTGAGAAAAATACCACCTTCCAAGACTGACCAAGCAAGAAACAGAAAAACTAAGCAGACCAATCAACAGCAACGAAATTGAATTGGTAATCAAAAAACTACCCAAGAACAAAACCTTCAGGCCAGATGGATTCACCTCTGAATTCTACCAGACATATAGAGAAGAAATAACACCCATTCTCCTTAAAGTTTTCCAAAAAAACAGAAGAAGAGGGAATACTTCTAAAGTCATTCTATGAATCCAGCATCACTCTAATACAAAAACCTGGCAAAGACCTCACCAAAAAAGAAAATTACAGACCAATATCCTTGATGAACATAGATGCAAAAATACTCAACAAAATATTAGCAAACCGAATTCAAAAATACATCAAGAGGATCATATAACCACGCTGAAAAAGCATTTGTCAAAATTCAACATCCATTCATGATAAAAACTCTCAACAAAATGGATATAGAGGCCATGTACCTCAACATCATTAAGGCCATATATGACAAACCCACAGCTAACATTATACTTAACAGCGAGAAGCTGAAAGGTTTTTATCTAAGATTGGGAACAAGACAGGGATGCCCACTCTCTCCACTGTTATTCAACATAGTACTGAAGGTCCTAGCCATGGCAATCAGACAAAACAAAGAAATACAAGGCATCCAGATTGGTAAAGAAGTCGTCAAACTATCACTATTTGCAGATGACATGATATTGTACATAAAAAACCCTAAAGACTCCACTCCAAAAGTACTAGAACTAGGTTGCTTCCATTTCTTGGCTATTGTAAATAGTGCTGTGATAAACATAGGGGTGCATCTGTCTTTTTCAAACTGGGCTGCTGTATTCTTAGGGTAAATTCCTAGGAGTGGAATTCCTGGGTCAAATGGTATTTCTATTTTGAGTTTTTTGAGGAACCTCCATACTGCTTTCCACAATGGTTGAACTAATTTGCAGTCCCACCAGAAGTGTAGGAGGGTTCCCTTTTCTCCACATCCTCGCCAACATTTGTTGTTGTTTGTGTTTTGGATGTTGACCATCCTCACTGGTGTGAGGTGATATCTCATTGTGGTTTTAATCTGCATTTCTCTGATGATTAGTGATGTGGAGCATCTTTTCATGTGCCTGTTGGCCATCTGCATTTCTTCCTTGGAGAAGTAGAGGGTATTATGCTCAGTGAAATAAGTCAAGCTGAAAAAGACAAGTACCAAATGATTTCACTCATATGTGGAGTATAAGATCTAAGGAAGAAAAAAACTGAAGGAACAAAACAGCAGGAGACTCACAGAACCCAAGAACGGACAAATAGTTACCAAAGGGAAGGGGACTGGGGAGGTTGGGGGGGAAAGGAGGGGTAAAGGGGAAGAAGGGACATTATGATTAGCAGATGTAATGTTCGGGGGCACGGGGAGGGCTGTACAACCCAGAGAGGACAAGTGGTGACTCTATGGCATCTCACTATGCTGATGGACAGTGACTGCACTAGGCTTGCGGAGGGGGGTTACCTGATGAAGGGGGTAGTGTAATTACCATAATATTACTCATTTAATTGTAGACTAATGACATCAAAATAAACTAAAAAAAAAGTACTAGAACGAAAATCTGTATTCAGCAAAGTTGCAGGATACAAAATTAACACACAGAAATCTGTTGCTTTCTTATACACTAATGATGAGCTACCAGAAAGAGAAATCAGGTAAACAATTCCATTCACAATTGCATCAAAAAGAATAAAATACCTAGGAATAAATCTAACGAAGGAAATAAAAGACGTGTACTCTGAGAACTACAAGACACTCCTAAGGGATATTTAAGAGGACATCAACAAATGGAAATTCCTCCCATGCTTTTGGCTAGGAAGAATAAATATTGTCAAAATGGCTGTACTTCCTTAAGAAATCTACCGATTGAGTGCAATCCCTATCAAAATACCAACAGCTTTCTTCAATGATCTGGAACAGGTAATTCTAAATTTCATATGGAACCACAAAAGACCCCAAATAGTCCAAGCAATCCTGAGAAGGAGGAATAAAACAGGGGAAATTATGCTCCCTGACTTCAAGCTCTATTACAAAACCACAGTAATCAAGACAATTTGGTATTGGCACAAAAGCAGACCCACAGACCAGTGGAACAGAATGGAAAATCCAAACATTAACCCAAACATATACAATCAATTAATATTTGATAAAGGAGCCTTGAATATACAATGGGGAGATGACAGCCTCTTCAGCAGCTGGTGTTGGCAAAACTGGACAGCTACATGTAAGAGAATGGTACTGGACTACTGTCTAACCCTTTACACAAAAGTAAACTCAAAATGGATCAAAGACCCGAATGTAAGTCATGAAACCATAAAACTCTTAGGAAAAAACATAGGCAAAAATGTCTTGGACAGAAACATGAACGACTTCTTCATGAACATATCTCCCCAGGCAAGGGAAACAAAAGGAAAATTGGACAAGTGCAACTATGTCAAGCTCAAAAGCTTCTGTGTAGCAAAGGACACCATCAATAGAACAAAAAGACATCCTACAGTATGGGAGAATATATTCATAAATGACGTATCTGATAAGGGTTTGACATCCAAAATATATAAAGAACTCACGCACCTTAACAAACAAAAAGCAAATAATCCAATTAAGAAATGGGCGGAGGACATGAATAGACACTTCTCCAAAGAAGAAATTCAGATGGCCAACAGGCACATGAAAAGATGCTCCACATCGCTAATCATCAGAGAAATGCAGATTAAAACCACAATGAGATATCACCTCACACCAGTGAGGATGGCCAACATCCAAAACCCAAACAACAACAAATGTTGGCGAGGATATGTAGAAAATGGAACCCTCCTCCACTGCTGGTGGTAATGCAAGTTATTTCAGCCATTGTGGAAAGCAGTATGGAGGTTCCTCAAAAACTCAAAATAGAAATACCATTTGACCCAGGAATTCCACTCCTAGGAATTTACCTTAAGAATGCAGCAGCCCAGTTTAAAAAGACATATGCACCCCATGTTTATTGCAGCACTATTTACAATAGCCAAGAAATGGAAGCAACCTAAGTGTCCATCAGTAGATGAATGGATAAAGACAAAGTGGTACATATACCCAATGGAATATTATTCAGCCATAAAAAGAAATAAATTCTACCATTTGCAGCAACATGGATGGAGCTAGATTGTATTATGCTCAGTGAAATAAGCCAAGCCGAAAAAGACAAGTATCAAATGATTTCACTCATATGTGGAGTCTAAGAACAAAGAAAAAAACTGAAGGAACAAAACAGCAGCAGACTCACAGAATCCAAGAACGGACTAATAGTTACCAAAGGAAAGGAACTGAGGAGGATGGGTGGGAACGGAGGGACAAGGGTGGAAAGGGGCATTATGATTAGAAGATGTAATGTTGGGTGGGGCCTGGGGAGGGTTGTATAACTCAGAGAAAACTAGTAGTGATTCTATAGCATCTCACTACGCTATTGGACAGTGACTGTAATGGGGTTGTGGGGGGGACCTGATAAAGGGTGTAGTTTAATAACCATAATATTGCACATGTAATTATAGATTAATGATACCAAAATAAATTATTAAAAAAATAAAAATAAAAATAAAGCATGGCATATCCATACAATGGGATATTAACTAGCCAAAACTGGACTGAAGTATCGAAATGTAACCACAACCTGAAGGAAACTTGAAAACATGCCAAGTGAAAAGAAGCCTGATACAAAAGGCCACATGACAGATGTTTCCACTTGAATGAAGTGTCCCGAACAGGCAAACCCAGAGAGACAGAAATGGCTTTCAGGGGCTGAGAGGAGGAGGAATGCCTTATGACTGCTAATGGGTATAGGGTTCCTTTTTGGAGTGGTGAAAATGTTCTAAATTTAGATAGTGATGATGGATACACAAGTTTTCGAATATACATTTGAATTGTATACTTGAAAAGAGTGAATTTCATGGTATGTGAATTATATGTCAATAAAGCGTTTTTTAAGGCAAAAAAACACTTGAATCAAATGAGTAAATGGATAGTGTTAAAATATTTTCTGCATGTCTGTAGGATGCTTTTCATTTGTTGATGATTTCATTTGCTGTGCAGAATCTTTTTAGTTTGATGTAATCTCACTTGTCCGTTTTTCTTTTGTTCCCTGTGATTTTGGTTTTATAGCCAATAAATCATTGCCAAGGCTGATGTCAAGAAACATTCCATGGTTTTCTTCTTGGAATATTATAGTTTCAGGTCTTATATTTTAGGTTCCATTTTGAGTTGACTTTTTTAATGGTAGGAGATAAAGGTCCAATTTCATTCTTTTGCATTGAAAGAAACATGGATATTCAGTTTTCCTAAAACTATATATTGAAGAAACCATCCTTTCTCCATTGTATACCAGGGCTTTCCTGTTGACGATAAGTTGACAGTATATCTTTTGGATTATTCCTGGGCTCTGTATTCTGTTTCCTTCATCTATATGTCTGTTTTTATTCTAGTATCATACTGTTATGATTACTGTAGCTTTGTAATATATTTTGAAATCAGGAAATGTGATGTCTCCAGCTTTGTTCTTGCTCAGAATTGTTTTGGCTATTTGAGGATTTTTGTGGTTCCATGTGAGTTCTTTTAAAAGCCTCATTTTTAGAGCAGTTTTAGGTTTACAGAAAAATTGAAAAGAAGGAATAGGGATTTCCCTTTAATGTCCTGCCCCCACTTAGGCATAGCCTCCCCCCCCATTGTCAACATCACTCACTAGAGTGATACATATGTTACCATTTGACGAACCTTCATTGACACATCACCATCACACAACATCCTTTAGGGAGTATAGATATTTTCACCATATTAATTCTGGCAATCCGTAAACATTGGATGCCTTTTTATTTGATCTGCTTTAATTCCTTTCATCAGTTTTCTACTTTTCATTATACAAGTCTTTAACCTCCTTGGCTAAATTTATTCCTAGGTGTTTATTCTTTTAGCTGCTATTGAAAATGGAATTGTTTCTTAATTTACATTTTACATAATTCATTTTTAGTGTATAGATGGAAAATTAATTTTTGTATGTTGATTTTGTATCCTGCAACTTTGTTGAATTTATTAGTTCTAATGCTTTTGTTTTATGGAGTCTTTAGTGTTTTCTATGTATAAGATCATGTCATATGCAAACATATTTTTACTTCATACTTTCCTCTTTGGATGTATTTTAATTATTTTTCTTTCCTAATTGCTCTGGTTAGGAGTTTCAGTTCTATGTAGAATAGAAGTGGTATTCAGCCAATCTGGTGGCTGTGGCTTGGGTGCTGAAAAAATAACTTTAGGAAATCAAGTAGCAGGGTTCAATTGCGTATTTGTGGGTAGGAGAATGAGTTGCTAAGGGTAAATTCTGGATTTCTGGAAGGACCACTTGTGTGGATGGGAATGCTTATATTGATATAGGGAAGACTTGGAAGTAACAGGTATTTGGAAAAATACCACAGTTAAAATTTTCTAATATATACAAATTCTGAAACCCTACACAAATTTGTTTCTTTACTAATGGGATTTCAAAACCTGCATTTTCTTAAAATTAGCTTTTTAAAATTTCTTTATTTTTGAATTGTCTTTCTGTTTTAAAGTCATATTTATTGTTATAATTTTATTACAATAAAACTGGCATTTTTGGTATGCATTTCAATGCATGTTGACAGACGCGTAGGGTCATATAACCAAAACCAAGATATGGAACATTTCTGTTGCTCCCCAAACACTTTCATTCCCTTTGCTTTCAGTGCTCTTCACAATTACCCAAGCCCATAGTTAGCAATGTCCTGTTTTTCCTTATAGTTTTACCTTGTACAGGATATCACATCAATATTTAGACTCTTATAAAACTTTAGTATAGTGCTTTGGAGAGTCATTTATGTTTCATGTTTGGTAGCTTTTAATTTGTTAATTTATTATTAAATATAATTTATTGTGTAGATGCACCATCATTTATCTGTTCTCAGTTGAAGGATATTTAAATTATTTCTAGTTTTGGCCTGTTCAAAAGAAAGCTGCTATAAAGATTCACTTACAGGTCTTTGTGTGACTATATGTCTTCATTTCTCTTAGGTAATATCTAGGAGTAAGATTCATTTGTCATATGTTGTGTATTTTTTTTCTTTTTGATTAGGAAAGCAAGGCAGAGGCTTTTGTTTAGAGAGGAAGCAAGAGGACAGAGCTCCTGGATCAGGCCAAGAGGGACAAGACAGTCCTGGGGTGTTGTGTTATCTAGGCATTTAATAGGCAATTGAGAGACAAAGGGCTAGGAATGTACACCTGCTAAGTGGTCCCAAAATGTTTATATTTGAAGAGACATTAAGTTTCTTATTAGTCTTCCTGGTTATTTACAAGAATTTTACTGCTCTGATTTCCTCCCAGGATAGCAGCTTCCTGGTTTGGGAACATATCACTCAAGACTGCCTGCTTTGCTCCCAAGGTGGACCGAGTTATTGTCTGTTTGTTAAAGAGTATGTTAAGAAAGTTACTTTTTAACAAATTGGGTTTTAAAATGCAATCTAATTTTCAAGATGGCATCCTTCCTGTTTGACTACATTGTTTTGGACTTGCTTGATACATTGCCCAGGTTGCAAATCATTTGTTTAGGGCTTGAGGAAGAAAAGCAGCACCTGGATAAAGTTAGAAAAATAAGCTGGGCCCCCAGCAGGCCAAAGCAAATCTCACAATGGATTGATTATCTTGCTCAGTTTTTTCCTGAGGCCTTCACCCTACTCTATCTAAGCCCATCATTCCTGTCTCACTCCCCCCTCCACAGATGGAGACCCTAGCTGCTGCTAGGGTAAAGGGGGTAATGACCGCTCTGGCTGCTTCCTGCTGAGAGGGGGCGTAGTAAAGGGTGTAGCTCTATCTCCATCACTGGTTAGTTGAGAGGGCCTTGGAAGATGGGCACTTCTATTTTGGGTTCCATTTCTATCACCATTTGCAGTTTTATGGCTTCAAAAGGATTTAGAAACCCAGCTCCATATTGTAGTAGTCTATGGGACTTCTGGGCCTGACATAGCTTGGACTTACTTTCAGAGGTCCTGGAGTGAATCAGAGACATTTGGTGAATAATTTGGAATCTGGGACTTTAATTATAGGACAGGTCCCACCCTGTGCTGCTGTTAAGTTGTCTAGCACTCTTCCATTTTGTATAACTGCTTGGGGCATTAGTTTAACTTTAGTATCAAGGCCTTTTGAGTAAAATTGGTTAAGATTTGATGTACCAGATTACATCTTCTAATCCAAGAGATGGTATAAAAATGGAGGCTAGGTGATTATACCAATAAAAAACACTCCTAGTCCAATGATTTTGAAGCCTTGGGAAGTTTGCAGAGTGTGGGATATTTTGAACCCAACATCCTTGCAACTAAGAAGTTCAGTTACTACACTTATTTAGTTCACTCGTTTTTCACAACCATGCTAGATAACTTACAAAACCTTCACTAAACATGACAAAGCTAAGCCTCTCTTTAAGCATTTTTTCCTTTTGAAAGATTTTATCCAGGCTGTTTTGTATAATAATAATTTGTCTCAGGGATTCTAGTTTAAAAACCTCCCAATTTTTGAGGATAATGATGAACCCAGTAAGTAGAATAGATTTCCAATAAAAGGATTTAGAAAATCGGTTTTATATTGGTAATAGGTCATGGGACTTTTGACCATTTTCCTTCCTTGTGGCAAAATTGATTTAGCTGCATAACCTTATTATATTGTATACTTCTCTCAGGGGCCAAGCCTCTCTAATCAGAGAGTTTGTATTGAGGCCAGGCTTGTGTGCAGAAGATAAGGCACTTCTTTCAGGATTTGGGGATCAAATTGCTCCCAGTTCTTCAGAATGCATGCCAGAGGTGTGTCTGGCTTTAAACTTCAAGTGGTTGCTCCCATTTGGAAGAGAAAAAGACAGGTGTGTGATACCTGGTTGGCCTTTTTTTGTGAGGGCATCCCCTTGCCTTGGAGCCTGGGTGACATGGTCAGTCACCTCCTCTGTCAGGCCTACTGGACTTAACCACTCCTTACCAGCATGGCCTATACCTTTATTTCATTTCCCTCTTGCTTTTCCACTAAGCAAGAGTCACCTCAGAGCTCTGAATTTAGTGGAACCTTACTGGTGTGCTCTTCTTTTCATGCTAGAGGACTGTCTGGCTTTAAACTTGAAGAGGAAGCTCCCATCAAACCTTTTCTCTGTGAGGGCATCTCCTCAGAGCTCTGTATTTAGTGGGACTGCTTCAAATGAGGAGCAGGGGAACTTTTTCTAAGGCCAATGATAAAATTCAGACAGAGGCTGCCATGAACAGTTAGGAAGAGGGGGATGGTCTATACTCTCAAACACCAGGTTCTGCCACTGCCTGGAAATTATCCTACTAGTCACCCACTGTAAGAAATCTGACCTGTAAGACAGAGGTCAGGGGTCATCTGTGACTCTCACATAGGCAGCAGCCTAGCTGGAGGTTAACTCAGCACCATCAGATCAATTGGCTGAAGCCAAGATCCAAGGACCACTGTTCACTTGTCCAGTCTGCCCTCGGAGTCTGCAGATTAGGATAAGAAAGTAGGAAATCAGCTCAGCCACTCCCCAACATTCCCACCCAGAGATGGGACATCGAGGAGTGACAGACAATGGGAAACTTTTCACTTGAGACTTAAGACTGGTAGCTGATGTTAATTGTCTTTCAAGTGGCTAACAGGTGCCCAGATATATTTTTGTGAGATAAAAAGTACAGCATTAGTCAGAAATAAGAGCAAAGCGTAAATCTCCAAATTTGTGGTGGTGAACATCGGGTTCCATGAAATTGGTGAAGTTAAAGGCACACATAGAGCATTTAAAGAAAGTAAGGAGCTCCCCTGCCTCACTCAGGGGCCAGGACTGCCTGAAGAAGCAGGCTGGAAGTCTGAGAGACAGGGAATGAGAGACTCTCCTCATGGATACCCAGTCGAACTGTTGGGGTCTGATTTGAGATATGTGGATTTTGAGAAGCTGCTGAAGTGTAGCCTCAGCCTAGGCTCCCTCAGTTGCCCATGGCTATCCTCAGTCCCTTGCATCCAAGGAGATACCTCTGAAGGGTAATCCTGACCTCCACTCAGCTGACTTTCCCAGCTCCCAAGGGAGATGGGGGATCCACTGAGGGAGACACAGGGGAACCTGTCACTCAAGACTTTGAGATCGCCAGCCACGCTAGACCCATTTCAGTGGCTGATGAGCACCTGATGTTGTGTGCCATAGACTGCTTCCTTCTATAAGGACAGTGAAAATAAAAGCATGCTTTGATGCCAGTACTCACCTCTGAAGTTATCCCAGATAAGCCCCCAAAAATGATGTTGGGGTTCTTGTTCACAGAGTCAAAGAATGAACTTTGCAAACACTCGAGGTAGGAGAGCAAGGCATAGGCTTTCATTTAGAGAGAAAGTGAGAGGACAGAGCTCCTGGCTCAGGCCAGGAGGGGACAAGAGTGTCCTCTAAGTGTATTTTTATAGTAATTTAGATTTAATTATCTGTTTAGCAGTTGAAATGCATTCAACCTGTTCTTCATTACTGCAAACCTACTTCTTTGAGGAATATATTTTGATTTATTAGTTGGTTACTTACGAAAAAACTTAACTAATATATGCAAATGAATGGTATGCTTACTGAATCCCTGAGCATCTAACAAAATCTTATTGCTATTTTAATGTATGATGACATTTAATTTGGAATTTGACTTCTTTCCCCCCTGGTGAAAACTCTGAGAATTAATTTGATCCCAGTTCTGAAGGGATGTCTGTAACCAACAGAAAGGTCTTTGTCCATTTGTACATAACATCATAGGTCTCCTTAATACATAACACATGAGATTTTCCTATGGCTGACATTTAAAATAATTATCTGTGCTATATGTTTTTATGCAGTACATGGTAAGATATTTTCATCCACCTTTCAGGAAGATTGCTTTTATTTTTCTTTCTCCAACTATAATATTGAATATTGTTTCAGCTCCATTAAAAAAAATCATTGCAAAAAGTTCAAATAGGTGAGTCTCAGTTCTTTAAGTATGCTATAATACTCATAGTTTCTGTTTACACTAATATATTTTCTCATCTTATGTGTTTGATTTTCAAATTATGCCCAATTGCTGTTTGCTAGCTTCAATATATTCCTTCCTGTTTGTGTTCTTTACTTGTGGAGTTAGAATTATGGCTGTGTAACACTGAGACAGTAAAGTCATCCTTTTTATGCTTAAATTTCCTCATGAAAATTATGGTATTGTAGGATTTATAAAATATTGTGGTTATTTAAAAAGATGTTTCTAAAACAATCACTTAAGTCACAATTTGGCAGAGTACCAGTTTATTAAATGTTATTCTTATTTACATCTTGTTCTTTATGTAGTTTATGTTTTTCTTAATATAAAGTATATATTTAAAAAATTTTAATCATCTTTGTATGTTTCATTTTTTTTAAAAGACACTGTCATGCCAACAAAGATAATTGCCTAACCAACATATGTCAGAATTTATTGGTTGAAAGTTCCATGTTGTTTTGTCTAACAATACAGACAGACCAAACAATACTACCCTCCCTGGACTACTTAACACCTACTTCTTGTGTGGTCAAAACTGTTAACTGAAAAGAGGAAATTTACTGTTGAAATTGAATAAAACATATAGTTCCAATATAGTGTCTAAAAACACATAGCTTTTTTTTAACTCCTTAAATATGTATTTATATAAGTATTTGTTAATTTTAGAAAAAAATTTTAAAATGATCAACATTAAAGGTATGTATAAATGTGCTGATACAGTTACATGATAACATGTAACTAGTATACAATTAACTGTTATAAATCATAATCAATGCTATGTTTATAATAACTTATTAAAAACAAGATCTACAATTTGTAACTATGTATAGTGATGGATGTAACTGGACTTATTGTGGTAGTCATTTTGTAATATATAGATATATTAAATCATTATGTTACACATCTAAAACTAATAAAATATGTCAGTTATACATCAATAAACTTTTTAAAAGATGTACATATGCATGAAGTAGTCACATTTTAATAATGGAATAATCAGGTCTCATAGAAAAAAACTGGAAGCAATTAGAACAAAATATTGTCATTAATAATTTAGTCTGTAACATCAGTGCTGATTTCTCTTTTGTATTGACTTGCTTATTTAACTATATTATCTACAACATGCATCATTTTTAGAACCTTAAAATTACACTTCATAATTGTATTGCATAAGTGTTTTTTAAAGTAATGTACAAAATGCTAGTCATTTAAAATATATTCAAATCTAATCAATATATCATCAGTGACTTCTAAGTAAAGTATATATTTGATATGAAAATAAGAAAACTAAGTTTCTATTTATTTGAAGGCTGCACTGTGTCTCTTTCTTCAGTTCCTAAATTAACTAGAATTAACATAGTATAGCTGTGGGAAATTACCATCATAATTTAAAGTTGAACAGCAATTGTTACATTTTAATATTCCATCTTGACTAGAAATGATTGCTGAATAACTTGAGGAGCTCATAGTATTTAAAGTATTTTCAAAGGGGCCACAGCCCACAGATATTAAAAATTCTTCTCAAATATCTATTTTCTCTAGGTGTTCTTTGCACATGTCTTGTTCTCTGCTCGGAAATCATCAACACTACTAAATATTTAAAAATAGAAAATACTTAGAATCACTGAGTAGATGATCAAAAATTATTGGGTAGTTTTCTTCTGCATTGAAAGTACATAAAACATAGTGAGAAATTTCTGTATGTTTAAGCCAATTTCATAAATTCACTGGGCATGCAGCTCTATGAACCTTAGTCCTATGTCGATTTATTAACTATACTATATAAGATATATTCCACAACTTCCTGTTCTCTTGCAGAAAATAAACTTGAGGATGGAAGAGAGCAGTTCAAAAAATGGAATGAGTTCTTAAGTTTTTTTAATCTAAAATTATTGTCTACTTTTTTAGCTTTGTGATTTAAGTCCTATAAAAATCTATTTTGCAAAAGAGGAAACTGGGTGATATGAGGTAATTTCCTGAAAGTAGACATAAGATTGCAAGGTAACAAGATCCCTGCCTAGTTTTTAGGTTGTATCCGATAGGCTTTATACCACAAAATGGAAATAGCTGTGGGCCAACCAATGATAAAAATTTAGACCAAAAAATATCCACAAAATACTATTGAGTGTTAGACTATGTTAGATTCCATATATAAGTGGTGTTATGTAATGTTTGCCTCTGTGTCTGACTTATTTCATTCATATAAACGTGATCACACTATTTGTGGAATCTTAAAACACTAAACTCATAGAAACACAAATAGAAAAAAATTGTGGTTGCCAGAGTTGCACCTTGGGAATTGGGGAATTGAGTGTATGTGATCAAAAGGTACAAACTCCTGTTATATAGTAATTAAGTGTTAATGATATAGGCTGGACTTTAAATATATCTTCTAATAATGAAACATCCCAATACTAGGACTTCCCATTATCGATTGCTTCATGCTGCCAAAAATATTAAGTGGGATATTAACTTACAGTTCTATGTTGGTGGTTAAGTAGCCTCAGTGTTCTAGGATCACTTGAAAAAAAAGTTGACTTGGAGAAAATTACTATCTCTTTTTGAAAACAGGAAATAAATATTTCATTTGTAACATTGAAAATACTAGCTCAGTGTAAAGCCTTTGATGCAACTTCTCCTAGGTTGTATACTAATAAGCTTAATTCTCTTTCCTTGCTCTCATTCATTTGCATAAAAAGCTTATGAATTATCTTTAGTATAATAATTGTTATTTATTAAACTTCAGTGAACTAGGATGATATTAAGAGACTATATGAGCATTTTGGGGGCAAGAATCAGGCAATATGTATATTCTTTTTATTTTATATTTGCTCCTGAAAGTCCTAAAACAGAAATATACATGGAGAACAAAGCAAATAGAATTGCTATCTTGGTACAAGTTGGAAATTTTGCCCCTATACTCCGGTGTAGAATTCTAGTGAGCTATATAGTATTCCGAAGAAAATGTCAAGAGAGAATTTCCCTCAAACTACAAATAGAGAAAGAGGAAACTTAAAAAGGAGCTGGGCATCTTACCCAGCTCAAATTACATCTAAATAAGAAACTAGGCATGACAGTGCTATTTTGCTAATCTGGACACATTGAATATAGAGTAAGCATAAAAGAAAAGTTATTCACTCAAATACTTCAAGTTTTAACTGGGAAGTTCTGTATTTGTCTTTTGCTATAAAACCTGTCCTTGATAAATTTAACTGTAGCTTATGGGAAGAAAACCCCCAAAGCCTGTGCATCTGACATTTACCCATTTTAGAGCTTTCATTCAGCATTTTAATTGCCCAGCAAAAGTCAGATTGTTAATATTCAACAGGCATCACATATTACATATGTTAAAATTGGAGTTCATTTTCTCATTTTTAGACTCTCCTTTCTCTTTTATTATCTAATTCAATTAATGGTATAGCCATATGAGTTTCCCTTAAAAATAAAATATAATGTATACCTATCTTTTTTTTTCTTGCCCTCCACTCCATATCTAGCCAATGTGATATTTTGTTGATTGGTTCCCCAACCTATATCTCATATACAGATTTTTGTAAACACTGCTATTCTTATTGACATAGTTATTTTTGTATTTTTATTTAAAATGACAGAATAATTAAAACAAAACAAAATGAAATACCTGTATATATCCTCCTAAGTCTAAACCAAAATTAACATTTTAACACTTGCATTTCAGATATTTTAATGAAGTAACATGTTTCCACTTTCTGACTAAAGAGAAAAGAAAAAGCAATGTGAATTGCTGAATGCCTGCCGTGAACTATAAACTGAAGATAACTTATAAGAAAAGAGTTGTGTGTGGAAGAATATGAAAAACTAATGTAAAAGTCTGTGGAATTCTTGAGAAAGAACATATTTGTTTTTTCCAGAGCTGAAGTGATGAAAAGTAGAGAAATGTAGTGGGATAAGGAAAGCTTTTTAGCTAGGTTATTTGCTATGTCCTTCTATCAAAGTTGTTCATGAACTAATGCTTTTAAATATTTTTAAAAATTATTTATTTATAGTGAAAATACATTAAAGTGTGAAGGAAAAAATAAGTATATTATCAGGAATACAAGTCTTCAAAAAGTTTATATACTCTGTGTGATATAATGAGTCATAAGAAATATATATTTGGTCAATCAGATGACCAAATGTATATTTCCCAGGTACATTTAGTTTTTATCCACAGTTCCTGAAGACACTGCATAGTCTTAAATATGAAATGGGTGTTTTGTATGTTAATGAGAGACTTTTGGAGTGCAGGTAGAATCAGCTAATCAATGGCCAATAAATTAGTCAATCATGACCATGCAATGAAGCCCTCACAAAAAACCTGGGAAGAGCTTATTGCTTTCTTGGATGTCAGAGAACTTCCATGCCTGGAGAAACAGAATGCTATGTGTCACTGAGCCAGGCCCCAAGCTCCACGAGGATAGAAACTCCTTTATTTGGGACCTTGCCCTATGTATCTCTTTATCTGGCTGTTAACTTGTATCCTCTTTGGTATCCTTTATTAAACAAGTGTGGGGTAAATGGCAGAATTTGCAGTCACCTGCCTGGCCTTAGCCATTTACATATCAATAGGCATTTACAGCTGCAGCCTCTCACAGCCTTCCCCACAAGGAGTGGGGAGATAAGGGCCATTCTCTCCTCCCCTCCATTTCTGGTACATAATTGCCAGTCACCAGAGACCTATCAATGGAGTTCCTCCCAAAAGGGGTGGGTGGGAAGTAGAGTGCATAGTGGCTGCAGAACTCAAATGGTGGTTGGAGGAGATGGGTGGGGTGGACCTAGCTAGAGAATTTGAGCAAACTGTGAGCAATAAAAACAGTTTCTTCCAACCTATCCATTCCCTAGCCTTATTTTGATTTCATTGGTTTCATAGGGGGATTCACCCTGGACCAGGAACACCCTCCACACCCCCCCCCCCGAGCTACAGCTGATAAACATGTTTTTCTGAGTTCTTTGAGCAGCTCTAGTAAATTAATGGAACCTAAGTGGGAGGTCATGGGAACCTCCAATCTGTAGCTGGTAGGTCAGAAGCACAGGTTAACTGCCTCAGGCTTGCCACTGGTGTCTGGAATTGGGGGGTGAAGGGCAGTCTTGTAGGATGGAGCACTTAACCTGAGGAATCTGGTGCTCTCTCTGAGCAGATAGCATCAGAATTGAGGTGAGCTTTGGATATCCTGCTGGTGTTCAGGAACTGCCTGGTGGTGTGTGTGTGGGCAGACACCCTCCCACATAGTTACACACGTTGGAATCAGGTCCAGGAACCCAAAAGGAGTTATAATACTGCTATACTGCTTTATATTATTATTGCTGTAATATACTATTTTTGTATAGGAAAAACACTATGAACACTTTTGGAGCAAGAAGAGAGGGGAGAGGGAGAAAGAAAGGGAGAAGGATAGAGAGAGAGGGAGTAGAGAGAGGAAGGAGGAGAGGGGAGGCGCTGCTGTTATTCCCTTTGACTCAAGGAATTCCTCAACTTTCTATAAAGCCTCCTTTTGAAAAGTCTGATTTTCTATTTCTGTCTCCATGCTTTACATTTTCTCATTTTCTCTCTCTCTGTTTCTTTCCCTGCCTTCCTTCTTTCACACTGATACTGCATTTGGAATGTCTATCTCTCTCTCTACCTACATCTATCTATCATCATCATCTATCTATACCTGCTTACCTACTTGGTTATTTTTTATTGAAGTACAGCATACCTCGTACAAAAGACACAGGCTTAAAGTGTATTAATTGATGAAATTTTACGTATGTGTATAACCTTTAACCCCCACCCAGATGCCTGAGGCAGTGTTGACTCTAATCAGAATATTTTGCAAATATATATGATAAAATTTACTAGCCAGAATGTTTGGAAGGTTTGCATTTACTTAATGTCAAACCAGGATCTGTTTTAGCTGGATGTATGTCCTCTGTCAAAATTATTTACTCTAAATAAATTGCAATTTGTAAAGTGATAGGATGCATCAACAATAGAGCATTTAGATATAAAACAGAAATCCCACAACTCTTTGCTAACTCCTTCAACACTCAGTTAATACTTAAGTCTTCCCATGCCAAAAACATATCCTGGTATTGAAATGGAGACTCAGAGAGCTGATTCTGATTCTGATGGATTAAGAGCCTCTCAACATGGCATACGGGGTTGTACTTTTCCAGTGTGCTTCATTAATCATTTGTAAACCTTTGTTTTTGTGCTCAATAAGATTGAAATTTTCTGAGCCTGTTTGAAAAAGTAGACTTTAAACTGGTGAGCCAGAGAGAGAGAGTCTTGCAGACACAAGGACATAATGACATAATATCTACGGGATGCATTGGGAGAAATAAGAGCTAAAATAGATGCAATAAGAATTTGATGTCCAGATAGTTGGCAACCCATGCATGATTTGAAGCATCTAAATTTCTGTGACAGATTATAGGGCACATAATCTGTTAATGAAATTTGTTAAAGAGAAACTCAAAGTAAGAAGATTATTAAGTTGATAGACAGGATATGATTCCTTCCTGGTACAGAGGCAATGAACAAAATGCCTTAAAAAGGTTTGAGAGATTGAGGGAGGGAGATAAAAAATAATTCTGAATTGATCTTTTCAAGCTTTTTTTGACATCTATTTGACAGATACTATATAAATTTCAGGTATACAATGGTGATTTCATATATGCATATATTGAAAAATTATTACCCCAATAAGGTTAGTTAATCTGTCCATCACCTCACAAAATTACAACTGTTTTTGTTTTCGTGAAAACATTTAACATTACTCTTAGCAAATGTCAAGTATATAATAAAGTATTGTTAACCATAGCATGCTGAATATTAAAGTTCCAGAACTTATTCATCTTATCAGTGGAAATTGATGCACTTTGATGGACATCTCCTCATTTCCCCCATCCCCCAACCTCTGGAAACTACCATCACACTCTGTACCTATGAGTTTGGCTTTCTTAGATTACACATATGAGAAAAATCATGCATTATTTTATTTTTATTTTTTTTATATAATTTATTTTGGTATCATTAAACTACAATTACATGTGAAATATTATGGTTATTAAACGACCCCTTCATCAGGTCCACCCCACCAACCCCATTACAGACACTGTCCACCAGCATAGTGAGATGCTATAGAATCACTACTTGTCTTCTCTGAGTTGTACAGCCCTCCCCGTGCCGCCACACAACATTATGTCTGCTAATTGTAATGCCCCTTTTTCCCTCTTATCCCTCCCTTCCCACCCATCTTCCCCAGTCCCTTTCCCTTTGGTAACTATTAGTCCATTCTTGGGTTCTGTGAGTCTGCTGCTGTTTTGTTCCTTCAGTATTTTTTCTTTGTTCTTATACTCCACATATGAGTGAATCATTTGATACTTGTCTTTTTCGGCTTGGCTTATTTCACTGAGCATAATACCCTCTAGCTCCATCCATGTTGTTGCAAATGGTAGGATTTGTTTTCTTCTTATGGCTGAATAATATTCCATTGCGTATATGTACCAATCTTCTTTATCCATTTATCTACTGATGGACACTTAGGTTGCTTCCATTTCTTGGCTATTGTAAATAGTACTGCGATAAACATACGGGTGCATCTATCTTTTTCAAACTGGGCTGCTGCATTCTTAGGGTAAATTCCTAGGAGTGGAATTCCTGGGTCAAATGGTATTTCTATTTTGAGTTTTTTGAGGAACCTCCATACTGCTTTCCACAATGGTTGAACTAATTTGCAGTCCCACCAGCAGTGGAGGAGGGTTCCCTTTTCTCCACATCCTCGCCAACATTTGTTGTTGTTTGGGTTTTGGATGTTGGCCATCCTCACTGGTGTGAGGTGATATCTCATTGTGGTTTTAATCTGCATTTCTCTGATGATTAGCGATGTGGAGCATCTTTTCATGTGCCTGTTGGCCATCTGAATTTCTTCTTTGGAGAAGTGTCTATCCATGTCCTCTGCCCATTTCTTAATTGAATTATTTGCTTTTTGTTTGTTGAGGTGCGTGAGTTCTTTATATATTTTGGATGTCAACCCTTTATCAGATATGTCATTTATGAATATATTCTCCCATATTGCAGGATGTCTTTTTGTTCTACTGATGGTGTCCTTTGCTGTACAGAAGCTTTTCAGCTTGATATAGTCCCACTTGTTCATTTTTGCTTTTGTTTCCCTTGCCCGGCGAGATATGTTCATGAAGAAGTCGCTCATGTTTATGTCCAAGAGATTTTTGCCTATGTTTTTTTCTAAGAGTTTTATGGTTTCATGACTTACATTCAGTCTTTGATCCACCTTGAGTTTACCTTTGTGTATAGGGCTAGACAGTAGTCCAGTTTCATTCTCTTACAGGTAGCTGTCCAGTTTTTCCAACACCAGCTGCTGAAGAGGCTGTCATCTACCCATTGTATATCCAAGGCTCCTTTATCATATATTAATTGACTGTATATGTTTGGGTTAATGTTTGGATTTTCTATTCTGTTCCACTGGTCTGTGGGTCTGTTTTTGTGTGAATACCAAATTGTCTTGATTACTGTGGCTTTGTAGTAGAGCTTGCAGTCAGGGAGCGTAATTCCCCATTTCATTCCTCCTTCTCAGGATTACTTTGGCTATTCGGGGTCTTTTGTGGTTCCTTAAGAATTTTAGAATTATTTGTTAGAGTTCATTGAAGAAAGCTGTTGGTAGTTTGATAGGGATTGCATTGAATCTGTAGATTGCTTTAGGTAGTATAGCCATTTTGACAATATTTATTCTTCCTAGCCAAGAGCATGGGATGCATTTCCATTTGTTAGTGTCCTCTTTAATTTCTCTTAGGAGTGTCTTGTAGTTTTCAGAGTACAGGTCTTTCACTTCCTTCGTTAGGTTTATTCCTAGGTATTTTATTCTTTTTGATGCAATTGTGAATGGAATAGTTTTTCTGATTTCTCTTTCTGTTAGTTCATCGTTAGTGTAAAAGAAAACAACAGATTTCTGTGTGTTAATTTTGTATCCTGCAACTTTGCTGAATTCAGATATTAGTTCTAGTATTTTGGAATGGAGTCTTTAGGGTTTTTTATGTACAGTATCATGTCATCCGAAAATAGGGACAATTTGAGTTCTTTCCGAATCTGGATGCCTTGAATGTCTTTGTTTTGTCTGATTACCATGGCTAGGACCTCCAGTACTATGTTGAATAGCAGTGGAGAGAGTGGGCATCCCTGTTTTGTTCCCGATCTTAGATGAAAAGCTTTCAGCTTTTTGCCATTAAATATGATGTTAGCTGTGGGTTTGTCATATATGGCCTTTATGATGTTGAGGTACTTGATGTCTATACCCATTTTTTTGAGAGTTTTAATCATTAATGGATGCTGAATTTTGTCAAATGCTTTTTCAGCATCTATGGAGATGATCATGTGGTTTTTGTTCTTCTTTTTGTTGATGTGGTGGATGATGTTGATGGATTTTCGAATGTTGTACCATCCTTGCATCCCTGAGATGAATCCCACTTGATCATGGTGTATGATCCTCTTGATGTATTTTTGATTTCAGTTTGCTAATATTTTGTTGAGTATTTTTGAATCTATGTTCATCAGGGTTATTGGTCTGTAATTTTCTTCTTTGGTGAGGACTTTGCCCGGTTTTGGTATTACAGTCATGCTGGCTTCATAGTATGAGTTTGGAAGTATTCCCTCCTCTTCTATTTTTTGGAAAACTTTAAGGAGAATGGGTGTTTTTCTCCTCTATATGTCTTGTAGATTTCAGAAGTGAGTCCATCTGGCCTGAGGGTTTTTTCTTGGGTAATTTTTCAATTACCGATTGAATTTCGTTGCTGGTGATTGGTGTGCTCAGTTTTTCTGTTTCATGCTTGGTCAGTCTTGGAAGGTTGTATTTTTCTAAGAAGTTGTCCATTTCTTCTAGGTTTTCCAACTTGTTAGTAGGTATATATTCCCGTAGTATTCTCTTATAATTCTTTGTATTTCTGTGGGGTCCGTCGTGATTTTTCCTTTCTCCTTTCTGATTCTGTTTATGTGCGTAGATTCTCTTTTTCTCTTAATGAGTCTGGCTAGGGGTTTATCTATTTTATTTTTTCAAAGAACCCACTCTTGGTTTCATTGATTTTGTCTATTGTTTTATTCTTGTCAATTTTATTTATTTCTTTTCTGACCTTTATTATGTCTCTCCTTCTGGTGACTTTGGGCCTCGTTTGTTCTTTTTTTCCAATTTCAGTAATTGTGTCTTTAGACTATTCATTTGGGAATGTTCTTCTTCCTTTTGATAGGCCTGGATTGCAATATACTTTCCTCTTAGAACTGCCTTTGCTCCATCCCACATAAGTTGTGGCTTTGTGTTGTTGTCATTAGTCTCCATATATTCTTTGATTTCTGTTTTGATTTGGTCTTTAACCCATTGATTAATTAGGAGAATGTTGTTAAGTCTCCATGTATTTGTGAGCCTTTTTGGTTTCTTTCTGAAATTTATTTCTAGTTTTATACCTTTGTGATCTGAGAAGTTGTTGGTAGGATTTCAATATTTTTTAATTTACTGAGGTTCTTTTTGTGGCCTAGTATGTGGTGTATTCTGGAAAATCTTCCATGTACACTTGAGAAGAATGTGTGTCCTGCTGCTTTTGGGGGCAGAATTGTGTAGATGTCTGTTAGATCCATCTGTTTTAGTGTGTTGCTCAGTGCCTCTATGTCTTTACTTATTCTTTGTCTGGTTGATCTGTCCTTTGGAGTGAGTGGTGTGTTGAAGTCTCCTAAAATGAATGCATTGCTGTCTATTTTCTCCTTTAATTCTGTTAGTATTTGTTTCACATATGCTCGCATTTCTGTGTTGGGTGCATATGTATTTATAATGGTTATATCTTCTTATTGGACTGACCCCTTTATCATTATGTAATGTCCTTCTTTATCTCTTGCTTCTTTGTTCGTTTTCAAGTCTATTTTGTCTGATACAAGTACTGCAACACCTGCTTTTTTCTCTTTGTTGTTTGCATGAAATATCTTTTTCAATCCCTTCACTTTTAGTCTGTGTATATCTTTGGGTTTGAGGTGAGTTTCTTGTAAGCAGCATATAGATGGGTCTTGCTTTTTTATCCATTCTATTATTATGTGTCTTTTGATTGGTGCATTCTGTCCATTTACATTTAGAGTGATTATCGAAAGATACGTACTTATTGCCATTGCTGGCTTTAGATTCGTGGTTACCAAAGGTTCAAGTGTTGCTTCTTTACTATCTATCAATCTACCTTACTTTCTTTTCAAATTATTGTAAACACCATCTGATGTTTCTTTATTTCTCTCCCTTCTTATTCTTCTTCCTTCATTCTTTGTATACTAAGGTTTTTATTCTTTGCTTTTAGTTAGTATTTGGATGGTCTGCTTTCTTAGCTATGATTTTATTTTCTCTGGTGACATCTTTTTAGCCTTAGGGGTGCTTCCCTCTAGAGCAGTCCGTTTAAGATATCCTGCAGTGGTGGCTTACGAGAGGCAAACTCTCTCACCTTTCGTTTGTCTGGAAATTGTTTAATCCCTCCGTCATATTTAAATGACAATTGTGCTTTATATAATATTCTTCGTTCAAGGCCCTTCTGTTTCATAACGTTAAATATGTCCTGTCATTCCCTTCTGGCCTGTAAGGTTTCTGTTGAGAAGTCTGATGATAGTCTGATGGGTTTTCCTTAGAAGGTGATCTTTTTTCTCTCTCTAGCTGCCTTTAATACTCTGTCTTTATCTTTGATCTTTGCCATCTTAATTATTATGTGTCTTGGTGTTGTCTTCCTTGGGTCCCTTCTGTTTGGAGATCTGTGGGCTTCCGTGGACTGGAAGACTATTTCCTTCCCCAGCAAGGGAACGTTTTCAGCAATTATTTCTTCAAATACACTTTCTATCCCTTTTTCTCTTTCTTCTTCCGCTGGTACTCCTGTAATGCAAATATTGTTCCGTTTGGATTGGTCACATAGTGTTCTTAATATTCTTTCATTCCTAGAAATCCTTTTATCTCTCTCTAGCTCAGCTTCTCTGTATTCTTATTCTCTGATTTCTATTCCATTAACAGTCTCTTGCATTTCAATCAGTCTGCGGTTAAGCCCATCGATTGCTTGTCTAATTTCTGCATTGTCTTTCCTCACTTCCCTCACTTCCTCCCTCAGCTCTTGCACATTTCTCTGTAGGTCCATCAGCATGGTTATGACTTTTATTCTGAATTCTTTTTCAGGAAGACTGTGCATTTCCATCCCTTCGGGCTCCCTCTCTTGGGTTGTCTGGTTGATTTTAGTCTGGACCATATTCCTCTGTCTTTTCATCGCTGTAGAAGTGGTTGCTGGTAGTTGCCACGTATGTCAGCTGGGCACTTTAAGACTTTAAGGAAAAAAAAGAAAAGAAAAAAAAGAAAAAACATAAAACAAAACAAAACAAAAGAAATAACGCCCACTGGGACTATATTCTGTGGGGATGGTGTAGGTGGCTCTGTTGCCCCACTATTCCACAGCCGTAGCCGTGCCACTCCACAGGACCCTTTATAGCTCTGGCCGGGGTGGGAACGAATGGGAGGCTGTTGATCTCAGTGAGAAGTCTAAGTCCTGCCACGCTTTCCAAGCCACCAGCTAAGGGGTCTGAATCTCCCAGGACTCCCAGCCCACTCGGCTGTGTGCTGGGGTGATCCAGCTCCTCCGCCTGGCTCCTGTCTCTTTAAGACTGCTGAAGAAAGCGGGTGCTTTTCTTTTTTTTCTCTTTCCTTCCCAGGATCCTGCTGCAAGCACCCTGGCGCGTTCCCTGCTCAGATCCTGCCCCTCTCTCTCAAATCTCCACTACACTGCGCTATGTGTGTCAGTGCTCCCTGTGCAGATCACTGGGGCTGGTTATTTCGCGGGGTTTAATTGCACTCCCTCCTTGCTCTGAATCTTCTCCTCCCGCAGGTGCACTGGGGTGGGTGAGTGCTCAGATCCCGCCAGGTTGCCGCTCTGTATCTTACCCGCCTCTTGGTGTGCTGAGTCCCCTCGGGTGTAGCTGCATGCTGTGTGCTTTCCTATGTATTCTGGTCACTCTTTTAGGAATAGTTGTATTTGCTGTATTTTCGTAGATAAATATAGTGTTGGGAGGAGATTTCTGCCGCCCTGCTCATGCTGCCATCTTCCCAGAAGTCTCCCAGGCAGTATTTTATTCCTCTATTTGTCTTATTTCACTTAGTGTAACACCTTCAAGGTCCATCCATGTTGTCACAATTGGCAAGGTTTCCTTCTTTTTTATGGCTGAATAATATATATGTGTATGTGTGTGTGTAAGCATATACATATATATATATATACATATGAATATATATGTATATTCTTGCATATATACATTTTTGAGCCCTGAACAGAGTGAGTGTAACTGTGTGGGTCCACTTATATGTGGATTTTTTCAGTAAGTACTGTACAGTACTATAAATATATTTTCTCTTCTGTATTATTTTCTTAACATTTTCTGTTCTCTTTTACTTGAATAAGAATATAGTATATAATACATATAACATACAAAATACATATAAATTGACTTTCATGTTACTGGTAAGGCTTCTAATCAACAGATTGTTAGTAGTTAAGCTTTTGGGTAGTCAAAAGTTACACATGGATTTTTGCATACAAGGGAGTTGGCACACCTATGTTTGACTTGTTCATGAGTCAGCTGTGTGTGTGTGTGTTTAAACATTTTCTTTATCCATTCATCCATTCATAGATCTTAGGTTGTTTCCATGTCTTGACTATTATGAATGATGCTATAAAGCTATGAGGATTTGGATATCTCTTTAAGATAGTGATTTCATTGCCTTTAGCTATATACAAAGATGTAGAATTTCTGGATTATATAGTAGGTTTTTAAATTTTTTTTCCAGGAACCTCTGTACTTTTTTCATAATGATTGTACCAGTTTACATTCCCACCAACAGTTCACTAAGGTTCCCTTTTCACATCCTTCCTAATACTTGTTATCTCTTGTCTTTTTCATAATAGCCATTCTAATAGGTGTGAGGTGCTATCTCATTGTGGCTTTGATTTACATTTACCTTATGATAAGTGATGTTGATGTTTGAGGAAGTAGGTATGATGCTCAAGAAATTCAGATGCCTGCAGGAGACATTGTATATGGAAGATCCAGGTGATGCCTTGATCTCATTGTTGAGTGATACTTGTAATGAAAGGTACATCAGTGTCAGACTAAGAATGTTCTTGAATGCTAAATACATGATATTGTTTAGTTTCAAGGACTACAAATGGCTGATCAAACTCAAATATCAACAATACCAAGAGTATTCGGGAACCACCAATAACTTTCAGAGGGGGATCAAAAATTTTAGTTGAACTACCAAGAGTGAGTACAGCAATACATCATGAAATATAGTCTCTGTTACCATGAAAACTGGGTCAACTTTTGCCAAGGTTTACAAGTTAGACATTCCCGTATAACTTCCATATCAGAAACAGAGCCCTTTACTTTGCACCTGGTCTAAGATGGTTGACTCTTGCTATGTCCAGTACGATTATGGGGCCATGTAGTCATTGGTAACATTCTAGGAAGTGTAAGTTCAATCTCATCAGAGAATGAGCCTTTACTGTGGATCTACCAGAGTGATCGAAACAATTGGATTGGCATCCATACCTTGTTTGCACAGTTCAAAGACCCAAAGAGTGATACCTTTACTCTGCCATGCAGTGGTTTTCCAAGTGGCAGTCTGAACAGGTAGCTCATTGGCAGGAAGCACAGTTCTGCAAAAAATATAAAAAATCCATCTCACAAAGTGTTGAAGTAAGCTAAGAGATTTTTGCCCAGTGAGTGGAACAACCACCTCTGTTTTCAGTTCTACATAGCTACCACTGAGATTAAAAATAAACAGCATCCCAGTGCACACATGCTAAGTTGGATTTCAACTTAGTTGAGTCATCAGTGAACAAATCGCAGTTATTTAGAAGAACCTCTGTGAACTGAGAGCTTTATTGAATCAATGTATTTGCTTAGAGATTTAGATTGGGGAGAGGAGTCACACTTCACTCTGAAGAACAGTTGCTACTTTTTCATGTAAAGCCAAGACATCACTAGGCCTAGATTCAAATTTTTTTTTGCATTTGACATTTATATTTGACAAATGAAGATTCTTGGACCTTTATTATGCTGTTAGTCATTGAATCTGACTTGAACCCACACCAACATGGAACTATCAGACTGGAGAATCATATGATATCCATGGGTCAGATGTTTAGTTTGTACAGTAATCCAGTATAAGTCATCACTTCTTTTCCAAAGGGGTTAATCAAAACTTCTACCTTCCAGTTTTGCATGTAAGGAGCTTGGAATTTGCCACTCCATACTAACAGGTAAAAGCCTGAACAGACTGAAGTATCAAAAATTTTTCTTAGATCCATAAGAGAGGGAATGACACAGGGCAAACACCTGCCCTCAAGATTAAAGAGACACTCAGGGGATCTAAGGAATCATGGTTTACCTAAGCAGAGACTCACAATTGAAAACCACCATGGGAACCAGTGCTGGGGAGGAATATTTGAACTGTAGGTCACAAATTGCTGGAGGTTGACTGTGCACAAGTCTGAGAGTTAAAAGTTCAGGGTTACCCAGTCATAAAGGAGGCCCCAACAGTATTGTGAAATTTATCTTTAGGAACTCAACAGATTCTCACAATAAATATTGGGGGAAAGTCCCAACTTGGTTTCAGCATGGACAGGGGAAAAGAAAGCATTTAAAAATATGCAGGAGCCTCTTAATGAGGTCTGTCCTCAGGGGAAGCTAGTTACACAGAGCCTAATGTACTAGGGTTTTATCAGCACCCCCAACTCCAGTTAGCACAAGTCTTTGCAATACCCTAGAATTAGCACATGAGAAGCCATTTTGAAAAATCAACCCCATGTTGTAACTGCATGGCCTGAGCCCACACCTGAGTTACTGGAAAAACCACACAATGTCCCAGTAACCCCCACCCAAGATAGTTCCCTAGCAATGACCACAGGGAGGACTTCAAGGTCCAGATGCTCAAGGTCCAGACGCTCCTTAAAGATAAAATACATCAGCATGCAGTCAGGCCAGCTGGACTCAACCAATGAAAAATGTATAAGACATGCTTGCCTCTAAATCATCCAACCAGTATATGCCAAGTTAGAGTTCCCCTCTTCCTGCACCTTGTAATGCATAAAAACTGTGCCTACCCTGGGCTCGGGGCTCTCACTTTGGAACCGCTGCATTGGTGACAAGTGTGAGCCCCGAGCTCGAGCTTGAAATAAACGACCCTTGCGTGTTTGCATCGGAATCAGCTCGCGACTTGGGCACATCTTCCATGTAAAAGAAGGGGAATACAAATGTCAAGGGATATATCTGGTAGAGGGTCAGGTAGACTCCGGGTAGAAGAAGGGTCCTCCCTTTGTCAAACACTTGAGTTGGCAAAACTCAGTTACCAGAACTTGTAGCTCAAAGGTGTCATTCGGATGTCAGGACTCAAAAATAAAGATTAAGCCACAATTTGCTAAACCTTTTCCAATGTAGCCTGTTGGTTTGAGTCCCTCTAAGAGGATACTGATTTGTGGGTCAAATAGAATGCTCATGTGTATCATTTAGCAATACAAAGATATGTTTTTAATATATCCAGCTGATGTCTTACAAATATAAAACTGTAACAATCCTGAGAAAATAGAGATTCTCTCCTTTGTACAGAGAGGTGTTGATATAACATGACAAATTTAAGGCATTTCATTAATCAGTATCCACTCAGTTGTCAACTATCAATGTTTTATCCTTTTGGTAGCACATAACATATAACACAAAGACCATGGTATGTAGTTCTCTTGGACTACAATGGATTGTATTTCTTTTTCTCCCTATACTTATGTCTTTTCCCATTATGCAGTGGAGGGACATGAAAGAGTCCCTGAAAAAGGTTTAAAATAATTTTTTTCAATAATTTGGATAATTTTTTTCAAAACATGTTGTAACAACCATTCTCTTCTTCCCTGACATACCCAACGTTCTGCCTTTATATATAATAGGCTCTCAACACATATTGATTGAATTCAACAGTTAAAAGTGGTGGTAGAAAAATATGAAATATTTAAGCAACATTTGTGTCCTTTTTTTATTTATTTGTTGCACTTTTCATAATAAATGTCACCAACAGATTACATTGTTTCTATACCTTTAATAGATATATGGGAAGTAGGAAGTAGTAGCAGATGGCTTTGACATGAACACTGAAGAGCTGTATAAAGTTTGTGGGACATCAGTTTCCTGCAGTGTTTTCATACAGTGAAGGGAACTAGTCGGGGCAGCAACACATTTGATTCATCTCCAGAAGAAGCAAACTTATTACAAAGAAAGGTGTTAAAATGGGTCAGAATCAATACAACTTCCAAGCAGTCAAAGCCTGTTGTAGCATGTTAGTCATGGGGCCATTGGGTAGAAATAAAAAACAATTTAATTGGGCTATGGAGATACACTGTAAAAAATTGGGGAAAAAGTTATTTTATTTCTCTGTATATTTTAGTGCATTTTAAACAAAAGATAATATACTACACTGAGGGACAGTGGCTGCAATGGGGTATGGAGGGAACTCGATAATAAAGGTGAATGTAATAACCACATTGCTTTTCTTGTGAAACCTTCATAAGTGTATATCAATGATACCTTAATAAAAAAATAAAAGATAATATTGTCATTTCTGAGGTTTTGCTCATTCCTCAGGCCTTATATTACTTACTCTACTATACTGAATTTGCAAATGATCTTTCTTCATAGGTTGTGTTCCACCACATATGCTTTTATGCTCTTGATCATCTCTGTAAAGGGCACTGTGATTAGACATATGTTTCTACACAATATGACCCTGTGTGATAGTATGCCTGAATGTACTATTGCAGGTATCAAACAAGATCATTGTCACTTGGAAGAGAAAGAAGAGAGGGTGACTTGTTATTAGATAGAGGTAGGAAAAGAAGGGTGGGTAGGGGTCAAAGATAAATTTATCCGGTTTCCTTTCATTTTACCTTTCTTTGAAGCACTAACCTCACATGCCAATGAAATTAACTATTTCTCCATCTTCCAAATATATGACATGGTTATGGTGTCTAAAATAAGATGTAAAGTTTAAATAAAATTTATAGGAGACCTTAATTATCATTTTATACACATTTGACATCATATCTCCTGGTTGCTTAACATATTTTGTTTTCCTCACAATTATTCTCTAAGGGATGAATAATGAGGTGAAGTTTAAATAACTAAAATAGTTTGACAGCAAGTGGTAGTTCAGCAAGTTAAACATAGGTCTGTTTTGACTGAAGCTCATACTGCCCTGTTATATGACACTGGTATTTTATCCCAAATAATTATCTTAATATGCATATTCCAGGTCATTCTTTCCTTTGTTATTTTACTATGGCCTAAAAAAAAAATCTATCAAAAGTGATTTTCTGCTCTCCAGGCATGAATCTTAATAATATTGTTGCACTAAGCATTCAATAGTCACGTCTTGTCTATTCTGAATTATTTTTCTCTTTCTGCTGTGTGTTTTTCTTCTTAAATATTAGGGCCTGTACTCACTGCTACAGATTGAGTATTTGTGTACTCCTCTAACATTCATATTTTGAAACCTAATGACCAGTGTTGTAGTATTAGGAGGCTGGGGACTTAGGGAGATCCTTATGTCATTAGGATGGAGCCCTCATGATGGGAATGGTGCTATTAGAAAAGAGTCCCCGTGAAGCTCCATATAGCCCTTTTCTGCCATGTATGGTACAGTGAAAAGATGACTGTCTAGGAAGTGGGCTCTCGCCAAAAACAGCATCTTCTTATGCAGGATCTTTGACTTCCCAACTTCTAGAAACAATGAGAAATGAATTTCTGTTGCTTGAAAGACACCCAGTCTATGGTATTTTGTTATAGCAGCCCAAATAGACTAATGAACTCACCACTAAAGGTTTAGCACTAGTGTCACTGCCTTCATGAAAATGGAGTCACCACTGATAAGTCCAGCCCCTTTTAGTATTTCATTCAAAATGCTGCATGAGTATAGATGCAGGAAGAGAAAAAAACCTATTAGCGAATAAGAAATTATCTGATCCTATTCTTCATGGTTTCTCTATACTTAGTGTTTTTTAGCTGTAATCACATAAACTAGGTTCCTTTAACAAATAATTAAACATTTAACGAATTTAAAATTAAATGAATTTAAACAAACAAAAAAATTCATTTAACAAATAATCTTTGAAAAATTGCTATGTGCCAGACACTGTTCTAGACATGGGGGTGGGGACCTAACACTTAAGAAAATGAAATAAGTCTCACCTCCATGGAGTATCCATTCTGGTCGGTGAGAAACATAAATACAGACTGTATCAGGTGGTGATACATGATATGTGGAAAAACTAAGTAGAAAAGGAAGTAAAAAAATTAAGTAGAAAAGGAAGTACATAATATAATGATCACAGCACTTGCCCCATTACATTAAATTTTTTATTCACTATCTGTTTAGTTTCTAAACTGAAATTTCCTAAACAGCAACTGTATGTTTTTCTTTGATTATCTGTAACTGTATGAGATCCATTTTGCTGTTTTAACAAGTTACTGCAAACCTTGTGTGTTTAAGCAGCACAGATTCCAAAATGGATCCAGAGGGCGCTGTTCCTTCTGAAGGCTGTAGGGAAGAACCTGCTTTTATTCCAGCTTCCAGATGTATACTCCTTGGCTCTTACCCCTTCTTCCTCCTTCAAAGACAAAAGGGTAGCATCTTCAACTTTCTCTATCTGATTCTTACCTTCCTTTTGTGAGGACCCTTGTGATTACATTAGGCCCATTTAGATAATTCAGGATAATTGATTTTTGATTCTTTATCACATCTGCAAAGTTGCTTTTGTCATGCAAGGTTACATATTCACAGGTTTTGGGGAGTAGAACATGGACATCTTTGATGTGCTATAATTTTGCCTATCATAGTCTGATAATACATAAGTGTATATATATATATACATGTATATATCAGTATATATGATATAAAAGTATGTGTCTTGTACATGAGCATTGCATTTCAGACCTTAATAGTATATGTTAGTTATATATATTATGTGTGCATATATATGATATAATACAAAATATAATGTACATATGTTTGTGGGGGAAGTGACTCTTTTTCAAAGACAGAGAGTAAGCTTTAAGGGTATAAGGACATTTTTGGAAAAAGCATGCAATTTGGATTTAAAAGCCTGGAACCAAATACTTAGTGTGTGACTTTGGCAAAACTTTTAACTCTCTGTAATTACCTACTTCAAAGACATGTTATAAAGCTCAACAACAAAACACATAAAACATGTATTTCATGCTTAAATATACTTTCCTCTCATCCACTGACTTTTCTAAATACAGCTACACTAAGTGAGAACAGTGATAGAGCACCCTTCAGAGACAAATAGACACTGGTATGGTTGAAAGAATCTTGGCTCTGAATACTGGTAGGAATACCAAATATTGGAGAGAGAGGATTTTCACTGTGGAGTAGACAAACCTTGATGTGAATTCCAGATCTGCCAATTTTGCTGTGGGAACTTGAGCAAATTACTTAAATGACTTGCATGATAGGTCCTTTATTTATCTATCTATCTGATCTCTCTATTCATCTCTTTTTCTTCCTAAATTAACAAGTAATTTGATATGATATGCAATCTTTTGTTCTTTACCTATAAAACAAACACATAACCCTTTCCTTCCTTGCCTAACAAATAAATATGTTATGAGAATAAATGTGAGGCAGAAAGAACAATAATAAGCCCCAGTATATTGCAGGTACCTTATTAGATTCTTTTACAGATTAGGAAGTGAAATTTAGAGGACCAATCATTATGTAAGTCATATATCTACTAAGGGACATATCAGATTCTAAAGTCCAAGCCATTTCCACTTGGGCACCTGACACCCAGTGAAATAATACAAGGTATTATATAACATGAAATATAAGCATGATATGTTTTACGAAGATAAAGGAAAAAGGAAAGTAAAATTTCCTAGGAAATGATAAATACTAGTTGTTGATATTGCAGCTGTGTGGTCTACATAGCAGTTGGCAAACTTTTCCTGTAAGGGGCCAGAGAGTAAGTATTTCATGCTTTGTAGGCTACATAGTCTCTCTTATAACTTCTCAGTTCTGTTACAGTGCAAGAGCAGTCATAGATAATGCATAAATGAATGAGCATGGGTGTTCCAATGAAACTTTATTTCACGGATTGTGAGCCTGATTTGGCCCATGGTGTAGTTGGCTGGCCTGGGTCAATATCTCAAATTTCATATCTGTTAAAAAAGTAATAAATATTAAACAAAACAGCAAACAAAAAATATGATGCCGGGGTTCTTGTTCACAAAGCTGAAGAATAAGCTTAGCAAACAGGCAAGGTAGGAGAGCAAGGTACAGGCTTTTATTTAGAAATAAAGTGAAAGGACAGAGCTCCCGGCTCACGCCAGGAGGGGACAAGAGAGTCCGGTGTGGTGTGTTGTCTAGGGGTTTTATAGGCAGATTAGGATTTTTCGAGAACATGAAAAAAAGGTTTAGGGGTGTAGACCTGCCACATGTGTCTGAACACCCCAAATTAACTTAACACAAGGAATTCCACCCCCCGGATTTCTCTCTGGAACACCTGCATCCTGGTCTAGGAGCATATCAAAAGGCAACCTGCCCAGCCCCCAAGGTGGGCTGAGGTATTGTTTGTTTGCTAAAGAGTAAGGTAAGAATTCTGCTTCTCGAAATTCCTGGATGTTAAAATGCAATCTTATCTTTAAGGTGGAATCTTCCCTGCCTTTCACTATGTTGTTTACAGCTGGGTCTGCATGCTAAATTAGTTGCCCAGTTTGTCCTGGGCCTTTTAGCATGCTAAAGTGAATCTTACAAGTGGTTAGCATAATAACAACATGGGGCACTCTTCTTTATCTGGGGAACACCAACTGATCTTACTGAAGAATGACTCTAGAGCTTAATGTTTAACACAGAGTTTTGGTAGGGGGTTTCCTTGCATGTGGTTACATTGCTCTGACTGCAAATATTCTGCCTTGCTTTTTCTGGAGGCCCTTCCCCTACTCTGACTACACCCATGGTCCCTGTCTCAAATGTTCTCTTGGTCTAAAAGAATATTTCTTAAATAAAAGTACTAATAATAGCTAACATTTGCACAGCACATTTTTTTTGTCTTAAGGACTCATGTAAATCTCATAAAATCTTTCTGAAGCAAGTACATTTTATAGGTAAAAAGTTAAGCAAAACTTCCAAGTATACACATAATCAGCAGTGAAGCTGAGGACTGAACCCAGTCAATCTTTTACTTTGCTCTGTGATCTTAACCATTATACTCTACTATTTCTTTACAAGATCCATTGACCCTTTACTTCTACAGATAAAGTTGGTTAAACTTTAATCCCAACAGCACAGACATTATTGAGGTTGACTAACTCAGTCTTCTCATGCTGTTGTTACATTTTAGTTAAAAAAAAATTACTATGGAAATGTTGCTTTTCATGTGGAATTATCACCATTTAGTCAATGAAACTCATATCACTAAATACTGATTATTTAATCTAAAACTATACTTTAGATTACTGGTCAAAAAAATCTTAATTTTCATTATAAACATTATCAATGTAAAAAAGATTCATGGACCTTAATTTTTACCTTTAAATTATTGAGTTCAATCCTATAAGTTTTGGACGTTTAGGTTTTTGCAAATAATTTTTCTCTTTAAGAGGTTTATTAGTACCAATTTACATTTAAAATGATAAAGGCACATGAATATTATTTATTATTAAGGATGGTAACACAATATTAGTGTTAAGAAAATATGTTTTGTAAAAATAGATATTTGAAATCACTAAATTTAGATGCTTCTTAATATTATAGCTATATATTTGCATATATTGAAATTTTCCCTTTGCTGGAAATAAGAAAAATTCCTTTTATGTAAAGTTTTTAGTAAGTCATATCCAAGCTTTTAAGTTACATTTTAAGGAGACTATGTAACTGATATTACATTTAATTGGAAAATTCTGTAAAATTATGATATTTGAGTATATATCCTAAGAACAATATTTTCTTTCAACTATGATCACAAAATAGCAGTTACTAAAAGTGATGCTGAATTCTCATTTAATTTAAATTGTATGATATAAAAGTTAAAAAACATTTTGTTTCTCACATTATTCAGTATTTTTTAAATAGATGTTAATTATACTGTTATGTTAAAAAGCTTAACACATTATACTGGGAAAGCTTGGGGAAAAAAAATCCAATAAACTCCCTTCAGTCTAAATCAGCATCAAGGGAACAGAAACAAGTGTGTCAGTATGCTCAGTATTGTAGCCCAGGGGGACATAACACTTGCTATGTGTGGGGACGAAACAGCAGGACTTTTCAGTAAAAAGGAGACAGAGGGAAAACTTGTGATCGCAAAGCAGAAAAGCATATTGCTGATAAGACATAAGTGTTAGAGCTTTTCTGTAACCTCAAGCTGTGCTTCTCCCAACAAAAATCTCATACTAATTTACACAAGGCAGTTTTAGTTGCACAGCTAGAAAGAACTATGGAAAATGAAAGTAGTTGTTCTTTTACTGGGGATGTTTCATTGCAAACTTCTAAAATGCTTTCCTCTTTTTAACTCTGTTAAAATAGTTAACAGTAGGATTGCCTTATAAAATTATTTTTTTTTAAAGGGAGCATAGTAATAAAAAAAAATACATTTGAATGTATTCTTACTCTTTTCCATGATAAATGGATTTTCATGAAATTTGTATACCTGGATGGAAGGAAGATTAAACCAGGCTTAGAATGCTTCTTAGAACATTTAACCTTAGCCTTGCTCTAATTAAAGATCCACCATCATCCAAAGACTGCTCTCCATTGTTCATTCTGGAAGTGGAGAGTAAACAACAGAGGTTGTGAAGGAAGTGGGGTGTAAATAATATATCTCATCCAAATCATCTCCTGGCATGGCCTATCAATTTTCTACTATTTCTTGGCCCAAAATATGTAGATTTGTTACATTGGCATGTAAAGATAAAGAGATACTCACTTTTTCAAAGTCTATGTTGTTTTAACATCATGAATTTAAATTAAAAGGAAAAACAATTGAATCAAACCAATTGTGTTGAAAAAATTCTATAGACTGTAATGTGGAATGTTTCTATGCATTTGCTATTTTCTGTAAATGAGTGATGATAGCATATGGTAATCTGACATGGATTTTTTTGTGGCTCATCATATTTCCAGTTAGATTCATTCTTTCCCAAGGCAAGAAAACCCAGAGAGAAATTGTGTCTGGAAAAGTGAAAAGCATACAAACAAATTTTCTAGGATTGAGTTCTCAAAAGAAATCAAGGGGATTCTGACTTTCATTTACTTATTCATGTTTTTCAGACTAAAATATAATGTATTCATTATATTTCTGTCATCAGAGTTACAATCACACAGGATTTTTAAATCAGGTTCCCGTAACTAGCTTGTGGTCCTGCACTGTTTGAATTCAAAACAATTATAACCACTTCACATTGATGACTTATTTAAGGTGTGTCTTTTTCACCAGGTTGTGTACTCTGTGAGGGCAAGTTCTTTGCCTATTTCATTAACCACTCTAGCTCAAGGGCCCAAAACAAAACAAAAACACTGGACGTGTAGGAGACAGTATGTATTTTTGAGTGAACAAATGAATGTAGTATTCATTCATTTAAGGTAAGGTATGCATATGCCCATTTTTAAGAGCTTTATTGAGTTACAACTGATACACAAAGAACTGCACGTATTTAATATGTACAATTTGATGAGTTTGGACATATGAAAACACTCCTTATACCTTTACCACAATCAAGATGACAGATATATCCAAAACTTCTCAGAGTTTCTTTACGTCCCTTTAATTATTTTTGTGTGGTATTAACAGTTAATGTCAAAGAAGACTAATAAGCAGTGATAGGAAGAGTCTTAATTCAAAAATATTTCACTAGTGTCTATTTAAAGTACTGTGTTCAAGGTCTTGCCCTTCAATAGTCAGCCTTACACAGAAGAATTATTAAATCAATAATCACAACATGCAATCATTAGCAAGTTCAAAATGTTCTAGGTTGTATTTGATTAAGACAGAGATGTCATGTTTCACTTTCTTGAGGAAATAATAATTTAGCTTACTTATGATTGATATTTA
The DNA here is from genome assembly GCA_032199065.1 of Smutsia gigantea. Taxonomy (NCBI): domain Eukaryota; kingdom Metazoa; phylum Chordata; class Mammalia; order Pholidota; family Manidae; genus Smutsia; species Smutsia gigantea. The sequence goes on along the minus strand of JAVSCE010008544.1, from coordinate 98,869 downwards.
GGGATTATTAATGCCAAGAGGTGAAAGGGAGACTATTCCAGTTAAAAGGGCAGAAACTTGAGCTGTGCTCCCACTCTCTTGCATTTCAAAAAGCTCAGCACTCTGACAGAGCTACGGGAAGGGCTCATTGGAAGCAGAAACAGAGGGTCAGGCAAAAGACTACAGAAAAAGGCAAATAAGGCAGTCCTAAGATTTGGTGCCACTTGTTTCTCATTCTAAAGTCTGAGCTAATCAGTATGTAATGGTATCTGTATCAGTAGGTATGGTATCTGTATTTCTCCCGCACTATGTTACTAGATCTTAAAATTATGAACTGAATTGGTTGTCTTTGTATCTCCAACTCCTAATACTGGGGGATTTAATTTGTTCTCCTAGGCTCTTGTTTCTGCTGCAACAAAGAATTGAAGGGCAGAGACACAGTAGTGAAGCAGAATGAAAGTTTTTTTGAATACATTCCAAGGGAGGAGTGGACTAGAGTCAAGATAGACAAAGGCAGGTTTACTTGAATAAAGCAGATAGGAAGGAAAAACAGAGGGAAGCAAGGGACGCTCATTGAACTGCTGCTTAGCATAGGGCATAATCCCTTGCCAACTCCTAAAGCCAGTGTCACTTGGCATCCAGTGTCCACTTGAATCTGTATGGTGTGGGAACTAAATCCCTATCACCCCAGGATGTGGGGCAGCAGCAGAGCACTGGATGGGGTGAGATTATGTTCTGAGAAGTTCCTAAAGGCAAAAAAAGGAGATTTTCAGGCAGGCTACTAAGGAGCATGATTGTTTAGCTGCAGTTCCATCTGGGTCACCCAGGCAATGGGAACTTTCAAGCCCAAATCAGAGCTTTCAGCAGCCCCTCCCTACTTATCTGAAGTAGGACAGAGAGAGTGACCACTCAGAGAAAGGCAAGTGCTGGCAACCTCAGAGAGGAGGAGGTGCATCCAAAAGCTGGGATTCTGTCTTCTAAGGCTTTCAGGAATAGGATAAAGGTAAAGCTCTCCAGCTGGGGAGCATAGGCTTGTCAGGCAGTCTCATGATGTCTGTCTCCATTGGAGGTAATATGTCACTATCTTTAGCCAGTCCTCTAAGTAATCCTGTAAAACAAACTTTTTGTTCCTCTCCAAGATAGTGGCTACTCCCAAGTACTAGGAACACATCAGTTAAGACTGCTTGCCCTGCCTTAAGATAAGTCATTGGCTTATTACCAAAGACTGTAGTAGGAATATGACACCCCAGCTCTCTGCTCTTTGCCTCAAGATAAGTCCTTGTTCCCACTATGCTATTCACATCTCAGCATTTTTCATCATAAACAGGAAAAATTTATCAAGAAACTATGCTTGTCTCATGTCTCTTCCCTATCTTACCTGCATTAGCTAGGGCAAGTCTCAAGGTCAGCCCAGATTCAGAGCATGTAGATGGAACTCACATTACAAAGGACACTGACTCTGTGAGTCTTTTCTGGCTCTCTGGTTTTATCTGGCTAACGCTTTGAGTCCCATTTAGTGGGTTTTACTGGCCTTATTCTCCCTCCACCTGCTCATATCTATTTCTTTACCTAACACTAATACAGTGTCTGGAACATCATAGGCACTCATAACTGCTGAATAAAAGTATGGAATATAAATTCCTTAAAGGTCACCATTAAAATTTCTGCAGCTAATGTTTGGTGTGACTAGATCCAAACATTAGGGCTATAGTAAGAATTGAGACAAATTTTGAAAACCAGGAATAAAACTTGTGTCTTAGTCTTCTGCTTTAACATTTATGTTCTTTCCACTTTGCTGCCCTCTCTATGAACATTTAGAGGTGTTTCATGTCTATGAATTGAATAGTGATCTCCAGTAAGTGAATGATGGTGGTAAGATTATGCCATATTTATTGAAATAGCCTTATAGTATATTCCTTGACCAGTAAAATTGAGTTTTAATTTATATAGCTAAAAAGGAAAGATGAATTCATCATAAATTTATATCAACACCTTTATTTCTCTCTCTCTCTCTCTCTCTCTCTCTCTCTCTCCCTCTCTCTCTCTCTCTCATATCCTTAGTGCTCAAAGCAATACAGAGTACATTTTAGGCACTCAAAAAATACTAATATAGTGATCTATTTTAGGAGATTCTTTATGAAAATTTACTTTTATCATATATCCATATGTGATAACAGAATTCAATACATTTCTAAATGATAACATAAGACTACTAGTCAGCAGTATTTATGGTGCATAAATGAAATTATTATTCACTTTAAATATTTACTTATATCTCTTCAACAATAAAATAACCTGTCACTTCCTTCATCCAATCTAATTTTCCTAGTGCTAACCCCCATAAGTTAATCTAAGAATAAAAATAATGCACCAGTAGGAGACAATATTTTATTCACAGCTAAGAAGTAATCCTTGTTACTCACAAAATAAAGACCTGTGTTTTGTTATTAATTACTCCATCATTTAAGAAACTTCCATTTAAAAAATATGTATTTATTGGTATAGATTGTTTTGAAATATTTGGGCATGAAAAATTAAAGTTGACTCAAATAGTACCTAATTTTGAGTAAGTTAATTTTGCTAGGGTCTCTTACAAAGGTCATTCTGTTATTCCAAGCATCATCCCATATATTTAATGAGTATACTTAAATTTGTGCTAATTTGGTCTTTACCAGCTAGGCAAGCCTCATATATGATATCTGAAAGAAGAAAAGACAATGAAATAAAAGAAGCTCTCAATAATATACATTTTAATTATCTTATTCAAATTGGATCTTGCTCTTGGCTTTGATTACAAGTAGATTATCAGGGTACATATACTGTACCTTTTTTTAGTCACATTCAAAGTAAGATACTTATTCATTAAGGCTGTGTATATAGATAACCCTGATTAAAGGGGAATCCAGTATTCCTGCCTATATAATGTTCATGGCTTCATCAAAACAATATATGATTTAAACAGAAACAGTGATTCTCTTCCAAAATAAATTAAACTAATATTGAACAAAATATCTTATAGGAGCACAGTTTATATAAAGCCCATATATGACAAAAATCAATTCCTGATATTTTTTAGTACTACTATGGATATGTTATATAAAACAAAAAATAAACTTGGATTATAGTCATTTTGATTATAATTTTATTTAAAAGATATAATTAATAAAAACAAGATACTGAAGTGGATTAAAAATGGCCACAAATTATTTGCTGGTTTTTGCATTAATTATTTGACTCCATTTTCCTCTCTTGGATCTGAGCTGTCACTCTGATAAATACAATGAAAGGACATTGGGTAATTTCTAAGTCTCAGTGTCAGGGAAACTTTTAGCACTGCTTCATTTTCTTTCAGAACTCTGGGACTATTATGCTATGATGAAACCCAGAATGAAGGAACACGTAGAAAAAGAGGCCCAGTCACCTTAGCTGAGGCTCCACACACATGAGCACACACATTAAACCATATTAGATACCTAGCTCCAGCCAAGCTGAGCAGCCAGAAGAATGAGTCCAGGCAAGATCACCAGATAATCATGCAACCAACCCACAAAATTGTGGAAAATATAATTAATATTTATAATTTTAAGTCACTAGTTTTGGGGTCATTTATAAAACAATAACAGGTCTATGATACAGTACATATAAATATATAGAAAGAGATATAACTATAAATATATATATGTATCTTTATCAGACTTTATCAGACTACACATACATATATATGTGTAGTCTGATAAAGTGAACACCAAGTGACAGGGAAAAATTTCAAGCTCAATATGTTAGGAAGGAGGAAAATTTCAAAAAAAAAACTGTTAAGGAATACATAAGTAGAGACGGTTTAAGGGATTAAAAATTTCATTAGAAATGGAGTCATATTATTGATTTTTTACCTTCTACTTTTATTCTTTAGACTTCCTTGTACTCTGGTCATGCTCAGGTTCAGAAACTGCTATTACTTTTTTCCTTCCTATTTTATATTCTTAAAGACATGTTTGAGATTGAACTTACCAGGTAGAACATGAGCTGAGTAATAATAGGGACATTTTACTTTTACACATTAACTGTTGCCTTTTTCTCTTTTATTACTGTCTTGTACCTTTCTTCTTTAGGTTAATTAACAAAATAATTAAATATTAACACATATAGATGCATGTATATGCATCTGTATATACATATAAGTTAAATCAGTGGTTTTGAAGGAGACATTTAAAAATGACTGTTCTAAAGCATTATTTCACATGAATACCCATGTGAGAAATTGTTAATTTCTATAATATGGTAACTTGTCCTATACTTGTTACTATCACATTTTCTTTATGGTATTAAGTAACCTAAATTCATGCTGATGCTAGTGGTTAGGGCCACACACTGAAAATGACTGTATTAGATAGGTTTTTGGAGCAACTGGAAATAAAATAGTTTTACTTATATAACATCTATGCAAATAAAAAGTAATTATTAACTATGAAAATCAAAGTGTTGCGTAATAAGCATTATAATAAACAATATTTACATAATCCATAATGATGTAAACATCCTGTCTAAATTATGATTTCTTCTAAGAATATTTGTGCTGTGACAGCAGTTTATCATTAAAATTAGAATATTCAGATTTCAGAATAGTATAGGAAAAAAATAGATATGTAATAATTTTAGTATCAGATCAAAAATAAATGTGTTGGAATAAGAATATATTCCACTTATTAAAACTGTTATTCACTCTAATTTCCATAGTATGCTGTGTCTCACAGTTGTGTCTGGCAGTGTTCATCCCCAAACAAGAAAAGTATCCATCCTTGTTTCTTCTGCTGATTCCAGTAAGTTATATTTTCAAAGTCCCATGTGTTTTGTTTTTGCTTATTTTTTTCCCTAGAATTGTGTATGAAAGATTGTAGCAGCTGCAAAAGTGGCCTCTTTTATAGTACCACAAAGAAAAGCAATTGCTAGTGCCCTCTGTGGGTGGCATGATCCTACTGCTAAACTGTGATGTGAAGAAAAACCCATGAGCACAGAAATTACATGTTATGAACATATCTTTCCTACAGATTGGGTAGGATATCTTGATGTGAGACCTATTGGGGAATGTAAGTGGGCAAGTGAGATAAAAGGGACTTGTTTTATATGAAAATACCACTTGGATGGTAAAAGATCTATCTGGGAATGTATTCTAAAATACTTTCTACCTTCAGCTATAAAAACACTAAAAGTACCTAAAATTTTGACCAACTTTAGGCCTAAATGAAAGTCAGGTAATACATCATAATGGATCTTGTAACAGTAAATCTGAAAGGTTTTAATTATAATAAACCCTCTTGAAGAAAACTTTTTTCCTAAATGTGACATAGAAGAGTGAACTTCACACAACTGTGTGTTCGAAAAAAAGAGTGAACTCCTTAAGACTAGGGGAATAAAGCAGTAGTGACATATTAGTACTTCTAAAGAAAATTGCTGGCTGAAGTAGATTTTGAACATCGACTCTTGTCAGTACACATTGCAGTTTCACAGGTGTTGGACAGGTAACTTTAATAGGACTCATCCTGCTCCTGGTCACTGAGTCAGTTTGAGGGAAGTTTTGAGATATTCCCAAGTGCTGATCGCTTATAGTTTTCAGTGTTTTACAGTGTAATTAGTTCAATAAAACAATAGAGTATGATTTTCTCCAAACTTCATTATAGCAGGCATTCTTTATGACATAATGCTGCAGGGTACACTATTCCCTCTTCTTTTCACAGGCCCACATCACAGCTAGAAAGAAACCCTCCAAACCATGATGAGACACTGGGGCAGGTGGCTCTGTGCCATCTCAGCAGAAGTGCTGCTTGAGATTCTTTAATAATGAATTCTAATCGAGTGGATTATTTGTTCTGCATATTTGGTTTCCCTGAGACCATGATGAGAGAACTGTTGAGCAATTTTAAAAAGTGGTTTTGGTTACTGCTGCTACAGAGCCTTTTCTGAATGTCTGGCTCCAGTCTTACAGGCCAGTGAAGTACCTACAAAAAGCACTAATGCTTAATAGAGTCGGCTGAATTTAGAGTAAGAACCCATGTTTTCTATTTGATAAGCCATCATTACTACATAGTGGGGAAGTCAAAGTCAGCAATAACTTTAATCCCCAAAATACTTAACTCAACTCTTCTTTCAGTGCCAAGGATATAATTATTTTCTCATAAGCTGTGCACGCAAAGTTTGAATTTTCAGCAGCATTTCCTTTTATTTTGGAGTGCACATAGCCCTAAGATAGTTTTCACATTGAGAATGCTGCTTTCTACCTGTGCTCCTTCTAAAATTTTTCCATCTCAAAATTAATAATACTATGGAATTCTTCAGTTACAAACCATAGTACATCTGAGGTATGGGATTATCTTTAATCAATAGGTCATATGATGTCACTTAGGGTTTCAATTTTAGGCCATTGTTACCTTTACACTAAACTTCTGTAATATTATTGTCCATTACTATATTACAGATTGGAACAGTGTGTTGCAGAGACATTAAGTAATTTCTGCAAAGTTACAAACATAAGCAGTATGTCTAAGATTCAGATCTACACAATGTGACACCAGAACCCATGCATTTACTCATGTGATGGTGCCTACTGCAGTGACTACTGCAACTGTTGCTTCTGTGTTACTGTTAATATCAGTGTAGTGAACAATGAAGTCATCCACAACATAAGTGTTTCAGATATGTTAGGTAGAAACATATTAGTAAAGACATCATGAAATATTTACTGTTAAAATTAGGTATTGAAAGGAAAGATTGCCACTTAAAACAATTTCATCAAAGTTTGTTTCTGCTTGAGTGAGTCACTTTTTATTTGAGCATGCTAAAACAAGAGAATAGATTGTGTCATTAAAAATAGCTTAAGACCAAATTAGAATCACAAACTTTGATTTTTAAGTAAGTCAATGACAATGGAAGGAGGTTATGGAGTGGGACAAAATGATAATGTATGTTAGAAATAAGTGAAGGTCAAAATAGATATGCAAATTAAAATTACTTCCCATCTTTTTCAGATCACAGTGTTATAATTAAATCTAATTGTTCTGAGTACCTTTCTCATAGAAAAATATTATTTTTCCCAAATTTACATTAAAAGGAACTAATTACATTGGGTAAAAAATGTGCAAAAATCTGAAGAGACACCTTACCAAGATGATAAATAGTTGGCAAATAAGCATATGAAAAGATGCCCAATGCCATATGTCTTGCAAATAAAAAAAGCATAGAGATACCACTGTTAACCTATTAGATTTGCTACAAACAATGACAACACAAAATACTGGTGAAAATGTGCAGAACCAGGAACTCTTACTCACTGCTGGTAGGAGTGGAAAAAAAACCCAAATAACTACATCACAAAATATTTTGGCAGTTTCTTACAAAATTAATCATACTCTTATCATATGACCCAGTAATTATGCTCCTTTGTATGTACCCAAATTAATTTAAAACTTATTTCCACACAAAAACTTGCGAAATGATTTTTATAGTAAATTTATTCATAATTGCCAAAGTTAGAAGCAACCAAGATGTCCTTCAGTAGGTGAATGAATAAACAAAATGTGGTACATGCATAAAACAAATTATTATTTAGTGATAAAATATTTTTTAAACTTTCTAGCCATGAATAGCCAAAGGAGTCTAAATCCATATTGCTGAGTAAAATAAGCTGATATGAAAAAATAAAGCTACATACTTTATAATTCCAGCTACAGAATGTTCTGGAGAACGCAAAATTATGGAGATAAGAAAAAAGTCAATGGTTGCCACAGATTTGGTAGGAAGAAGGAAGGGTTGAACAGGTAGACCAATTACAAAACATTATAGGGGTCTCAGGTAGGCAATAAAAAAAAATGTACTAACTGATGCCAAAAAAACATTTCTGTGAGGCATCATGAATTTAGCCCAATTGTCTATTGGAGAAAACTGGAGGAAAGACAATAGTTGAGAAAAGGACGATTCAGCTATGCGTTTGTGATGGTGCTTAAACCATACTTTAAATATATTTTGCCTAGATATTGTAGAATTATTTCAAGAAGTATGTAAGTTACCATGACATCATATATATTGTCTCTTCAGCTTCCATTAGTTAGCTTGATTATTATAAATTCTGTAAAAGTCCCCATTAGATGGGGGTAGCACTCATAAAGAGAAATACAAGAAAAATAATATCTCCATGATTTGAAACACTTACTTAAGAAATGTTCTTGGATATAATAAAAATAAACACAAATTGTAGTAGAATTCTAGGAATGTCTTTGTTAGGCTGTGCTCTGGGCTCATTTTTCTATAAACTATGTAGGATATGGATGAAAGCATGATTGAACAAACTGAATGTCCAGGATGAAATGTGAACTGATGAATACTATAAGCAGTCTCATCATTTTGACTGAATTTAATTTATTAATTTTGAACAAAATATCAATGTAATAAATGTGAAATTTTCTTTAAAATATAGTTATATTATAAAAACATACTAAATATGAAGACAAACAATTGAAAAATGAACAGGTTTTAATAGTCATCAGTCATGTGATTATTTCCTGTGGTTATCAATTTTAAAACTGGCTACAACACCATGTTAAGGATACAGTAACAGATGGGGATTTCCTACAGAGGAATTCTAGCTTCACTATGTAACAACATTTATTTGTCTCATCAAGAAAATATATGGTAGGACAGATGATACAATCCCTGGGGGCTTCTTGGTCATTAAAAAAACATACAGAGTTTTCCCCTGGTAAGAATTCCAAATAATTGTTTTCTCTAAAATTTTTTAGAGATGAGTGAAGTCTGTGCTTTAAAGGGTAATAAAAAAGAAAATTCCTTAGAACATTGAAGATTCCATGGTATTTCCATGGTTTACACACACACACACACACACACACACACACACACACACACACATATGGAATAGAATCAAGTATCTACAAGAATGGTCTCTAGTTACTTCACTTTTCCCTTATAAGCTAGAAGAATACTACTTAAAACTCTAAATGGAAAATATTTTTGTTACTGTCTTAATTTGTGATAGTGGACATATTCTAAATAATATCATATATGCTCTAGTGTGTATTCCAGTTTCATTTATTTAAAAAAATACATAAAAATCAAAACTGCCAATCTAAATTAAGACCCTACTTTTGAAATAGAATGAGGTATACAACTTTAAATTTGTGTTTTAAAATTTACATGGAGGAAATTTCAAAACATATAATAAGTTGGTCTGATTCTAAAGGTCAAATTTACAATTCTTATTGTGACAGAATGAGCTTAATTAAAATATCATACAAAAATCTCATTTATTGATGATTTCAGCTCACATTAGTGGCTTTGACCTTAGGTTAGCCACAGGCATCTTTCAAGCTGCTTATATCATCAGACTTTGCACAACCAGATCAATTCAGCATTGTGTACCGTTTCTTTTAGAGATGCTTATCTCCTTAGTATTCTCTCCACAAATATGCTGCTATGTCAGCTGCCTAAATGTTGATCAGCTTTAACTCCTGTCTGATCGCGTACTGATCACAGCATTGAGGAGTCATCTTAAACGCTGTGGAGTTCAGGTATCTAAAGATAGGTGAGTTAATGAATTCAGTTAAGAACACAGGCCTGCTTAATGGCTATAAGAAAAGGTGCTCAGTATCACCAGGCATCAGGGAAATGTAAATCAGTACCACCATGAGATAACACCTTGCTTTGTTAGGATGGTGTTATTCCCTCTCCAACACCAAATGCGATGGTGTCTTTTTCCCTACATATATATATAACAATAACAACTTTATACACAGCAGTAATAGTAGTATAACTAGTAGTATAACTCCATTCTGTTTCCTGGATTTGATTACAATGTGGGTAAGTATGTGGGATGGGCGGGTCTTCCCACACATATAACACCAAACTATTCTTGAACACCAGCAGGCTGCCTGAGAACTCAACTCAATTCTGATGCTATTTGCACAGAGACAGCACCAGATCCCTAGGTTAAGGGCTCTGTCCTACAAGACTGCCCTCCAGCTCCCAATGTAGGTATAGGTTTCAAGCCCCAGGCAGTTCCCTGTGCTTCTGACCTACTGGCTACAGACTAGAGGTTCCCACAACTTTCTGCTTAGGTTTGATTACTTTGCTAGAGCAGCTCAAAGAACTCAGGAAAATAATTATGTTTACCAGTTTAATAAAGGATAACTTAAAGGATACAAGTTAATGGCCAGATGAAGAGAGAGAGGGCAAGTTCCCAATTAAGAAGCTTCTGTCCTCATGGAACTTGGGAACTGGCTCTGTGGCATGAGGAGGCATTCTGGTTCCTGAAGCACAGAAGCTCTCTCCAACAAAGAAGCAGGATCCAATGAGCACAGCAGGAAGAGCAGAGCAGAGCAGGAAAAGATCAGCTCTTCTCAGGGGTTTTTGTGAGGGCTTCATTGCATAGTCATGATTGACTACATTATTGACCACTGACTGATTCAGCCTCCAGCCCCTGCCCATGACAAAACATTCATGTCACCTAAGTGTTTTCAGAAACTGTGGATGAAGACCAAATATACCTGGGAAATCTATATTTGGTCATATGAATGATCAAATATACATTTCTTATAATTCATTATATTGCAGATGGTTATTATCAAAAAGACAAGAGATAACAAGTGTCGGTAAAGGTGTGGAGAAAAGGAAGACTGAACATTGGTGGAAATGTAAATTGGTATAGCCTTTATGGAAAACAGTATGGAGGCTCCTTAAAAATTTTAAACTTGAGCTACCATATGATTTAGCAGGAAATGAAATCAGGATCTTGAAGTGATATCTACACCTTCCATGTTCATTGAAGCAGTAGTCTCAATCAAGTAATATACAAAACCTAAGTCCCTGCCAGTGGAAGAATGGGTAAGGAAAACATGTTACATATATATATATATATATATATATATATATATTCATGTACTATATTATACATGAATATATATTATTCATTCATGAAAATGAAGGAAACCCTGCCTATTGTGACAACATGAATGAGCCTGGAGGACATTATGCTAAGTGAAATAAGCCAGACACAGAGAGACAAATAATACATGATCTCACTTGTATGTGGAATATAAAAAAACATCAAACTCACAGAAACAAGAGAGTAGAATGGTGGTTGCCAGCGTACTTCAGGGAGAGGGAAATGAGGAGATGTTAGACAAAGGGTACAAACTTTGAGTTATAAGATGGATAAATTCTGGGGACCTTATGTATGATGTGGTGACTATAGTTAATAATACATGTGACTATACATCAGAGATTGGCAAACACTTTACTTAAAAGGCCTAATAGTGAATGATTGACATCTACAGGCTATACAGTCTCTGTTACAATTAAATAACTCCATCCCTATTAAAAATAAAAGACAATTGTAGTAAATAATTACATGAATGGACATGACTGTGTTCCATTAAAACTGTATTTCCAAATTAGGCAAATGTCTTGTGGCCCACAGTTTGCCGATTCCTAATCAGTATATATATATTATTTATTTATTTTCACTATGTCAATGTTTCTGGATTCTACACCTCTTCTTCATTCTGAAGATGAATGCTTGTGCCATTAAGTATCAAAATAAGACCTCCAAACTTCTACACAAGTTATATGTATTTAGCATTATTTAACATTCCCTTGATCTACTTGTCCAACACTGATCAATTAGATTCCTTTTGTTACTATATTGTAGCTTTCTTTAGGCCATCTCTTTGTTAGGAGAGGCAAATTGCCACAAACTCTGAGTGTTCTTGCTGTGAAAGCAAAAATGTAAGGTCTTGTCTTGAGGGAAGAGTAATGTCTATACCCAGATAAAGAGGAGGATTGATTCAACTTACTATAGAATCAGTGATTCCACAAGCTCAATGCTCTTCTCCTGTTACACAATCTACGTTGTGTGCAGGCTTTCGCATATAACTTTTTGCATGTTACTTTGTGGGCCATGGGGAACTGATACTAATCAACATGAACTCTGGCCACTGCTTTTGCTGTGAATAATCAGTGTTTTTGTCTCTAACCCAGGAGTCTACTGTTTTCTTTCAGTGTCCACAACAGGAATAGGTGAGCTTGTTAGCTTTTAAGAAAGATAAAATCTCAGACCCTGCCCAGGTCTTCATAGTTTTGTTGGCAAGGATGAGCTACTGATGGAGACATGGCTTCTGAGAAAGGATTGGAGACAATAGATATGGGAAGAGTTCCCCATATCAGATAGTGAATGCTGTCAGTTATGTGTGGGGAGGATGAAGGCCCAAGTATCTTTCACATCTTATCTATTAATGAATATATAGAGGCTCAACAGGCAAAGGTAGAATTGAAACTAGCCTCTCAATTTGCTGTTATTCACTCACTTGGTTGTTATTCACTCTTGTTTGGGAGGAAGAAGGAAATATTAGCATGACAATGGGCAGAGGCCACAAAATAAAGACAGTATAATTATGGCTGCTGAGTTAAAAGTTCTCCAAAGTTAAATCAGTATAGAGCTTTGAATGGATCAAAACCAGATGTTCATTTGTAGAACAACAGTGTGCAGCCATTTGAACCTGAAAGTACATGAAAATTATTGTTCACTAGAGGTGAGCTTCTCTACATATAAATATCTAGATCTAAATATAAGATAATAAAGTATACATTATCCTATATAAGTATACAGTAGTTAAATACTGCAAACGGAGTGGCTTAAACAACAGAAATTAATTTTCTCACAGTTCTGCAGGCTGGAAGTCCCCCATCAAAGTGCTGTCAGCGTTGGTTTCAGGAGAGGCCGTTCGTCCTGGCTTACAGGTGGCCACCTTCTCACACTGTCCTCGCCTCAGCCTGCCACTGGCTGCATGGGGGCAGAGAGCACTCTCTGGTGTCTCTTCCTCTTATAAGTACCAGTCCTGTTGTATCAAAGCCAAACCCTTATGATTTCATTCAAGTTTAATTTCTCCTTAAAGACCTTATCTCTAAATACAGACATATTAGGTCTTCCTCCTATGAATTTGGGTGGGAAAAAAAGAAATTCAGTCTATAACAGCCACATACAGAATTCATTTATAGGAATGAATATTATTTGTAATTGTACTTATTAGATAAAGCATAACCCGGCTTAAATTCACCTCTCTTCTAATCCTGTGCCTGGCCTAATACAGATGTTCATGGCTACCAAAAACAAAGAACAAAAAACTTAAAAAAAAACACACACACACATCATCCTGTGGACAGTTTTCACTTCACATTGTGATCAATAATCTTAAGTGGGTCTTTTGGCTGCCCAATATTCTTACACGATTTTCTTAGCCCATTAACTCTTTCATTGTTTGAGTGTTCTTTCTTCTTTCTTCAAATTCTGAAATCTCTCCTCCTATTTTCAGTTTCAACTGACAACCTTGCTTCCTAATTTACAGAAAAATTAATATATTAGAGGTATCAATTTGCATCTGTAGTTATAAATGTGCCTTTCCTTCCTTTTTCCTATTATGTATTACAGCTCTGAGATCCTAGAAAGGACCCAACTCTGCAATTCTCTACTTGATTCCTCTCCTGCTTTTCCCCCCAGAAAATCTCCCATATCTGCTGAATGTCTTATATATATGTTTTTCTTTCTACACTGAATTACAGGCATTAGTGCACAAAGATAAAAATATCTTTTGTCTTTGCTTCATCCAACTACTCTCTTATTTCTGTTATTCCTACTTGAAAGGCTTGTCTAAATTAGTCTTCAATTCATTAAAATATATTTCATCTTCAACGTTCTATCCAAACCACTCTGATCAAGGCCACCAATTACCTCCACTTCACTAAAAGGAATGGTAATTGCTCTGCCATCATCCTTCTTAAACTATCTGTAAGCATTTGGAATAGCCAATTATTTTTCCTTTGTGAATAATGCATACCCTTGACTTCCTGGGAAGCTTATTTTCTGTCTACATTTATGACCACTTTAGTGACCTTTCTGTTTCCTTTCATTTTTCCCAACTATAAATATTTGTATCACCCTAGCAATCAGCCCTTTGATCATTTTTCTATCTGCACTCACTTTTATTTTGTCTTATACAGTCTCCCGGTTTTAAACACCATTGATGTGCGGATGAGTCCAACCTTCTGAACTCCTTTGCACTTCAGATCGGTGTCTACCTACTTGACATTTCTATTTCGATACCCAGTAGGAATCTCAAACATAGCATGCCCATATCTGAGATACTGTGGTGTTTCTCCAACCCTGCTCCTCCTGCAGCCTTCAGTCATCACAGCTAGTGGTTACATCATTCTTCTAATAAACACACCCACTCCTGGGTTTTACTTACCCTTGATTTTTCTCATTTCCATACATCTTGTCTGTCAGCATGTCCTGAAGTGGTCATCCTATACTATACCAGGATTTAACTATTTCTTACAAATTCCACTGGCTATTACCCTTACTTAAGCCACCACCTTCTTCCCTAATCATGTTATGATTGCTCTTCCTGTTCTCTCTCAACCTGTCTTAAACTTCTCAATGCAACAGCCGTATTGATCTTCTTACAACATAAATTAGATCTTGGTACATCTCTACTCAAAGCACTCTACTAGCTTCTCACTTCACTCAGGTGGAAAGCATTACATGACATCCCCACTCTGCCTTGCCCCTACTACTTCTTGTAGGACAGCAATACCCTTTGGGTTACTCATATGTTGCAGCCATATGAGTTTTTTTAATGTTCCTCAAAGTTTCCAGTAAGGACGTTGCCCATATTTGCTCTTTATTCTTCTAGATGGCTACTTTGCACATTTAATAAGTACTTTTTGTAAAACTCACCGCAGTCAAGCATTCTATTTCAATGAAACAACAAACAATATAAAAAATTATTCACTTTGCATAATATCCTGTAGGTCTACCCACATTTTGGCAATTGCCAAGATTTCATTCTTTACTATGGTTGAATAATATTCCACTATATATATTATATACATACACAAACACACATACATATATACACCACATCTTTTTTATCCATTCATCTATTGATGGACAGTTGGGTCACTTCCATATATTGACTGTTGTAAATAATGCTCAGTAAACATAGAGATGCATATGTCTTTTTGAATTGGTGATTTTGTTTTTTCTTGAGGTAAATATCCAGAAGTGGAATTACTGGTTTGTTTGGTATTTCTGTTTTTAGTTTTTTGAAGTCTCCATACTGTTTTCCATAGTTGTTGCACCAATATACATCCCCACAAACAGTGCATGAGGGTTCCATTTCTTCCCCTCCATATCCTTGCCAACACTTATAATTTCTTTTCTTTTGATAACACCCATTTTAAAAGGTATGAGGTGATATCTCACTGTGGTTTTGATTTGCTTATCCTTGATGATTAGTGATGTTGAGAATCTTTTCATGTACCTGTTGGCCATCTGGAGGTCTTCTTTGGATACCACTTTGTTACTGTAGGGGCCAAGGGCAGGCACCTTTAGATGTGCCACTTTGGCATGCAGATTATGTAAAGCCAAAAACAATCAAGACCCAAAAGACTCAGAAACTTTGGCCTTTTCTAAAAAGGATTTAGGTGGAGGACCTGCTTCAGAGAGAGTTACCACCACAGATAACTACATTATAATATTAACTAAGCATGGTAAACAAGAGGAATTTAGCAAAGTTTGTTACAATCTCTAAGTCCTATTAGTTTTGGGGGGTCTTGCAAACATCTGTTTACCAAATATTTACTCTTTCATCTTTCTGTGACTTCCCTTCCCTTTAAAGTCTCAAAGCTCTACAAGCTTCTCCATAGTTCAGGATGCATATGTACCTCACTTTGTCTGACTGCCTTTGGAATCTGATGTCTGTGTAGATTCCTTCTACACTTGTAATTAAATTTGATTTTCTTCTGTAAATTTTTTTCATATCAATTTGATTCTGAGACCAGCTAGAAGAACTTTGAAGGTACAGGAAAACTTTCCCTCCCCAGGATTATACTTGCCTTCCACTTCTGCATTGCCAGCCAACCCATTAATTTGCTTTCTGAATAGTTTGCAGTTCTGAGATATGTAAATGAAAGTACACTTTATTTTGTCTGCATTCTTTCACTCCACATAATTACTTTCAGATACAAGGCTGTTATGATGTATTTAATAATTTCTAACCTTTCATTCCTGAATACTATCCCACTTTATGTGTTTTAGAGTTTTTTACTGATTTTTCTTTTAAAGAACATTTGGATAGTTTCCAGTTTTTTTATTATTACAAATAAAACTGCTATGCATGCTCATGTAAAACTTTTTTTAGCTCTTATTAATGTAAAATTACATGAGCAATGTTATGGTTACTAGACTTCCCCCATCATCAAGTCACACCACATACCCCACCACAGTCACTGTCCATCAGCATAGCAAGATGCTATAGAATCACTACTTGTCTTCTCTGTGTTATACTGCCTTCCCTGTATGCTCCCCCCACGACATTATGTGTGCTAATTGTAACACCCGTTTCTCCCACTTATCCCTCCCTTTCCACCCATCCTCCCCAGTCCTTTTCCCTTTGGAAACTGTTAGTCCATTCTTGGGTTCTGTGAGTCTGCTGCTGTTTTTTCCTTCAGTTTTCTCTTCATTCTTATACTCCACAGATAAGTGAAATCATCTGATACTTGTCTTTCTCTGCCTGGCTTATTTCACTGAGCATAATACCCTCTAGCTCCATCCATGTTGTTGCAAATGGTAGGATTTGTTTTCTTCTTATGGCTGAATAATATTCCATTGTGTATATATACCACATCTTCTTTATCCGTTCATCCATCCATCTACTGATGGACACTTAGGTTGCTTCCATTTCTTGGCTATTGTAAATAGTGCTGCGATAAACATAGGGATGCATGTCTTTTTCAAACTGGGCTGCTGCATTCTTAGGGTAAACGCCTAGGTGTGGCATTCCTGGGTCAGATGGAATTTCTATTTCGAGTTTTTTGAGAAACCTCCATATTGCTTTCCACAATGGTTGAACTAATTTACATTCCCACCAGCAGTGTAGGAGGGTTCCCCTTTCTTGACATCCTCACCAACATTTGTTGTTGTTTGTCTGTTGGATGTTGGCCATCCTTACTGGTGTGAGGTGATATGTCATGGTGGTTTTAATTAGCATTTCTCTGATTATTAGTGATGTGGAACATCTTCTCATGTGTCTGTTGGCCATCAGAATCTTTTTTTTGTAGAAGTTTCTGTTCAGCTCCTATGCCCATTTTTTAATTGACTTATTTGCTTTTTGTTTGTTGAGGTGCATGAGCTCTTTATATAATTTAAATGTCAACCCCTTATTGGATATGTCATTTATGAATATATTCTCCCATACTTTTTGTTCTATTGATGGGGTCCTTTGCTGTACAGAAGCTTTTTAGTTTGATATAGTCCCAGCTGTTCATTTTTGCCTTTGTTTCCCTTGCCTGGGGAGATATATTGATGAAGAAGTTCCTCATATTTATGTCCAAGAGATTTTTGCCTATGTTTTTTCCTAAGAGTTTTATGGTTTCATGACTTACGTTCAGGTGTTTGATCCATTTTGAGTTTACTTTTGTGTATGGGGTTAGACAATAATTCAGTTTCATTCTCTTACATGTAGCTGTCCAGTTTTGCCAACACCAGCTGTTGAAGCAGCTGTAATTTCCCCATTGTATATCCATGGCTCCTTTATCATATATTAATTGACCGTATATGTTTGGGTTAATGTCTGGACTCTCTCTTCTGTTCCACTGCTCTGTGGGTCTGTTCCTGTGCCAGTACCAGATTGCCTTGATTACTGTGGCTTTGTAGTAGAGCTTAAAGTCTGGTACCATAATCCCCCGTTTTATTCTTCCTTCTCAGGATTGCTTTGCCTATTCGTGGTCTTTTGTGGTTCCATATGAATTTTAGAACTATTTGCTCTAGTTCATTGAAGAATGCTGTTGGTATTTTGATAGTGATTGCACTGAATCTGTAGATTGCTTTAGGTTTTATAGCCATTTTGACAATATTTATTCTTCCTAGTCAAGAGCATGGGATGAATTTCCATTTGTTAGTATCCTCTTTAATTTCTCTTAGGAGTGTCTTGTAGTTTTCAGAGTATAGGTCTTTCACTTCCTTGGTTAGGTTTATTCCTAGGTATTTTATTCTTTTTGATGCAATTGTGAATGGAATTGTTTTTCTGATTTCTCTTTCATTGTTAGTGTATACGAAAGTTAGCTCATTGTTAGTGTATACGAAAGTAACAGATTTCTGTGTGTTAATGTTGTATTCTGCAACTTTGATGAATTCAGATATTACTTTTAGTAGTTTTCAAGTGGATTCTTTAGGGGTTTTATGTACAATATCATGTCATCTGCAAACAGGGACAGTTTAACTTCTACCTTGCCAATCTGGTTGCCTTTTATTTTTTTGTGTTGTCTGATTGCTGTGGCTAGGACCTCCAACATTATGTTGAATAGAATTGGGGAGAGTGGGCTTCCTTGTCTTGTTCCCAATCTTAAAGGAAAAGCTTTTAACTTCTCACTGTTAAGTATAATGTTGACTGTGGGTTTGTCATATATGGCCTTTATTATGTTGAGGTACTTGCCCTCTATACCCATTTTGTTGAGAGTTTTTATCATAAATGGATGTTGAATTTTGTCAAATGCTTTTTCAGCATCTATGGAGATGATTATGTGGTTTTTTTCCTTCTTTTTGTTGATGTGCTGGATGTTGCTGATGGAATTTCGAATGCTGTACCATCCTGCATACCTGGAATAAATCCTTCTTGATCATGATGGGTGATCTTTTTGATGTATTTTAGAATTCTATTTGCTAATATTTTGTTGAGTATTTTTGCATCTATGTTCATTATGGGTCTGTTCTTGTGCCAATACCAAATTGTCTTGATTACTGTGTCTTTGTAGTACAGCTTGAAGTCAGGGAGAGTAATTACCCCCACTTTATTCTTCCTTTGTGGAATTGCTTTGGCTCTTCAGGGTCTTTTGTGGTTCCATATGAATTTTAGAACTATTTGCTCTAGTTCATTGAAGAATGCTGTTGGTATTTTGGTAGGGATTCCATTGAATCTATAGATTTCTTTAGGCAGGATGGCCATTTCCACAATATTAATTCTTTGTAAACATGAGCATGGGATGTGTTTCTATTTATTGGTATCTTCTTTCATTTCTCTCATGAGTGTCATAGTTTTCAAAGTATAAGTCTTTCACTTCCTTTGTTAGTTTTATTATTATGTATTTTATTCTTTTGGATTTAATTGTGAATGGAATTGTTTCCCAGATATATCTTTCTGCTAGTTCACTGTTAGTGTATAGAAATGCAACAGATATCTGTGTATTAATTTTGTATCCCACAACTTTACTGAATTCAGATATTAGATCTAGTAGTTTTGGAGTGGATTTTTTAGGGTTTTTTATGTACAGTATCATGTCTTCTGCAAACAGGGACAGTTTGACTTCTTCCTTACCAATCTGGATGCCTTTTATTTCTTTGTGTTGTCTGATTGCTGTGGCTAGGACCTCTAGAACTATGTTGAATAAAAGTGGGGAGAGTGGGAATCCTTGTCTTGTTCCCAATCTTAAGGGAAAAGCTTTCAGCTTCATGCTGTTAAGTGTAGTGTTGGCTGTGGGTTTGTCATATATCACCTTTATTATGTTGAGGTGCTTAACTCTATACCCTTTCACTGACAGATTTTATCATGAATGGATGTTGAATTTTGTCGAATGCTTTTTCAGCACCTATGGAGATGATCATGCGGTTTTTGTCCTTCTTTTTGTTGATGTAGTGGATGATGTTGATGGATTTCCAAATGTACCATCCTTGCATCCCTGGAATACATCCCACTTGATCATGATTGATGATTTTTTTGATGTATTCTTGAATTTGGCTTGCTAATATTCTGTTGAGTATTTTTGCATTTATGTTCATCAGGGATATTGGTCTGTAATTTTGTTTTTATTGTGGTGTCTTTGCCTGGTTTTGGTATTAGAGTGATGTTGGCCTCTTAGAATGAGTTTGGGGGTAATTGCTCCTCTTCTGCTATTTAGAAAACTTTAATGAGTATGGGTATTAGGTCTTCACTAAATGTTTTATAAAGTTTAACAGTGAAACCATCTGGTTCAGGGGTTTTATTCTTAGGTAGTTTATTGATTACCAATTCAATTTCTTTGTTGGTAATTTGTCTGTTCAGATTTTCTGTTTCTTCCTGTGTCAGCATTGGATGGTTGTATTTTTTTAGAAAGTTGTCCATTACTTGTAGGTTATCCAGTTTGCTAGCATGTAATTTTTCACAGTATTCTCTCTAATTCTTTGTATTTCTTTGGTGTCCCTAGTGATTTTTCCTTTCCATTTCTGATTCTGTTTATGTGTGTAGACTCTTTTTTCTTGATAAGTCTGCCTAGGGATTTATCTGTTTTGTTTATTTTCTTGAAGAACCAGCTTCTGCTTTCACTGATACTTTCTATTGTTTTATTCTTCTCAGTTTTATTTATTTCTGCTTCAATCTTTATTATGTCCCTCCTTCTACTGACATTGGGCCTCATTTATTTCTCCTTTTCTAGTTTCAATAATTGTGAGTTTAGACTATTCATTTGGGATTATTCTTCTTTCCTGAGGTAGGCCAGCATTGCAATATATTTCCCTCTTAGCATCCTACAGATTTTGCAGTGTTGAATTATTGCTGTCCTTTGTCTCCATATATTGCTTGATTTCTGTTTTTATTTGGTCATTGATTCATTGATTGTTTAGGAGCATGTTACTAAGCCTCCATGTGTTTGTGGGCTTTCTTATTTTCTTTGAGTAATTTATTTCCATTTCATACCTTTGTGATCTGAGAAGCTGGTTGGTACAATTTAAATCTTTTTAAATTTACTGAGGTTCCTTTTATGGCCTATTATATGATCTATTCTTAAATATGTTCCATGTGCACTTGAGAAGAATGTGTATCCTGTTGCTTTTGGATGGGGTGTTCTTTAGATGTCCATTAGATCCATCTGCTCTAATCTGTTTTCAGTGCCTCCGTCTCTATTTATTTTCTGTCTTGTTGATCTGTCCTTTGGAGTGAGTGGTGTGTTGAAGTCTTCCAAAATGAATGTATTGCATTCCATTTCCCCCTTTAATGCTGTTTGTATTTGTTTCACATATGTAGGTGATCCTGTATTGGGTGCATAGATGTTTAAAATAGTTATATCCTCTTGTTGGACTAACTCCTTTATCATTATGTAATGTCCTTCTTTGTCTCTTGTGATTTTCTTTTTTGAAGTCTATTTTGTCTGATACAAGTACTGCAAGTCCTGCTTTTTTCTCCCTATTAATTGCATGAAATATCTTTTTCCATCCCTTTAACTTTCAGTCTCTGTGTGTCTTTGGGTTTGCAGTGAGTCTCTTGTAGGCACCATATAGATGGGTCTTTTTGTTTTATCCATTCAGTGACTCTACATCTTTTGATTGGTGCATTCAGACCATTTACATTTAGAGTGATTATCAATAGGTACGTACTTATTGCCATTGCAGGCTTTCGATTTGTGATTACCAAAGGTTCACGGGTAATTACCTTACTATCTAACAGTCTGATTTAACTCACTTCATATGCTATTACAAACACAACCTAAAGATTCTTTATATTTTTCCTCCTCCATTCTTTGTATGTTATGAATCATATTCTGTACTCTTTGTCTATCCCTTGGGTGACATATATTTAGTCTTCGGAATACTTCCATATATAGGAGTCCCTCCAAAATTCACTGTAGAGGTGGTTTTGGGAGGTAAATTCTCTCAGCTTTTGCTTATCTGAAAATTGTTTAATCCCCCCTTCAACTTTAAATGATAACCCTGATGGGTAGAGTATTCTTCTTTTGAGCCCCTTCTGCTTCACTGCATTAAATATATCAGGCCACTCCTTTCTGTCCTGTAAGGGTTCTGTTGAAAAATATGATGATAACCTGATGGGTTTTCCTTTGTATGTGATCTTTTTTTTCTCCCTGGCTGCTTTAAAAAGTTTGTCTTTATGGAGATCTGTGCATCTCCATGGCCTGGGAGACTATCTCCTTTCACAGATTGGGGAAGTTTTCAGCAATTACCTCCTCAGTGACACTTCTATCCCTTTTTCTCTCTCTTCTTCTTCTGGTGCCCTTATTATTCAAATGTGTTTCTGTTTGTATTGGTCACACAGTTCTCTCAATATTCTTTTATTCTTAGAGATTCTTTTTTCTCTCTGTGCCTCAGCTTCTTTGTATTCCTCTTCTCTAATTTCTAATCCATTTACCATCTCTTCCACTACATCTAATCTGCTTTTAAATTCCTCCATTGTATGTTTCATTTCAGATATGGAATTTCTTAATGATTGAATCTCCATCTTAAATTTATTCCTGAATTCTTGAATATTTTTCTATTCCTCCATAAGTATGTTTATGATTTTTATTTTGAACTCTCTTTCAGGAAGATTGGTGAGTTCAGTTTCATTTGGCCCTTTTTCTGGGGTTTGTGAGATTTTGTTCTGTACCACGTCCTTTTGATGTTTCATATTTCTGTGTGGTGCCCTCTATTGCCCATAAGCTTCAGTCTCTGGAGCTGCTCCACCCCTAGAGAGAGGTTTGGGGTCATAGGGGAGGAGAGCTGGTGCCTGGGGGGAGGAAAGATCTGTTTCCTGACTCCTGTCTGCCCTGCCTGTCTCCATTATCACAGCCAGTGGGCTGAGCACACAGGTGTAAGCTTCTGTGCTTGGCTTCCCTAGCTGTTGTAGGTGAGGCGTCTCTCTGGCTGGCCTGATGCCAGAGCAGTGACTGCCAGTTTGCGAGCTGGTGCTGTCAGGCCAGGAGGAAGGATCAGTAGGCAGCATATTACAGTGGGGGGCCTCAGAGCTGAGCAGCCAGCCCAGGGGGGTGGAGCTCCCCAAGGTTCTCAATATGCTGGGCAGAGCATTCCCAAGCAACCTTGTCCCCCTATCCCTTCTCCTGCGCAGCAAGCTCTGGGCAAACCCCATGCCTTCAGCAGCCTTCTGGCTGCTAGGAAGCCTCTCAGACAGCCTGCCTTTCCCTTGTCCCAGAGCACCCATGTGTGGATCACGTGCTCCACAAACGGCCAGAATCTGTCTCTCAAGCACTCTGCCTGTCCCATCTCCCCATCCTCCAGAGCACCACTGAGTATAGATTTCTGATCGCAAAGCAGATCTCTAGGTCCAGGTTTTCAGCAGTCCCAGGCTTCCACCCTCTACCCCACTCCTTTTGTCTTCCTCCTGCCAGTGAGCTGGGGTTGGGGAAGGGCTCGGGTCCCTCCAGATCAACGCTTTCATACGTTACACTGTTTTTTGATGTCTGCTTTGTTCATGAGGTCTGTATGTAGTCTTGTGCAGCCTTCTTTCCTGTTGCTGTTTTAAGGTTAGTTGTATTAACTGTATTTTTGCACTATCTGTGGTTTTGGGAGGAGTTCTCTGTCTCACCTCTCACGCTGCCATCTTGAATGATGATTATCCTCATGTACAACTTTTTGTAAGCACATTTAGTGGAAATATGTAATGTACAAACACTTTGAAAATATTTGGCAATTTTTAAAAATGTTAAATATATACTTAACATGTGATCCAACTATTTCACTCTGAGTATTTATGCTTAAAAAAATGAAAGCATATATTCACATACATCACTTTTGACCCAAATATAGCAATTCCAAGTAATTTTATCCTTATAGTTGCACTCACAAATGTGAAGATGATGTGTTTACATGTATATTCATTCCAGCACTGAAATTAGCAGAAGATTAGAAATTACCTCTGTGCCTATAGATAGGAAATACATTAATTTGAGGTAAAATAATGTAAAGAATTATTATGCATCCAAATTGATAATTTAAAAGTATTTTTATTTATCATGTTTATTTCTGATATTGAATTTTATTTTATTTTAAATGTTTTTATTTCTGTATTTAAGTAAGATGATCTCCAAAATATGTGACAGGTTCAGTACAACATGTTACAGAGTAAACAAAACAATGAAACACTTTTGTTGGTGTGGGTAAAATTGCAATATTTCCAGATTCTTTCACCTGGCCTTAGTGCATCGCCATATCAATATGTGTTCCCAAGGGGTGGAGAGATGAAGCCATCTCCATATCAATAGGTTATTACAATGGTTGGGGGAGTGAGGGTATATGTCTGGGCTGGAGAGGTTTGGTGTGGTCTCTTTGCATCTGGGTCCCAAGAGACATGGGTGAGCAGAAGTGGACAACTGCTTGTAGGCAATAAATGGATTTCTCCCACTTTATTTCTCCCTTTGACTGATTTCAGCTTCAAAGGAAAGAAATTTGCCCCGGGCTGGGAATTTATTTTCCCCCAAGAGTTACACTTGTGCTAAAAGGTTATTTTTTAATAGCAAAAGTCTTTTTTTATTGCTTTGCTAAATAAGATTTACTAAGAGTATTCACTTTTATAGATTTTTTTTACTATATGATTTCTTTACACATAAGTTTCATGATAAAGGAATAATTCTGTCACTTTAGCATCAAAACTATAAGATAGGTTGCAATTGTTTGGGAGGAAAAATTTTCATCTACCCTTCAAGATTCTTCTCACTGATCCAAGAATCCAGCTGACATGGGGCAGGTCAACAGGAGAAAAACAAATTTAATTTTGTATATATGGGAACCCCACATACATGATAGTTTCAAAGACAGTGAGGTAAAATGAGGTATATATGCCATTTTGAGCTAAGGAGTAGGATGGAGTCTGGGGACTCAGAGGGGAGGAGGGCAGTTAACAAGGCAATAAGGAGAACAAATGTTTGTTAATTAGGTGTTTGCCCCACCATACAGATGTGTCACTCTGATGAAATTTAATTCTGATAATAACACTTATTTGGAGAAAGACCCCAATTTAAATTTTTCTAGGTAATTAAAGGAGGGGAGAAATTTTCTCTTGAGCCCACAATTTCTCAATTGCCTTTAGTTCATAATAGTCCAAATGCCAAAGTGGTGTATTTTGAGGAGGCTTGTTCTAAGCTCCTTCACAATAAAGAATTTCCTTCCATGGGTGCATATATGTGTGAGTGTGTGTACAAAATATTAGATGGATTAATAGTAAGATGTCTCTTCATTTACTCACTAGAATATTACAATACCCTTCTAGTAGAAAATTGATGATATATGTTCACTGGCATTTCTATTTGTTTTGCGGTTAAAAGGAACATTAAGCAAGAATCATCAGATCTTAGTTATTCCAAAATTAGTCTGAAAAAAAATATTTATCATTCTAATGATTTCAAGGAAGCAAGTGTTTTTAAAACGTAGACTTAAAATTTTTTTTAAGTTAAACTTATTCAGAATTGACTTTTTGTTATTTCAAAATAGTATAACACTCATCTGTGACATTTTCTAATTTCTATCTTAACGCACTTTTAGATTAAAATTCATTGAATGCAGTATATTTGCACTCTAAGATCTTGAAATATAATTTTAGATTTAATTTTACTTTATATCAGAAATAATTTACAGTGGAAATTTGTCAATCTTGCCAATTCTAAGAAAATATTGTTTTAAATGATATATTTTCAATTAAATTTGAAAGCAATGTGCCTTATTATTTGCTTAAGAGATTGAAAGTAGCTTTTCTCCACAGTTTGTGGGAAGGTGGGGTAACCTTTATACCAAGGCTTAGAGTGAAATCATAGCTTTGTAATAGACTCTAAAAATCATAAATTCAATGTTATGCTGATACATTGAGATGGAGCCAACAGGAATCTGCTGAATTACAGCACCATTAAGCATAGCACCTGTTTTACTTCCTCTGAGATACCTTTATAACAAAGTGCCATTTTTTTTAACATTTGGAATGCTGAAATGCTGGAATAAATAACTGACTGAATTTTATGACTCTGAATGGGGCAGTTTGGGTGTTAATTTATAGCATTTTATAATATCAAGAAACACCTATTGATTAGCTATTTCTTCCTAGGCTATTATGTAGCAAGACTAACATCATTAGTTACAATTTATTAATAATGTACTTTGGGCATAAAATGGTAAAATGAGTTGGCTAAATCTATCAGTGAATTAGCCAAGCTCTGAGGTTTAGGACTCAAATAACCTGTTCACAGCCTTAGCTTGGCTAAGTCCATTAAACTCTCACACTTGCTAGATCAAGCAAATAATATTTTCACATCAGCAGAAATTAGTTCTAATAGTAGGAAAAATAATCTCTGTAAACAGATTTGCTGGACTCATCCATTTTTACACATTATAGACTTGCCAACTCAGACAAAATGTAACATTTGAAAATTCATGTATATGAGAATGTGAACCACCATACATCTGTAATATTTATTAGATTCTTATATTAACTATGGTTTACTAACATTTTAATATGCCAGATGTGGAGACTTAGAAATTATGCTTAACATCAAGTGTAACCTATCTTTTTAGTCAATGAAGTTTAAAAAGTGAACATGCTGAAGTAGCATTTGGCTGATTGATTTCTAACAGACTTTGAAGAAAGCCTGTTTAAAGGTGGGAGGGGGAGCATGATAGTGAAGTAATAGGAAGGACTGCTTAAGGGAAATTTTTTTTTCCATAGGGGACTGGAATTTCCAGTAGCACACAGTCTGAAAATCATCCTTTTTAATCTCTTTTTCTATAAGACAAATGTAACAAGTGTCAATAAGCAACCTTTCATTTGAAATGTAAATAAAAACAATAACCAGCATAACAAGGTAGTTCTGATCAAAAGTGTTCAGCAGTATAGCATGCAGACAATGCAGTGCAAGGAGAATGAATGCATTGCCCTCAAAATAGAAGGTGTAAAAAAGAGGAATTATCTAACAAATTGTATGTGAATGAGTAAGAATGCATCAGAAAAAAAATAGAGGAGAAAAGAACCTTAGATCAAAAAATTCTGCAGAAAATGCAGCACAAGCCTAGAGATAATGATTAATGAATACAGAGGTCTTGGAAAGAGATCTGCACCATTCTTATAAAATGCATTTATAAGTGTTACAAAAAGATGACAGTTAAAGATAATGAGATTCTAGCAAAGTGAAGGGCTTGATGTTTAAAAGAAATAACCTTTAATATATCTTATGATATATGGACTTTAATTAATTAAATACTATGGATTTAAGTGTGTTTCAAGTCTGGGTATAATTTTATGCACATATTTACATTAATATATTGCAAAGGAAATATTAATTCTGAAAACACAAAGAGACATTGATGATATCAGAACTACCTGAAATTTATTGAAATTGCTACACTTAAAAGTTGATAAAAGAGCATAATGCATATTTTCTGGATTGAGAGGGAGTATGTTCAGTGCAGTAAGTATCTAAATTTCAATACATGTAAGAAATGCCTCAACATAAAGATAAACACAATAAATTCCAGCCAATCTTTCTTAAGTTGTATTATATAACAAAAGTCAATGAGACATTGAGATGCTGACTTTAGTATTCCATTCATGCTAATTTCTGTGTTTAAGAGAAATCCAAATGTATGAGGTATGCATTAAAAAAAGGACTTAGCTTTTACTTGCCAACAGTGGTATTCGAACTCTGTGTTAGTTATATGAATCAATGGAGACACACACAATATTTTGTCAATTTTGAGACAAATTTCACATGTCTGAAAAAGGCAACATGTCTGAAAGCATGAAGTTCAAAAATGGCATTTTAGCATTATATTGTTTATAGGACTTGATAGGTTTAAAATAAATTTCTTTATAATAATGTAACATAAAGGTGTGTTTTAAAAAGATCAATTCTATGTTTAAAGAAATATATTATCTAAGAAGAGCTTAATGGATCATTTGCAATAAAATAAATTTCTAATTTTTAATTTAGATAAATCTGAAAATACAATTTAATTTAATTTTGTTTAAATATAGATAAGTTTAAATCAAATTTAGATAAATTCAATTTAATTTAAATTAATATAACACTTATCTAACAAAGCAAAGTATAAAGGATGTCATTTTGCTTCTGTTCTTGTTCATCATTAATCCTGAGGTTGCAAATTCTCTTTTAAATACAACTAAAACAATCTGTTGAGGTTATTAAATAGACTGAAATTGTATGATGGAAAGGAATTGAGTGTAAAAAGGAAATTAGTGTTCCAAGCACTGGATTTCTGAGTAAAAAATTCTATGTTCTTCTGTAGAAACAAAATTCTTAATATACCTGTTTTCTTTTTTTTTTAGAGTACAATAACAGGCTTATTAAAACACACATGTTAAACTATGTAATGAGTTTAAAAATACTTTAAATATAATTTTTAAGAAAAGAAAAATGATCTGAAATTATATTTAATGTTGAAAAGTATGGAATATAATCAATTGGCTTAGTAGTTTCTACTTCTTTCCTCAAAATTCTGAACACTATAAAACTGGGAATATTTTATTTTGACAGAACTGATCTTAAATTCAACTTTTACCATACAGGAGAGGAAAAGTAAGACCAAAGATAATTTACTTTAGAAAACTATATGAAAAATAATTTTATATTAAACACCCACACCTACACACAAACATACACAGGCTGATGAAGTTATAATTTCTTTTAAGTTAAGAATGAATGGTCCTAGGAGAGGTGATTTCTGCCCAAATTGTCACTCTATAAATTATTAGAATAACATTTTCTTGCTTTTTTCCTGTTATGTTATCGTGATTTAAGCTTTTGACTATGCCTTGATACTTACTTGTACACTGAACATCAGAAAACATAAGCTAAATGGTGTTTCTGGTCAGTGTTTCTTTTAAATCTCATAATAATGCTTTTTGATTGAAAAGGTCTGGAGTTGGTTCCTAGAATCTGCAGTCAAAAAATAAAACATACCAAACACAAAGAAAAACAAACCAAAAAAACCCAAAAAGATAACGAACTCTTCTCAGGTAATATAGATGATCAGTAAATTTTAAACACCAGTACTTGATGTCACATACAGTGTCAAAGTTAAATAACTTAAAATGAAGTATCTCTTTAAGTTACTAGCATTGTTTTAAAGAGTTAAAAAAAGTATGGATATAAAATAGTTAAAATTTTGATAATTAAACATGGAACTGATTTTGAAATTAAAACAAAATTACTAGTCATAATAACATTTAGGAAAATTGAAAATGTATAAAATGTTATTAAAAAGTGCATCTTGGCTTAGTGTGGCTTATTCTAGGAAAACAATAGTTATTTGCTATTAGAAAATCCACTAATATAGTTCATCATAACAATAGATCTATTGAGGAATATCAAATGTTTATTTTCACACATGCTATGATATTTAAAAAAATTTAACTTCTATTCATGCTTTAAAATGAAATCCATAAATTGGGAATTTATGTTTTTCTAATATGACAATACTTTCTGGAGGCATTTCTTCAAATACAGGAAATTAAAAACTCACTCTTGCCATGGATATACAATGGGGAAATGACAGCCTCTTCAACAGCTGGTGTTGGCAAAACTGGACAGCTACATGTAAGAGAATGAAACTGGATTATTGTCTAACCCATACACAAAAGTAGACTAAAAATGGATCAAAGACCTGATTGTAAGTCATGAAACCATAAAACTCTTAGAAAAAATCATAGGCAAAAATCCCTTGGACATAAATATGAGCAACTTCTTCATGAACACATCTCCCCGGGCAAGGGAAACAAAAACAAAAATGAACAAGTGGGACTATATCAAACTAAAAAGCTTCTGTACTGCAAAGGATACCATCAATAGAACAAAAAGACATCCTACAGTATGGGAGAATATATTCATAAATGACATATCCAATAAGGGGTTGACATCGAAATTATATAAAGAGCTCATGCACCTCAACAAACAAAAAGCAAATAAGCCAGTTAAAAAATGGGCAGAGGAGCTGAACAGAAACTTCTCCAAAGAAGAAGTTCAGATGGCCAACAGGCACATGAAAAGATGCTCCACATCGCTAATCATCAGAGAAATAAAGATTAAAACCATAATGAGATATCACCTCACACCAGTAAGAATGGCCACCATCTTAAAGACAAACAACAAATGTTGGTGAGGATGTAGAGAAAGGGGAACCCTCTTACACTGCTGGTGGGAATGTAAATTAGTTCAACTATTGTGGAAAACAGTATGCAGGTTTCTCAAAAAACCCAGGAATTCCACTCCTAGGAATTTGCCCTAAGAATGCAGCAGCCCAGTTTGAAAAAGACATATGCACCCCTAGATTTTTTGCAGCACTATCTACAATAGCCAAGAAATGGAAGCAACTAAGTGTCCATCAGTAGATGAATTCATAAAGAAGACATGGTACATATACACAGTGGAATATTATTCAGCCATAAGAAGGAAACAACTCCTACCATTTGCAACAACATGGATGGAGCTAGAGGGTATTATGCTCAGTGAAATAAGCCAGGAGGAGAAAGACAAATATCAAATGATTTCACTCATCTGTGGAGTATAAGAACAAAGAAGAAAACAAAGGAACAAAACAGCAGCAGACTCACAGAACCCAAGAATGGACTAACAGTTACCAAAGGGAAAGGAACTGGGGAAGATGGGTAGGAAGGGAGGGATAAGGGAGAAAAAGGGTTAATACGATTAGCACACTTAATGTGGCGGGGGGGGCATATGGGAAGGCAGTATAACATAGAGAAGACAAGTAGTGATTCTATAGCATCTTACTACACTCATGGACAGTGACTGTAATGGTGTATGTGGTGGGGACTTGATAATCAGGGAGTTTAGTAACCATAATGTTGCTCATGTAATTGTAAATTAATAATAGCAAAAAAAACACACAAAAAAACAAAACACTCTTTCCCATCATGATTCAATTTTTTTATTGGCAGTATTAATCAAATAGTTGGGCAAAATAAGGAAATTAGTGACATAATAGAAAGGTAATGATTTGGAAGAAGTCACATATTTTTTATCTGCAGATTATAAGTGTATATGTGGAAACATTTAAGAATCAAAATCAGCTACAACAAAATAATTTAGCTGAGAACAAGATATAAAATTAAAACACAATAAAAATGTCTTCATACATTAAAACAATATCCAGGTATAGATATTTTGAAGGCAAAATCAATTTATAGTTGCCAAACAATGAATATAAGAAATGTGTGAAGGAAATACTAGAAATTCCTCTTCAATGTAGCAAAAGTAGACTACTTATGAAAGTTTTTTATAATTTTTACTATAAAATCAAATCATTTTGGGAGGTCTAGAGCTACCATGTATTAAAACATATTATAAAGAGTATAATTAATATTATTTGCATTATTAGGAAGACAGATAAATGAGACAGAGTAGAAGACCCAGAAATTTAATTGTATTTATATTTGGAAATATTATATATTTTAACATTATCATCTTTATTTCATGGTAAAGATGTTATTTTTAATAAAAGCCAATGAGACTCCAGGATAGCTGTATAGAAAAAATAAATTATTTACTGCATGATGTATATATTAGGGCATATATTCAAAACCAGTATCACACATATTCATACTCATATATAAAGAAGAACATATACACATACACACATATATGTGTGTTAGTGTGTGTGTGTGTGCATATATGTACCCATGAGCTCTAAAGGAAACATGGATAAATTATTTTCAACTTGGGGATGTTGAAAAATTTCTAAAAGAAAAATGTTAAACTAAAATAAACATTTCTTTATTATCACAAAAGAAGATTAATATCTCTAATATCTAAAAACTTCAGAAAATTGAGAAGAGGAAAAAAAAGGTTCCAGTATAATAATGAGCAAAATAAATTAAGTGCTAGTTTACAGGAAAAGAGATTATATTCAATTTATATTAAAATTACATATATATTTGCCTATGATCTATTCTAGGAAATATATTCCAAAAATACACTGGCAAAATACAAAATGAATATACATAGTGTTATTCATTGTGGAATTATTGGAATGTGTTAAGGCTACAACCCCAACGTAAATCCCACGGGGACAGTTTGGATAAATAGTAATGTCCTAACACACCACTTTGCATCTGTAAAAGAGAATGTGGAAAGACACTAATAATGATAGGAGTGATCCTGTACTATGTAAATGTATTTGCTTATATTTTCAAAAATGAATACTGAAATGATAAAACAGAATATGATAACAATGATTTTTTATAGAGGACAGAAAAAACACATTACTAAAAAGAGCAGTAAGAAATATGAAACTAGACTCAGCAGAATTATAAATATAGTAATACTGGTATTTTTATTTTGGGTATATTGTAGAAATAATTTAAGTTAAAGTAAAGTGGTATTTACCCTAGTTATATTAATGTTATTAGGAACTAATATCTTTTCATCACTAAAGGCAACAAGAGCAGTCATTATTAGCTCCTAAGTCAATGAACTAGGAAATACAGAGCATAATCTAAAAATTATTTTTGCATCAATACTTATTCTCTAATCCAATTAAACTCTTTATTTCATTACCAAATTACAGAAAGAAACATGGAGCATAGAAGAACAATTTGCAAGACAGTAAGAAAAATTACCAGCCATATAAGTCTATAGAGATATGATCATTTTCTTAAAGAATCGATGGCACAAATACTATGATACAGCAGTGAGGAAGTAGGACTCTTAGAGAACGAAGAAAACTTAAATAAATGACAGAATACTCAAGCTCAAAGCATGGCCCTGAAAAAAAACCTGTAAAAAGACATATTAGAGAAAATGATGAAAATATGTATTCAGAAGTGAAGACTAGTATATTAATAATACCAGTTTGATTATGGCATTGAAGTTATATGAAAAAAAAACATTTTTCAATAGAGCTCTACACTGAAATATTTATGAGTGAAATGACGTAATGTTTGAGGTTTGCTTTAAAAATACTTTGAACAACCAAAGCCAGTGTGTGGGAGGTGGTAGTATGAAGACTTTTTTTGACAATTTTTATAATGCAACTTTTCTTAAATTTTATTTGATTTCTACTAACTAGTCTGTATATCATGATAGCTGTGATATATTTATTATTTTTTATCTTTAATTTAATTTAGACCATACATTAGTTCACTTCCACAAATAATTAACAATGTATACTTAACTCATTTGGGAAAATTCTATGTAAAGTAATAAAGCATGTCAAGAAACATATTTGAGAATTAAACTGGTATTCTTATTTATTTTCCCTCAGTTTCTTCAGAGATGAGCTCTTTTCTGTATAGGGAAATTAATATATTAGCATTTATTTCACAATTTATCATTTAAAGTTAATGAATTTCTAAATTAAATATTGTATTGAAATTTCTTAATCTGTAGAGACTCCTTAAATCAAGTTTGTGTCTAAGAATTGTATGAAAATTACAACTTGCCAAAATTATCTATGCTTTTCCATTTGCTCTGTGTGTTTCAATTAATTCCTTCTTTGTGGGCCTTTGTTAATATAAGGGCTTTGACCTTTTATTATCAACTTTTCATAACCCATGAGTAATTGGGAAGATTTATCTTGTATTATGAAGCTTAAAGGATATAGTGTTCTCCATTTTCTCCGTTCTGAAATACTTCTTAATCTACTTTAGAGTACTAATTCTGTGAAAGAGCTAAACACTAGAGAAGGTAAACAATTGTTCTCCTAATAGTATGTCTTCAATCTAAAGTACATTAGGGTAAATCATACCACTACAACAGGATATAGTAATTATATACAGATATAAGTACTTGAATTAGAAATCAAGATACATTGCTGCATCTCAAGTTAGAAATGAAATATCATCAAATAAAATATGTGCAAAATACTGTTTATTTAATATAGAAACCACTGGTGTTCACCTGTCCAACATACATTTCCGCTTCTCCTATCTTGCTAGTAGGTCCTTGCTTTCTTTCAGGTCTCCTGTCCTCAGTGTTATTCAGAGGAAGTTAATTTCCTCCCCTTCCCCAAGTTTAGATCTGTTGACCAAGTTTGTCCTTTGATATACCCCCATTTATTTAGATTATAGATTTAGATTTATGGTATACCTGTCATATAAAATAATAATTTATTCATTTTTATGAAAGGCTTTTTGCATGGTGTGTTTTCTTACTTGGAATCAAATGCATCCTAAATACCATACAATACGTATTCTTCCAGATATAGTTCCATGCATTTTATTGAACAACTTACATGTATTAGCTGATATAATCCTCAAAATAACTATATAATGAATTATATTTTTAATAGTTACTTTTTACAGATTAACAAATTGAACCTTGCAGAGGTTTAGTAAATTGCAGTGGTTAAATAGAATGATGGTGATTCTGAAATCCTTTTTCAGGTGGTGCTAATCTCAAATTTATAACTTTGTCTCCTAAAATAAACTCCCTTTTAATTTCATAGTTCACATATTAGAAGTGTATTTAATCTAAATTTTATTTGAAACACATGAAAAATTATGTTTGTCAGTAAATCTTAGTATAGATGGAAAATCTCAAGTTAACATTTAAAAAAATAGAACACTTCTTTTTTTTTGCTTATTACCCATACTATATCTAAATGTAATGAGTCATTTCTAGCTTTACTGCCTTTAACATGAGGAAAACAGCAAAAGATGACATAGGTCTTGCCATTTATTTCTTCCCTTCATTAAATGTTTGACCAGTGTGTCTGAATATCTATGATTCTATCCAAACTTCTCACTGAATAATAAAGAAAGAATGCATTATTCATTTTACTAATCCATTGAAACAGAATCTGAAGTATCTTTATAATCAGAATTCTACTCACTTAAAACTGAACATGTCGCAGACAGATTTATGATATGTGACAGTCACTCAAAATAAGAGATAAACAAAAGCACCAGAAGAAGTGGGGAAATATGGGGATGTTATTTATTTAACACATCTACAGATTTCATTAAATTAGCTCTCCTAAAGAAGAAAATATTTCACTCTTATTTGAAACAGTCATCAGAATTTTATTGTGCCTTTGTAATTATCGGTATCTCCCTTTATTCTAAATTACAAACTTGATTGAAATTTTTAAAATACACTTCATTTTGGTTTATGTATTTCTAGAATTAAAATGTCTACATTTAACTAGCCTTTTAAGCTTTTGAATGCTAGGATATTTTTCAATTTTATATAGCACATAAGGGATAGTTATGAAGAGGTAAGGAAAATTGGAAGAATGTAACATTTAAATTTTGGAATTGGGATAGATCTGGGCCAAATTTAATATAAACCATAATCAGAAAGCGGAGGACAGAACCCAACTTGAAGCAGTTAATAAAATAGTTTTTGAAATAGTTATGGCAAAACAAAAAGTCAACAGGATATGACAATGGGAGAATGGTCTAATGTGATCAAGGAAGCAAGAATTAGAATCAAGATTCCAGATACAGTAATAAAGTTTCTGAGGCCAGACTTTAATCCTGGAAGAAATGGTGTCTTCAAGTGTAATAGTGAATTATATAATGTAGGCATATTGGACATTATGTCAACAAAAAGGATATAATATGGCAGAGAGTGATGAAAACAAAATGTGCTTTGTTTGTTTCAGAAATAAGTAGAAACCTCCTTAATAGCAATGAGTCATTAAGTCAGAGCAGCATCAAAAAAGAGGATTATTAATTTGTAGCTGTATCACTTCAGTACAGATTTAAAGAATTCTTAAGAAAATCAGTTTGGGTTTCAGAGACAGGGCTGGAGATGGGCCACCTCTGTGAGGGCAATGAAAATTTTCTAGCACTTGGAAAAATAATCATTTTGCATTAGATTTTATTGGGCAATTCTTTTCCAAGTATAGATTTTGGTCTATTACATTACATAAGTTGACTCTCACAGGATAAAAAAAATATATTTCTGTAATAATGACCACAAAGTAAGAGTTGGGACATGGACAAGGACCTAGGATTACTAAAAATTTTCACTAATTGGGTAGTTTTTGTACTCCAAGGTGTATGATTTTCTGAGATTATGATAGTGGTATATATAACAAGAAAGTGCTTCAGTTGTCCATATGTTTTTTTTTAATATAATTTATTTTGGTATCATTAATCTACAATTACATGTGCAATATTATGGTTATTAAACTACCCCTTCATCAGGTCCCCGCCCACCAACCCCATTACAGTCGTTGTCCATCAGCGTAGTGAGATGCTATAGAATCACTACTTGTCTTCTCTGAGTTGTACAGCCCTCCCCATGCCCCCCCAACATTACGTCTGCTAATCGTAATGCCCCTTTTCCCTTCTTTTCCCTCCCTTCCCACCCATCTTCCCCAGTCCCTTTCCCTTTGGTAAGTATTAGTCCATTCTTAGGTTCTGTAGGTCTGCTGCTGTTTTGTTCCTTCAGTTTTTTTCTTTGTTCTTATACTCCACATATGAGTGAAATCATTTGATACTTGTCTTTTTCGGCTTGGCTTATTTCACTGAGCATAATACCCTCTAGCTCCATCCATGTTGTTGCAAATGGTAGGATTTGTTTTCTTCTTATGGCTGAATAATATTCCATTGTGTATATGTACCACATCTTCTTTATCCATTCATCTACTGATGGACACTTAGGTTGCTTCCATTTCTTGTCTATTGTAAATAGTGCTGTGATAAACATAGGGGTGCATGTCCATATGTTTTCACAAACAATGCTTTGGTTTTTGTCCTATGATTTTCTTAAATATTATTGGACACATTTGGACATCTGTCCTTTTTATCCTTAATGGACATGAGTTCTTGTAATGGACCCCATTTGTAATAATGATTGCTGTCCTTATCTTCAAGTACCTGTTTCTTAGAGCACAAAGGAAATTTTGCTTTTGTACTTTAAGTTTATTTACTTTCTAAGGCTTTTAAAAAAATGCCCAATCACATACAGAAGATTTCTAAATTGATTTTATTATTCTGATTTTTTCTAAGTCTGTGTCAAGTATATTCCAATTAAAAAAAATCAAAATAAAAAGCAAGGCTCTCTTTGATACTGCTGCTGTATATACCCCATAACATGGAAATTTTTGTGAAATATATTCTTAAGGTCTCATATCAATTCCTTCTTTTTTTTTATTTAAAATTGTGAATCTCTGTTTTTTCTACCATTAGAGAAAGCTTCTAAAATCTACTCAAGGCCACTTCTAAGTTATGCACAACTGGGCCAAGTAAGTTTTTCCTGACTTTTTTCCATCTATTACTTTAAATCATCTTCTATTTCCAATAAGCTAATCACTTAGTCAACTAGTCCTCACAGTTGGCTGTAAGCGTGTCCTTAAGAATAGACTAGGAAAAGCACTAATCATTGACCTCAGAACTTGGACTAAGCAAAAGGACTTTTTTTTCACATATTGATAAGATGTGCATCTCTGAACACTTTGTTCTCTTGTCTAATGAAGTTACAACCATTAGTCCTCAAGGCCAGATTCCATTAAAGCCTTCTTCAGCCTAGGCTTCCTATCTTCTCTATGGGGTACTCTAAACATACAATAAACAAAGGTAAGTAAGTTGCTATTGGTTACTGTCACTTAGATCAAGTTGTGTTTGGAGATGTTGCGATCTTATATATCCTTCTTTCTACTTGTTCTGTTAATTACTAAGAGATGCTTACCTTGTGGATCTATTTCTCCTTTCAAAGTTCTAGCAGTTTTTACATCGTGCACTTTGAAACTCTGTTGTTAGGTGCATACATCTTTAAAATTGTTTTGTCTTCTTGGTAAACTGACTGTTTTAAATCATTTTTTAGTATCATTTTTTATCCATGGTAATTTTCGTTGTTCTACTGACACTACATTGTTGATGTAATAGAGCCATTCTAGCTTTCTTTGCATTCTTTTTGCATAGTATATCACTTTCAGTTCTTTTGTCACTAAAATTTTCATTCTTAAAATATTAATCTTATTCATATCCTGTAGTTGAGACTGAAAATCTGTCTTTTAACTTGTGTGCTTGGATGATTTTCATTAAAATAGTTATTAATGTGGTTGGATTTTGGTTTACCATTTTGTTTTGCACTTTGCTCTGTTTTTGATCTTTTGATTCCCCTTTCTCATCTTCCTTTGGTATTATTTGAATATTTGTAGTGTTCCACTTCAATTTAGACATTGGTTATCTGTCCATGTCTCTGTATTGTTTTATAGTAGTTTTGGGGACATATATTTATCATATATATGATGACATATTTATGACATGTATATATATGTATATGTGTATATATATCATACATAAACAAATACATAAATGTGTGTTTAATTGTTTAAATTGTTTATTTTCAAATTACATACTGCAAAATTCACTCAGTAAACAGTTCTAGGAGTTTTGGCAAATGTAAGCATCACCACTCTCAAGATAGAGAACATTACATTTCAATAATCATAACAATGACTCTGTCTTGCTTCCACCCTTGTAATCCAAATCTCCTCTACTCTTTACCTATCCTCTTCTTAGAACATTTCATTTTTTTTTCCAGTTTTTGTAATTATGAATAAAGCAGTGTAAACTCCAATTTTGTATGTGTGGTGGTGGGTAAACATGGACTTTTATTTCACTTGGGTAAATGCCTGGAGATGTAATTGCTGATATAATGCACATAATGCATGTTTATAAGACACTTCCAAACTGTTTTCTAAATTTGATATTCCTTTTTTATATTTCCACTAGCAATGTATGAGTATTCCTATTAATCTATGGTCTCATCAATAATTGACATTATCAGTTTTTTTTCTCCTTTCTAACAGTGCCTAGTAATATCTCATTGTGGGGACATTTTACCTTTCCTGAATAACTGATGTGAACTCTGTATGTCTTCTTTGATGTACATTCAGTTCAGTTTTTTCCATTTTTATATGATCGTTGTTTTAGTATTGTTGCATCATGAATTTTCTTTGTATAGTTGGGCTATAAATCCTTTGTCATTAGGTCATTTGAAAACATTTTCTCCCATTCCTTACCTTGTCTACCCATTCTCTTAGCTTTGGGTTTTTCAGAGCAAAACTGAAATGAAGATGAAATGTGATTTATCATTTTTTTTTCCTTTTAAAGCAGGGTTTGGTGTTACACCTAAGAACTTGTTGCTAAAGGAAGTGTTTAATGTTTTTCCCTGTATTTTCATGCTTTCTTTAGTTTTGACTCATATTTTATTTAATGCCATTTCTAAAAATTTTGGTATCATTAATATATGGTCACATAAGCAACATTGTGGCTACTAGATTCCCCCCATTATCAACTCCCCACCAGATAGCCCATTACATTTATGGTCAATCAGCGTAGTAAGATGCTATAGAGTCACTACTTGTCTTCTCTGTGCTATACTGCCTTCCCTGTACTCCACCCCTACATTATGGGTGTTAATCATAATGCCCGTTATTCCCCTTATCCCTCCCTTCCCACCCATCCTCCCCAGTCCCTTTCCTTTTGGTAACTGTTAGTCTTTTCTTGGGTTCTGTGAGTCTGCTGCTGTTTTGTTCCTTCAGTTTTCTCTTCGTTCTTACACTCCACAGAGGAGTGAAATCATTTGATTCTTGTCTTTCTCTGCCTGGCTTATTTCTCTGAGCATAATACCCTGTAACTCCATCCATTATGTTGCAAATGGTAGTATTTGTTTTCTTCTTATGGCTGAATAATATTCAATTGTGTATATGTACCACATCTTCTTTATCTATTCATCTACTGATGGACACTTAGGTTGCTTCCATTTCTTGGCTATTGTAAATAGTGCTGCAATAAACATAGGGGTGCATATATCTTTTGGAAACTGGGATCCTGTATTCTTAGGGTAAATTCCTAGGAGTGGAATTCCTGTGTCAAGTGGTATTTCTATTTTGAGTTTTTTGAGGAACCTCCATACTGTTTTCCATAATAGTTGAACTAATTTACATTCGCACCAGCAGTAGGAGGGCTCCCCTTTCTCCACATCCTCACCAGCATTTGTGTTCCTAGTCTTTTCTATGTTGGCCATCCTAACTGGTGTGATGTGATATCTCATTGTGGTTTTAATTTGCATTTCTTTGATGATAGTGATGTGGAGCATCTTTTCATATGCCTGTTGGCCATCTGAATTTCTTCTTTGGAGAATTGTCTGTTCATATCCTCTACCCATTTTTTTAATAGGGTTATTTGCTTTTTGGCTGTTGAGGCGTGTGAGTTATTTATATATTTTGGATGTTAACCCCTTGTCGGATATGTCATTTACAAATATATTCTCCCATACTGTAGGATGCCTTTTTGTTCTGTTGATGGTGTCTATTGCTGTACAGAAGCTTTTTATCATAATGTAGTCTCATTTGTTCATTTTTTATTTTGTTTCCCTTGCCTGAGGAGATGTGTTCAGAAAAAGTTTCTCATGTTTATATTCAAGAGATTTTTGCCTATGTTTTCTTCTAAGAGTTTTATGGTTTCACAACTTACATTCAGGTCCTTGATCCATTTTGAGTTTACTTTTGTGTATGGGATTAGGCAATAATCCAGTTTCATTCTCTTGCATGTATCTGTCTAGTTTTGCCAACACTAGCTTTTGAGGAGGCTATTTCCCCACTGTATATCCATGGGTCCTTTATCATATATTAATTGACCATATGTACTTGGGTTTATATCTGGGCTCTCTACTCTGTGCCATTGGTCTGTGGGTCTGTTCTTGTGCCAGTACCAAGTTGTCTTGATTCTGTGGCTTTGTAGTAGAGCTGGAAGTAGAGAGGCATAATCCCCCCTGCTTTATTCTACCTTCTCAGGATTGCTTTGGATGTTTGGGGTTTTTTTTGGTTCCATATGAATTTTAGAACCATTTGTTCTAGTTCATTGAAGAATGCTGTTGGTATTTTGAGAGGAATTGAATTGAATCTGTAGATTGCTTTAGGCAGGATGGCCATTTTGACAATATTAATTCTTCCTATCCATGAGTGTGGGATGTTTTTCCATTTATTGGTATCTTCTTTAATTTTTCTCATGAGTGTTGTGTAGTTTTCAGAGTATAGGTCTTTCACTTCCTTGGTTAGTTTTATTCCTAGGTATTTTATTCTTTTTGATGCAATTGTGAAAGGAATTGTTCTCCTGACTTCTATTTCTGCTAGTTTATCATTAGTGTATAGGAATGAAACAGATTTCTGGGTATTAATTTTGTATCCTGCAACTTTGCTTAATTCAGATATTAGATCTAGTATTTTTGGAGTGGATTCTTTATGGCTTTTTATATACAATATGATGTCTTCTGCAAACAGGGACAGTTTGACTTCTTTCTTACAAATCTGGATGCCTTTTATTTCTTTGTGTTGTCTGATTGCCGTGGCTAGGACCTCTTAAACTATGTTGAATAAAAGTTGGGAGAGTGGGTCTTGTTTCTGATCTTAAAGAGAAACTATCATTTTCTTGCTGTTAAGTATAATGTTGGCTATGTGTTTGTCATATATGGCCTTATTTATGTGAGGTACTTGCGCTCTGTACCAATTTTGTTGAGAGTTTTTATCATAAATGGATGTTGAATTTTGTCAGATGCTTTTTCAGCATCGATAGAGATGATATGGTTTTTGTTCTATTTCTTGATGTGGTGGATGATGTTGATGGATTTTCGAATGTTGTACCATCCTTGCATCCCTGGAATAAATCCTACTTGATCATGATGAATGA
The DNA here is from genome assembly GCA_032199065.1 of Smutsia gigantea. Lineage (NCBI taxonomy): Eukaryota > Metazoa > Chordata > Mammalia > Pholidota > Manidae > Smutsia > Smutsia gigantea. The sequence goes on along the minus strand of JAVSCE010008544.1, from coordinate 57,416 downwards.
TGTTTTTGATGTATTTTTGAATTTGATTTGCTAATATTTTGTTGAGTATTTTTGCATCTATGTTCATCAGGGATTTTGGTCTCTAATTTTCTTTTTTTGTGTTTTCTTTGCCTGGTTTTGGTATTAGAGTGATGCTGGCCTCATAGAATGAGTTTGGGAATATTCTTTCCTCTTGTACTTTTTGGGAAACTTTAAGAAGGAAGGGTAATTTTTCCCTATATTTTCTTCTAAAACTTTAATATTTTAATTTGTTACATTTAATGCTATAGTTCAAATTTTGAACAATGTGGAAATTGAGGTTCATAATTCATCCAAGAATATTTAATTGAAAATGGTATTCTTGTTTTTATCACTTTTTTCAAATATAAATTGTTAACATTTGTGTAATTTCTCTCATTATCCTAGGTAAATTTCTTGGTTCTGAAATACATTTTTATGATATTAGTAAACCCCATTTCAGCTTTCCTTTGCTTATTATTTTCTTGGCATATCTTTCCCATCTTTAGCTTTTAATTTATTGATAAATTTATGACTAAATTTTATTTCCTGTAAATAGCTTATAATTGATTCTTATATATTTTTTTATTTTTTATTTTGGTATCATTAATCTAGAATTGCATGTGCAATATTATGGTGATTAAACTTCCCACTTGATCAGGTCCCCCCTACCAAACCCATTACAGTCACTGTCCATCAGTGTAGTGAGATACTGTAGAATCACTACTTGTCTTCTTTGAGTGGTACAGCCCTCCCCTTGACCCCCTAACATTCTGTCTGCTAATCATAATGCCCCAATTTCCCTCTTGTTCCTCCCTTCACACCCATCCTCACCAGTCCCTTTCCCTTTGGTAACTATTAGTCCGTTCTTGGGTTCTGTGAGTCTGCTGCTGCATTGTTGTTTCAGCTTTTTTTTCTTTGCACTTATGCCTCACATATGAGTGAAATCATTTGATACTTGTCTTTCCACTTGGCTTATTTCACTGATCATAATGCCCTCTAGCTTCATCCATGTTGTTGCAAATGGTAGGATTTGTTTTCTTCTTATGGCTGCATAATATTCCATTGTGTATATGTACCACATCTTCTTTATCCATTCATCTACTGATGGACACTTAGCTTGCTTCCATTTCTTGGCTGTTGTAAATAGTTTTGCGATAAACATAGGGGTGCATCTATCTTTTTGAAACTGGGCTGCTGCATTCTTAGCGTAAATTCGTAGGAGTGGGATACCTTGGTCAAATGGTATTTCTATTTTGAGTTTTTTGAGGAACCTCCATACTGCTTTCCACAATGGTTGAACTAATTTGCATTCCCACCAGCAGTGCAGGAGGGTTCCCTTTCTCCACATCCTCGCCAACATTTGTTTGTGTTTTGGATTTTGGCCATCCTTACTGGTGTGAGATGATATCTCATTGTAGATTTAATTTTCATTTCTCTGATGATTAATGATGTGGATCATCTTTTCATGTGCCTGTTGGCCATATGAATTTCTTCTTTGGAGAAGTGTCTATTCATATCCTCTGACAATTTCTTAATTGGATTATTTACTTTTGTTTGTTGAGGTGCGTGAGTTCTTTATATATTTTGGATGTCAGCCACTTATCTGACATATCATTTATGAATATATTCTCCCAAACTGTAGGATGTCTTTTTGTTGTACTGATGGTGTCCTTTGCTGTACAGAAGCTTTTCAGCTTGATATAGTCCCACTTGTTCATTTTTGCTTTTGTTTTGCCTTGGCTGGTGAGATATATTGATGAAGATGTCGCTCATGTTTATGTCCAAGAGATTTTTGCCTATGTTTTATTCTGAGTTTTATGGTTTCTTGACTTACATTCAGGTCTTTGATCCATTTTGAGTTGACTTTTCTGTATGGGGTTAGACAGTAGTCCAGGATCATTCTCGTACATGTAGCTATCCAGTTTTTCCAACACCATCTGCTGAAGAGTCTGTCATCTCCCCATTCTATATCAAAGGCTCCTTTGTCATATATTAACTGACCATATATGTTTGGGTTAATGTCTAGATTTTCTATTCTGTTACATTGGTCTGTGGGTCTGTTTTTGTGCCAATACCAAATTGTCTTAATTACTGTGGCTTTGTAGTAGAGCTTGAAGTCAGGGAGCGTAATTCCCCTCCTCCTTCTCAATATTTTGGCTATTCAGGGTCTTTTGTGGTTCCATGTGAATTTTAGAACTATTTGTTCCAGTTCATTGAAGAATGCTATTGGTATTTTAATAGGGATTGCATTGAATCTGTATATTTCTTTAGGTAGTATACCCATTTTGACAATATTTATTTTTGCTAGCCAAGAGTATGGGATGAATTTCCATTTGTTAGTGTCCTCTTTAATTTCTCTTAGGAGTGTCTTGTAGTTTTCAGGGTATAGGTGTTTCACTTCCTTCAGTAGGTTTATTCCTAGGTATTTTATTCTTTTTGATGCAATTGTGAATGGAATTGTTTTCCTGATTTCTCTTTCTATTAGCTCATCAGTGTATAGGAAAGCAACAAATTTTTTTTGTTAATTTTGTATCCTGCAACTTTGCTGAATTCAGGTATTCTAGTACTATTGGAGTGGAGTCTTTAGGGTTTTTTTATGTACAATATCATGTCATCTGCAAATAGTGAAAATCTGATTTCTTCTTTACCAATCTGGATGCCTTGTATTTCTTTATTTTGTCTGATTGCCATGGCTAGGGCCACCACTATTATGTTGAACAACAGTGGAGAGAGTGGGCATCCCTGTCTTTTTCCCAATCTTAGATGAAAAGCTTTTATTTTAGCTTCTCGCTGTTAAGTATGATGTTACCTGTGTGTTTGTCATATATGGCCTTTATGATGTTGAGGTACATGCTGTCTTTACCCATTTTGTTGAGAGTTTTAATCATGAATGAATCCTGAATTTTGTCAAATGCTTTTTCAGCATCTATAGAGATGATCATGTGGTTTTTGTTCTTCTTTTTGTTGATGTGGTGGATGACGTTGATGGATTTTCGAGTGTTGTACCATCCTTGCATCCCTGAGATGAAACCCACTTGATCATGGTGTATGATCCTCTTGATGTATTTTTGAATTCGGTTTGCTAATATTTTGTTCAGTATTTTTGCATCTACATACATCAGGGATATTGGTCTGTAATTTAATTTTTTGGTGAGGTCTTTGTCCGGTTTTGGTATTAGAGTGATGCTGGCTTCATAGAATGAGGTTTGAAGTATTCCCTCCTCTTCTATTTGTTGGGAAACTTTAAGGAGAATGGGTGTTATTTCTTCTCTATATGTCTGGCAAAATTCAGAGGTGAATCCATCTGGCCCTGGTGTTTTGTTCTTGGGTAGTTTTTTGATTACCTATTCAATTTCATTGCTGCTGATTGGTCTGTTTAGTTTTCTGTTTCGTGCTTGGTCAGTCTTGGAAGGTTGTATTTTTCTAAGAAGTTGTCCATTTTTTCTAGGTTTTCCAGCTTGTTAGCATATAGATTCTCATAGTATTCTCTTATAATTCTTTGTATTTCCATGGGGTCCGTAGTGATATTTCCTTTCTCACTTCTGTTTCTGTTTATGTGTGTAGATTCTCTTTTTCTCTTAATAAGTCTGGCTAGGGGTTTATCTATTTTGTTTATTTTTTCAAAGAACCAGCTCTTGGTTTCACTGATTTTTCTATTGTTTTACTCTTCTCACTTTTATTTATTTCTTCTCTGATCTTTATTATGTCCCTCCTTCTGGTGACTTTGGGCATCATTTGTTCTTCTTTTTCCAATTTCAGTAATTGCGTCTTTAGACTACTCATTTAGATTGTTCTTCCTTCATTAAATAGGCCTGGATTGCAATATACTTTCCTCTTACAAATGCCTTTCCTGCATCCCACAGAAGTTGTGGCTTTGTGCTGTTGTTGTCATTGGTCTCCATATACTCTTTGATCTTTTTTAATTTGGTCATTGACCAATTGATTATTTAGGAGCATGTTTTTAAATCTCCATGTATTTGTGAGCCTTTTTGTTTTCTTTGTACGATTTATTTCTAGTTTTATGCCTTTATGACCTGAGAAGTTGGTGGTAGAATTTAAATATTTTTGAATTTGCTGAGGTTCTTTTTGTGGCCTAGTATGTGGTCTGTTCTGGAAAATGTTCCATGTGCACTTGAGAAGAATGTGTATCCTGTTGCTTTTGGGTGTAGAGTTCTGTAGATGTCTGTTAGGTCCATCTGTTCTAGTGTGTTGTTCAGTGCCTCTGTGTCTTCACTTATTTTCTGTCTGGTTGATCTGTCCTTTGAAGTGAGTGGTGTGTTGAAGTCTCCTAAAATGAATGCATTTCTTTCTATTTCCTCCTTTAATTCTGTTAGTATTTGTTTCACATATGTCGGTGCTCCTGTGTTGGGTGGTGTATATTTAAAGTCGTTATGTCCTCTTTTTGGACTGACCCCTTTATCATTATATAATGTCCTTCTGTATCTCTTGCTACTTTCTTCGTTTTGAAATCTATTTTGTCTGAAAAAAGTACTGCAACACCTGCTTTTTTCTCCTTGTTGTTTGCATAAAATATCTTTTTCCATCCCTTCACCTTTAGTCTCTGTATATTTTTGGGTTTGAGGTGAGTCTCTTGTAAGCAGCATATAGATGGGTGTTGTTTTTTTATCCATTCTATTACTCTGTGTCTTTTGATTGGTGCATTCAGTCCATTTACAATTATGTGATTATCAATAGATATGTATTTATGGCCATTGCTAGGTTTAGATTCGTGGCTACCAAAGGTTCAAGGGTAGCTTCTTTACTATCTAACAGTCTACCTTAACTTTCTTGTTAAGTTGTTATAAACACAGTCTGGTGATTCTTTATTTCTCTCCCTTCTTATTCTTCCTCTTCCATTCTTTATATACTACGTGTTTTATTCTGTACTCTTTTCCTTTTCCTTTGAGTGTTATTGTGGATAGTTGATTTTACTTTTTGCCTTTAGTTAGTATTTGGATGATCTGCTTTCTTTGCTATGATTTTATTTTCTCTAGTGACATCTTTTTAGCCATAGGAGTGCTTCCATCTAGAGCCTTCCCTTTAAGATATACTGTAGAGGTTCTTTATGGGAGGCAAACTCCCTCAGCTTTCGCTTGTCTAGAAATTGTTTAATCCCTCCCTAAAATTTAAATGATAATCGTGCTGGATACAATATTTTTGGTTCAAGGCCCTTCTGTTTCATTACGTTAAATATGTCATGCCATTCTCTTCTGGCCTGTAAGTTTTCTGTTGAGATGTCTGATGATAGTCTGATGGATTTTCCTTAGTAGGTGATCTTTTTTCTCTCTCTTGCTGCCTTTAATACTCTGTCCTTCTTTGATCTTTGACATTTTAATTATTATGTGTCTTTGTGTTGTCTTCCATGGGTCCCTTGTGTGAGGAGATCTGTGGGCTTCCATGGACTGCGAGACTATTTCCTTCCCCAGCTTGGGAAAGTTTTCAGCAATTATTTCTTCAAAGACACTTTCTATCCCTTTTTATCTCTTCTTCTTCTTCTTGTACTCCTATAATGGGAATATTGTTCTGTTTTGATTGGTTACACAGTTCTCTTAATATTCTTTCATTCCTAGAGATCCTGTTATCTCTCTCTGCCTCAGCTTCTCTGTATTCCTGGTCTCTGAATTCTATTCCATTAACAGTCTCTTGCACCTCGTCCAGTCTGCTCCTAAGGCTGTTGATCCCTTGTCTGATTTCTGCATTGTCGTTCCTCACTTCCTCCCTTAGCTCTTGCATGTTACTCTGTAGATCCATCAGCATGGTTATCACTTTTATTCTGAATTCTTTTTCAGGAAGATTGTATAAGTCTATCCCATCAGGCCCCTTTTCGTGTGTTGTCTGGCTAATCTTTGTCTGTACCATATTCCTCTGTTTTTCATGGTGATAGAAGAGATTGCTAGTAGTCACCACATGTGTCAGCTAGGAGAACAAAGTCACTTCCTGCTTGTTGTTCTCCTCGCCCTTCGCAGGGGCCTGACCTGTTTTCCAGCACATCAGGAAGCAGTCTCTGGGATATTCCCCTAAGCTGCCTGTGTGCCGGCCACCTCATCTTAGCCTATAGTACTGCGGGTGTTTGCAGTGTTGTTGGGTGCATTCTGGTCCCCTTGGTCCCTTCCAAACCTGGTTCTGGGGCTCTTTGCAGTTAACTGCGTGCTAGCCGGATATAGATTCTGTGAGGTCGCTCTTCCACTGTTTCACAGCTGTGGCTGCTCCACTGGACCCTTTGCCCCTCTAGCCGGGTGGGGAGGAACAGGTAGGAGGGTGCTAATCTCTGTGGGAAGCTTGTCCGTGGCTGCTTTGCCAGGCCTCTGGTCAGGGGGTTCGAAATTCCTCAAGACTCCCAGCCTGTTGGGCCGAGTGTGCTGGGATGATTTTGTTTTGCTGTTGGGCCCTTGTCTCTTTAAGACTTTTAAAAAATGCGTGCACATTTCTTTTTTACCAGGAAGCCGGCTGAGGGGACCCGCTTGTGGTCTCTGTCTCAGATCCTGCATTTCTGTTTCTCTAATCTCCGATACACCACGCGACGTGTGTCAGTGCTCCCCGCATAGATCACCAGGGCTGGTTATTTGGCGGGCCTGTGCTTCCACTCCCTCCACACTCTGAATCCTTTCCTCCCGCTGCTGCCCTGGGGTGGGGGAGTGCTTGGGTCCCACTGGGTTGCGGCTTTGTATCTTACCTACTTCATGAGGTGCTGAGTTGTCATAGATGTAGCTATAGCCTGGCTGTTGTATTGTATCTTCTGGTCTCTCTTATAGGAATAGTTGTATTTGTTGTATATTCACAAATATATATGGTTTTGGGAGATTTCTGCTGCCCTGCTCACGCCACCATCTTCCCAGAAGTTTGATTCTCATATTTTTAATTGATCTCATAAATAATCTCTGCTTTGTAATTGGTGTGTTTTGGCAATTTACATTATTTTTAATTTTTTAAAATTTGTTATTTGAGCATCAATATCTCTGTTTTTTTTATTAAAGTATTATTGATATACACTCTTATGAAGATTTCACATGAAAAAACAATGTGGTTACTACATTTACCCATATTATCAAGTCCCCACTCATACCCCAATTCAGTCACTGTCCATCAGTGTAGTAAAATTACACAGATTCACTGTTTGCCTTCTCTGTGCTACACTGTTTTCCCCATGATTCCCCACACCATGTGTACTAGACATAATACCCCACAATCCCCTTCACCCACCCTCCCACACCCCTCCCCTTTGGTAACCACTAGTTCCTTCTTAGAGTCTCTAAGTCTGCTACTATTTTGTTCCTTCAGTTTTGCTTCATTGTTATACTCCACAAATGAGGGAAATCATTTGGCACTTGTCTTTCTTCACCTGGCTTATTTCGCTTAGCACAATATCCTCCAGCTACATCCATGTTGTTGCAAATGGCAGGATTTGTTTCCTTCTTATGGCTGAATAGTATTTCATTGTGTATATGTACAACATCTTCTTTATCCATTCATCTACTGAGGGACACTTAGGTTGCTTCCGTATCTTGGCTATTGTAAAAAGTGCAGCAGTAAACATAGGGGTGTATATATTATTTTATTATTACTTTTGCTCTGGGATTACAATTTATATCCCTGATTTTTCACAGACTATTTGGAAAGGTAATATTTTACCACTTCAACTAAATTTAGAAACTTTGCAATCATATAACTCCCCTTACACTACTCTATTATTGTTAATGGTTAATATTGTTATTGTCACATGTTCTGTACCTTCGTACATTATAATTCTTTTGACAATGTTATAATTTTTGCTACCTAATCTAGTCTATTATATTTACCCATATATTTACCAATTTTTTCTGTTTTTCCTTTTTGTTCTGAAGTTCTAAATTTCTATCTAGAATATTTTGCTTTCAGCCTAAGAACCTTCCTTTTTCTTTGGACAGATTCTTCCTTAATCTACAATGGTCTTTATTTCACTTTTATTCCTTATGAATATGATAAGTGTTCATAAAATCCTGATTTATCAGTTCCCTGACTGAGCAGTTTGATTATGATGTTACTATGTAGTTTAATTTCAGTTTAATCTCTTCACTCTGGGGACTCTTATCTTTAGTGCCTATGGGCCCTTTTCCTGGTCCACTGGCTAGAACGTTAGAGTTCTCTTAGCATTTTAGCCACCCCCCCACTTGATAGTGTCTGCAGCTGCATGCAAAGGGAGTGGGAAGGTGGGGGCTGGGTGGAAAGACCTGTGGTGAGGTAGTAGAAGAAAATAAAGAAAAAAAAAATAACAGTGATTTCCTCCACACGTTTGGAACCACAGGGGCCCCTGTCTTCCAGTCTTTCAGGAAGATAGGCTCTGAGTATTTTTTCCCCCTTAAATTAAGACACACATAATTAACATATAACATTGTGGAGTTTAAGGTTAATAGCATTTTGATTTGATACATTTATATGTTGCAACATATTACCACCATAGCTAACAATTCTATTAGATCACATGATTATGGTTTCTTTTTTGTACTGAGAACTTTTAAGATCTAGTCTCTTAGCAGTTTTGAACTATATAATACGGTATTGTTAGCTGTAGTCATTATGTTGTGCAGTAAATCTCCAGAGCATATCTATTAGCTGCAAGTTTGTACCCTTTAACATCTCTGAGTCTTCATTAATGCAGTAGCACTGTGGCTTTGCCTTTGGGCCTCGCCTTGATGCCAGTCTGAGAACAAAGATTTCTCTTCCACACTCTACTGCATGCATATACTTGTATTCCTATTCCTCTGGCTTGAAAGTAATTTTCTCTCTAATTTTTTGCTATTTGCATTCTCTTGGAGCTCCAGGATTTGACCATTTCAACTGTGAGAGTCAATAGATAAACAAGGGAAGAAGAAGTAGAAGAAGAAAAAAAAAACAGTGTTAAGTTTACCACAATATAGGTTCTCCAGTTTTGATTTCTCTCCCCCACTGACTGTTTTTCTTTAGTTTTAAGAGTCTTTTTTGTTGCTTTTTTCTGTCCAGACTTATGTAGTGTAATCAGAGGGAGATATAAGCTGGTGTAGATTCATTCACTCCATCTTAGTTAACCAAGAAGTCAAATCAGTGTATTTTAATCTGAAATTTGTTAAAAAGGAAAAAAAAAGTGCTTTGAATAGTATTGTTAATTAAATTTATTTAATAATATAATAAATAATCTATTTTTATTTTATTTATAAAATATTAACAAACAAATATATTTATTTTTATTTTCTTTATTTTCATGAATGACCAACAAATTGTAATGTTGCTGTGTGGCCATTCCAGTGAACTCATAAAGAATGTATATGTAAAATACATGTTATCAGTTTTTCTATTTTACATTTCAAAACTTTTTGGGGCAGGCAAAAAATTAGGAACAGTTAGCAAAGAGAAGAGATGAACATACATTTTTAGAATCAAGAGATAATCTATAGGCAAATATTTTCAAAATCTATTAACAGTAAATAATATTTTTGAGGAATTCCTATTAGATTTTGTAACTATAGTATAAACATTTTACCTAATAGTTCAATGATAAAATACAAACTATTTTCTTGACAGAGGATAACTTAGCCATTATATAGAATGAAATTCAAATTCTACTTTGTTTCTTTTGTGTATCATTCATGTAAGGGTAAGAAAGGTTTTTAGTTGTTGTTCTTATTTTTTACTATTCTAAACATACCTCTAAATATATGTGGCTAGATATACACCAGTATATAATTATAAATACAGATAATACATTTAAAATATTACCTTTGAAAAGCTTTGTCAACATAATATGTAGAGAATATATATAGTGTATTTTGATCTCAATGAATTGAAATATTTTCTTTACAAAACAGAAAGATCCTATTTATCTTCTCTATGAATTTCATAGCTATTGCATCCAGTAGAGTCTCAAACATTACATTATATATCATCTTAACCAAAACAACCAATTTTAATTTATAACAGACACAAGAAAAAAACACAAGATGGAAAACCAAGAACTGTTGAAATGTTCTTCCCAATGAGCAGACATTTCATATTAATTTATAAAATTAGAGTAAAAAATAAACAAATATTAACATCATCTAGGGATATTTTCATTTCCTGTTAATTTGTAGATATTCTACAACATATAAGAACAAGGTTAAATTAAAGAAATGTAAATGATCAACATTTTGTGTTTTTTCTTTTCCAGAAATATACCAGATTTCCACAGATTAATACTTACTTAACTCAATTTGATTATGATCTAGTATTTTAAAGTTAGCTAAGGATCTGTATATTAATCATAAAACCAATGAAAAAATTATAAAATTAAATAAATAATGAGAAGTAAAATCCTAATCTTGTAAAAGCAAACAAAACTAATTATATTATGACATAATTTTTACACGTGGTAGAAATCAGGAAGATGGAGCTATTTTCAAGTGAAAATTATTATGTCACTGTAACTAATTCAAATAGATTTACCCTGATGGGTATATTACATAAACTTCTTAATTTTATATCTCTATCTTTTAAAGACTTTTACATCATGTTTATGTTTTTTTGTGAGAAATGCCTTTTTTGCCTTATATAGTATTCTAATAACAAAGCCATATTTAAATTTAATTCTCAATTGCAGTTTTGGACAAACAAAAACAGAATGTTACTAATTCAAATTTAAAGCATTAATTTTTCTTTTTCTTTTTATTAAATTTACTTTTACTTGACTAGGTATTTCCAGAATGATAACATATGCAAATAAACAACTTGTAGAATAAAATAAGTTAATCTTTAAATTTTCCTAAGAAAAAAGAAAAGAATAATAAAAAAAAGCAATAAGAATAAAACTAAAGACAGATACTGTTCTATTTTCAAAAATGAGCAAGGTTTAAATTCAGGAAATGCCTTTTGAAACACAATCAGGTTAAGAGAGAGGTGCAATAGCCATTGTAAGCAGTAACTCAGGTCCCTGACATTTCCGTCAAGACCATATGATTAGAAAGATGGGAAGAGATGTCCTAAATTAAACTGTGTTTGAGACAGATAGGCAGAAGTTCTTATGAGGATTTTCCTATTGTTTTAATATGCCTTTTTTGGTAGGCAGAATAGTGTCTCTCTAAAGATTCTATGTGCTAATCCTTAGAACCTGTGAATATGTTACGTTTGATGGCAAAGGATCCTTTGTAGATGTGATCAAATTAAGGATTTTAAAATGGTGCCTAATCTAATTACACAGTTCCTTAGAAGTGGGAGGCACAAAGAGGAAGAGTAGAGCCAGAAAGGGAGATGTAATGCCGAAGCAGATTTTGGAGTGATGTGATTCCCGACTTTGAAGATAGCAGGACTGTAAATCCAGGAATAAAGTCAACCTCTAGCAGTAAGAAGCTCCAGAGGGAAGGCAGCTCTGTCAACACTGTGTTAGCCCCATAAGACACATTTATTTCAGACTTCTGATCTTCAGAACTGTATGAAAATTAATTTATGTTGTTTTAAGCAATGAAGTTGGTGGTTAATTTTTTAGAGCACCAGTAGGAAACTTAAAAAAAAAAGCCTTTCAAATGAACATCTTTAATTTCTAAAGTTAGACCCCATGAGAAATTGGCTGATGGTAGGTCATAAGAGAAAGGATTGTTTGCATGTTTCTAATGTCCTCAGTCCTAAAGCAGAGACATCCTTGAGTGCTGACTTTAGAAATCAGGAGCCTCCTGGCATATGGAACATGAGGATAGGAAATTTATTCTATATTCTTATCATAGTTTGGGGATATATTTGGTATTATGATTATTTTTCAGGCAACTTGAGAAATATATTATCTTTATATCACTCAGGGTAGATGCTGAAGAGTCAAACATTTGTATCCTCCTGTCTGTGAATCAGAATGAAGCTTTGCTGAGACAGCTGCCAGAGTATAGTTGAAAGCATATTTGTGCCACTTGAGCAGTAGAGAAGAATCCACTCTGCTCTTCTGATTACACGAAGTGTGAATGTGAACAGCTGAAATGTACAGAAAGCAGAGCTTGGATTGCCTGACTGTGGTGGTATTTTGGCAGCACACCACTAGTAATCATTCCTTGGAACTTCCAAAAGGCAGCTTATAGAAAGTCTTCTGACCCATCCAGACTCAAATTCTTAGAAATATAATATAGCCAACTGACATTTCTGTGTGGCAACCTACACTTCATATACTTTGGGTAAAATACTGTTTACTCAAACTACACACCTGCCATCAGCATCTAAGGGCAGCAATACATAAGGGAACTTGGACAGCACTGGCCTCAATAGGCCACACAAACCAGAGACCTTTGGGACTGGTCTTGGAATAGAGATAAAGCCAAAGTGGCAATTCTAGCAGCTTGGCATTGTGATCAAAACGACTTGCTAATGGAAATATGGACATTAGAGGCAGAGTTCATCAAGGAGGCCAATCATGTCTGAAAAACAGTTTGGAAAGGTAGCTAATGAATTTTATGTGGATTGGATAGACTATTACAACACTCAGGAACATCTCTTTGGACAGCAAAACAAATCGAGGGTTTGCACCCTTACCTTGTATTAGATATATCTATACCACTAAAGAATCTGAAGTTTTAATGGTCAGTGACCATGCAATATAGAGATTGGGGCGGGTTGGGTTGGGGTGAGCAGGGTTTGTAGAAATCCTATGGTAAGATTAAACTATGGCAGTGTGGCTTTTATTAATGTTTTTAATGGCCAAAACATAGTGGTTTGAAAGCGAATTTACCTTTTAAATGGTTGAAATTGGGCCAGTATGGTTGCATCCTTAGGTGAAATCAGTTGACACGGTTTTGCAATAATATCTGGAAGTTTCTGTTGGTGAAAACTTGTATTATGATAGCCAGAATATTCTTATGACTGCAACCCAGGTGAGAGCTATAATATACTGAATCTTATCTTCTAATTACTAACCCAAACACTGTAATTATGTAGTTAATGGGTAAAAGTTATTCCTGTTGGATAGGAATGGAAAATAATACTTTGATTTTAAATCTTTTGTGTGTCAAACATTAATCTCTCTTATATAGCTACACAGTGTAACAAAGGTTTTGTAGGTTAATTAGTAAAATTAAATAAGAAACTATAACTCCGGGAGGGGAAATCCCGGGGCAAAATACCTTTGAAACTGAAATCAGTCAAAGGGAGAAATAAAGTTTAAAACCTGATTATTCCTTACAAGCAGTCATCCTGCATCTCTCTCTCTCTCTCCTGCTGCATCAGAAATGAGTGAAAAACTTCCCCTAACCTCTCCTGTCCAGATAAGCCCTCACTCGCCCATGTAATTACCCACTGATAGGAGACGGACTACTTCTCTCCACCCCTTGGAACCATCTGTTGATATGGAGATGCACTAAAGCCAGGCAAGAGATTCTGGAAATACTGCAATTTTACCCACAGACCACCCCTCCAGAAATCTTGCCTTACAGTCTACTCAATCCCCATCTTCTGCAGTGGTCCCCTTGGCAAGGAAACTGGAGCATTGTAACCAGACTAATGACATAGAATAGCAACAGCAATAAAATCATGATATTCCTCAAGCCAGAGGATTCATCTAGGTTCAAAGTCCTATGCAGAGTAAGTCCATAGCTTGCCCATTCCACAGACAGGCAGTAGCTGAAGAGGTAGAGGTTTCAGAGCAATCATCACGAGACAGCTGCAGCCAGGGGGCACATCCAGGCCACAAGGACTATAGAAGAAAATAAACCTAAGGGCAATAGTTACATGTTTTAATGACACCAGCTTAAGCAAATCTTGCCCATCAGGTAGAATACATGCAAGAGAGTGGTCCTGTGATAGAACAGTGGCAGGAATGGGATCTCATCCTGGTCTAGTATACCAGATTTTCACCCTCCTCCCTGTGGGAGTTACAGATGGGTCAATATATAGGGCTACAGGTGGTATATGCACTGCCATAAAGACACAACTTCACTGTAAGATGCTCTTACTCCTGGACATTTTGGGTACACTACTGTGGCCTTTTGGGACAATTCTGCTGTTACTCCAGGAATACACAAGAGGCCAGCTTCCAGGCCTTTTTCCCAAGGTTCCAGAAGGGCCAGCATTGCAGGTCCATTTTTCAAAATGTCCAGGGCCACGTCCACTCAACAGTGTCTCCAGGGTTTAATGCATTTGGGGCTGGCAGCAGGATGTTGCTCTGCTGGCCATATCCTGACTTCAATAACTCCTCTTTGGTTTTTGGTTTGTACATACAGTAGTATATGAGAGGCAGCAAAGTGTGTTAGCATATCCACAGCGCTCAAGGCTCCTTTTTGGGGCTTCTCATTCAAACGCTGTAGCACTGTCCATAAGCGAACTGACAAGCCCCATAGACTATTGTTGTCTGACTTCAGGCCAGATTTCAACAAACAATTTTACCTCTCTATAATGCCTGCCACAGTAGGATTATATGGTACATGAAACTTCTACTTTATTCCTAATTGCTGCACCCATCCTTGTAATGCATGTCCATTAAAGTGCATGACTTGATCACTCTCAATCACCTGCAGCTGGCCATAGGCTGCAAAGAGACGCTCTAGCCCCCCTTGCTGGTTTACTGATCCACACAACATGCAAGAAAAGCAACCAATAGTCCAGTAGCTGTGTCCATGCAAGCCATGGCATACTGATACCCTTCTGATATGGGCAGAGGGCCAATATAGTCTGCCACAAGGGTATCAGCCCCTTCATTATTGTCCCATGTTGCTGTGGGACTCAGTGTAAGTCCCTCTTAGAGCACACAAGGCACTCCTGGGCTCTGCTGACATCTTCAAAGGTCAATGGCAAGCCCCAATGACGGGTTACAGCCCACATTGTCTTTTGCCCTACGTGCAACAAACGCTGATGTAACCATTGTGCTAAATCAGAGGCATGCTTTCCTTCTAGCCAATGCACCTGGGCCAATGTGTCTGCTTTATCATTCCCTGGGTATACCAAAGGCAAATGGCTAGTCGCATGATATATAGTAACAGTCTTAGTCTGACCAGAGGCCAACTCTTGCCCCGATACGGGCTGGTGACCAACCATCCATTGTGCATGGTACCATGTCAGTAGCCACAGGGTCAAGCCCCAATAGATGGTCCAACTGTCAGTGCAGACTACTATAGGGGCTGGCTCCTGGGTGATCACAAGCCATCCTGCCTGCAACTCAGCCCATTGGCGGCTCTTCCCCTCTCCATCCTCCATCCATATTGTCCCCATCTTAAGATAGAAAGCCACAACCCTCCACATTGGGGGCTGCCCATGACTGGAGCCATCTGTATACCAAGCATCTTCAGGTATAGGGGCTTCTCCCTCCTGATAAGGAGTCTCGGCAACCAATGGCTCAAAAGCAATTTCTTCCTGCTCTCCACTGGTATAGGTCACTTGCCCAATAAGCATTGGAGTTCTCCACTTAAGGGGCTAGTAGAGAGGGTGCTAAACTGCTGTAAATATGTGCCCCATTTGACCATTGTAGGTGTCTGGGCCATGCCACTCTGTGCCCTTTGGGTCCAGTATTGCACCCACCTGCAAAAGGATAGGTGGTTATTACCTTGGTTGGAGCTGTTCTGGTGATGGGCTCTGTAGCCAGCAAGGTGTGGTATGCAGCAGCCAGTTGCTTCACTATCAGGGTGTACCAGACATCTGATCTTTTCAATAGTTCTAAATCTGAAAGAGAATCAGATGTGAGCATAATATCATCAATGTAGTGATACAATTGCACTATTTGTGGTTTCTTCCATAGGGCCAAGTCCTGGGCTACAAGTCTGTGACAAATGGTGGGACTGTGGAGGTATCCCTGTGGAAGGACAGTGAATTCACTTCTGGCCTTCCCACATGAAGGCAAACTGTTCCTCATTTTCCTGTGATATGTCAATAGAGAATAAAGCACCAGGAAGGTCTACAACATAATGCTACATCCCAGTCCATAAGGGTTGCTAGAGAAGGGACAACAGCATGTACAGGGGGTGTGACTTTATTCAATTCCTTGTAGTCCATGGTCACATGCCAGTAGCCATCTGGCTTTTTCACTAACTACACTGGGGAATTAAAAGAATTAAGAGTGAGCTTTATGATGCCCAGCTTCTCCAACTCTGGTAGAGTTTCTCCAATTTCCTTGTCCCCCCTGGTAATTTATACTGCTTAGTATTTGTCACCCATGGAGGTACAGGCAGAGATACAGGTGGGTGCTTAGTGTGTCCCCTCAGAACTGCTTTTACCACACGTATCCTCAGTATGAACTCACCTACAGCAGTCTGTAACCACAGGCCCTGCAGGATATCTACCCCCAAAATATGTTCAGGGACGGAAGAAAT
This sequence comes from Smutsia gigantea, assembly GCA_032199065.1. NCBI lineage: Eukaryota > Metazoa > Chordata > Mammalia > Pholidota > Manidae > Smutsia > Smutsia gigantea. The sequence continues at coordinate 41,160 of JAVSCE010008544.1, read as the reverse complement.
GTACACAGTATACTCCTTTGGGGGTAAACGCCCTATCCCCAAAGGGATTTGGGCTTTCTTCATTCTAATTGCCTTACCCCCATAGCCATCTATCACAGCAGGGGTCCCAGGAAAATGCTCAGTGTTGCCATAAACCAGAGAACACTCAGCTCCTGTGTCCACCAGTGCCAGGATATGTTGTACATTCACAGGGGACCAATGAATTGCTAATTCTACATGTGGCCTCTGGTCCCCACCATGTCCCCCAAGGTGAGGAGTTTGACACCCCCTCAGTCGAACTGCGATGCCCAGTCTTCCTCCTCTGGGTGTGAGGGTTCAGGTGAATCCTGAGTACTGTCCCCCAGGAAGTTTTGCAGGGACACAGGCCAGGCATGAGGCTTTGACTCCAGTTTCTGTGTCTTGGACCTCAGCGGCTGGAACTGCTGCTCTGGCTTTAGTTGGTGCCACAGTTCTAGCAAGATCCTATTGGGCTGCCCATCAAATTTTTCTTTCACTACCCCAGCCTTTATCAAATCAACCCACATCTGGGTCCTCGAGACCTTCACAGGGCCATCTGTACCTCTCCTTTCAGTCGTAGCCCATACTTCCTTATATGCCCTTATTATTTCACACTCCCCCAGATCTGCTAAAGTATAAGTAACCTCACTTATGTGTTGCTCTATGTGGGAGGCAAGAATAGTCACTAGGGGCCCAAAGAGAGATGGGGGAGCTATATGGGGCATCAGATTTCTCATTCCTATGGTAAACAACTCCTCACCGGGACCTTAGGTGTCCATATTATAGGTCATGTTTTTCATGCCCCATTCCCACAGTACCTGTTGGAACTCTACGTTTTTCAGCCAGTGGGTAAATATGGTAAATCACCCTGATTAGGCCAAACTGCCCTGAGGGCAGCTGTTAGCGAATGTTAGCCAATCCAGGAGCACCCGATTTCCTTTAGCTTGTCTTTGCAACTGCTCCTGGAGGGAAGGGTGAGTCATCAGGGAAGCCAGTCTACTCATTTCAGGACCCGACATAACAATGTTTTCCTCCCCCATGTCCCAGAGACATAAAAGCCATGTACAAAGAGATTCCTATGGCTTCTGCCTATACCAGACGCTTATGTTCAACAGTTCATCCTGGGTATAGGGGCAAAGCATGAAGTGGTCCACAAGCTGAGGAAGGGGTAGCTCCTCCCCCTGAGGAGCCCATGGTTGTTTCATTTTTATTTTCTTAATTACAGCCAGGTGGGCCTTTAATACAGGAGAGTCTGGTGCCTTGGGTGGTGGCCTTGGCAGCAGATTGGCTGTGCCTCCTCCTCTTGTCACTCAGTTCCTCCACCATCTCCAGGGCTGAATGCACCACTCTTTCCTCCTCCTCCCCCCCCACAGCCTCCTGCAACGTGGCTTCTTCTGCTGCCTCCCCCCTCACTGCTGCTAAGGAATCTTCCAGGAGCATGACCCATTTTCTCAATAACTGTCTGTCTTCTTTAAGGGCATCTCATAATTCATTGCCCAGCTCCTCCAAGCAATGCTGAAGTGTGTCTCTCTCCTGCCAGAGTCCCTCTGTCTCCTCGATAACCGTCTTGATAACCCTCTCTTTCTCCTCGATAACATTTTCGACTATCTTGAGGAAAAGAGTCCCAATAATGCCAGCTGCTACACAGCCACTCAAGGCCTGTAAGCAGTCTTCTATCTCACAGAGGGCTAATTCTGCAGCTTCCCATGTCTCCACCCTTCCCTAGTTCTGGGGAAGGCCCCACCCCTCTAGGAGGTGCTTTACCCTAGACCAGTTCCCCACTAGGGGCTCCCAAATTGTAAGCCCCACAGATAGGGGGATCCCAGGTGAAGCTGCACCCTCTGCCTCTGCAGCCACTGGGACCTCCCCACTATCCACAGTGGGGGTTCTGGGCATCTCCCCACCATCTCTAAGGGCAGCCTGCCCGAGGGTCACACCCATGTAGACAGATTTCGGGTTTAGAGGTTCTGCCAACTGCCACCAGCTATAACTCCAGGGAGGGGAAATCCCAGGGCAAAATACCTTTGAAACCAAAATCAGTCAAAGGGAGAAATAAAGTTTAAAACCCGTTTATTGCTTACAAGCAGTCATCCCCTGACTGTCTCTCTTCTGTTGCAGCAGAAGTGAGCAAAAACTGCCCCCAACCTCTCTGGTCCAGATAAGCCCTCCTTTGCCCATGTAATTAACCATTGATATGGACATTGGCTACTTCTCTCTGCCCCTTGGAAACACTTGTTGATATGGAGATGCACTAAAGTCAGGCAAGAGATTCTGGAAATATTGCAGTTTTACTCACAGAGGCAAGCAAATGGAGATGATAACATCCAGGTTGAGAAAATACTTGGAAAGACTGAAATAGAACCCTCAACTGGTGATACCCATGGATCTTGATTAACCAGAAAAAGAGGCCAAATTGTCTTAGTAAAATTACCATGTGATAGAATACGTCCATGAAAACATGTTAAAATGTACTAGAATCTCTTAATAAAAATGCAATAATATTCTAACTGGTAAGAGGTTATTGAAAGACCTGTGAAGTAAGAAATATTCACAGCTCTGTTTTGTTTTTTGGAATGAATTCTCACTTTCTATCACATAATTCAAATACTCATGACCACTGACATTGTAGAAAGTTTACTGCTTTCTATAAAATAATGCATAAATATTTTAATACAAATTAAGGAAAATGTTTAAGACACATGAATCAAAGTGATACTGCACAGGGTCTAAGTGTGCCCTGGGGTGGAATGGGGAAGCAGTAGGCAGGTACACTGTTTGCCCTCCTTAGGTACACACCAGGCAGTCTGATCTTCACCAGAATTCCTTGTTAATATTGACCAATGGACTTAGTAGCTGTAAGATAAATGAGTGACCCACAGGGCTTAGCAAGTACTAATTACTGATCTAGGAATGCTTTAAAAGGAGAAGCCTAAACCCTTAATGTTATTTATTGAGGATAAACCTGTAATTAATGAACTATAAACACATGACTAGTGAGATTTATAAACTTAAAGACACTAAAACTTAGCAGCTTCCCTTAGTTAACTTATGCTGCACATAGTTCTTGTATCTCTGAATCTGGAACACTGTCCAGTGTGAGAAAGGGCTTCCAGGATATGAATGTGCTAGTATTGGTGCTGCCCAGGTATTGAGGTGAGTTTCTAAAGAACATCTCTTGTATCCTTTGCTAATTTTTATTAAAGATGGGTTCTGTATAAGAATTGAAAGGCAAAACTATTTATGATTTCTTCATTTCCCACCACTGAATATTTCAGTCTGTGGCACTCAAACCCCAATGCTATCCCTTTTTTGCTATTTCCTTATTTTGGGCACTGATTCCTTTTCCTCTCACCTACCCAAGGGCTTTGCTTCTCCCATTATTATCAATCAATATTCCATTTTATTAGATCATTCTAATCACTTATAAAAATATTGCAATATCTTTGAACTGAAATAAGTAAAAAATGAAAAAAAGTCTAAAGAATCCTGCACTCAGCATCTTCAATTATGTTCATTTATCTGTTTTTCTTCACATTCAGAATTGTTGCTGAGGAACCTTGTCTCCACTCAGAAATTCTGCTTCTCCATTCTCTTCTGAATCAACTTTGTTCAGTACTATTCCTTTCAAACAGCTCTTGTTTCAAGACCTTTAGTCTCCACTGGGCCACATCCAAGCAGCATTTAAAACAGGTGTAACCTCTCTCCTTTATGAAACTTTTGCTTTCAAGACATCATATGTACTTTCCCATTTTTTTTTCTTTTTCTAGCTGCTGCTTTTCAACTCTCCAGCAGAATGACTCACATCTTTCTGAAGCTTCTTGAAGTTCTTGAACTTCTTTGACATTCACAATTGTCAGTTCTTCAATGGAGATATTTTCTTCTGTTTAACTTTACTCACTGAGAGCTCACACCTAATACCATGGCTATAATTATTTAGATTCTGCAAACTATTTCTCCAGCCCCATATGGTTTCCCATGTTCCAGATTTGTAGATAAAACTGACACAGAAATCACCTTATACATATGTAGTAGGGAACTCGCACCTTTTATAGTCAAAGGGAAACTCTTAATTTCTTACCTGTACATCTCAGTTCTCACCACTTTTCCCATTAATACCCTGGAATAATCCACCAACATCTCTCAATGTAGCTATTGTAGTAGCCTCATGACCACTTTCTCTACTTTCATTTTCTCCTTCTGAAATAGTGTTGTCCTATAAACTTGTCTGAAATGATACAAATGTTAAAAATGATCAATATATCTGTACTCTCCGATATGGTAGCTACAAGCCTTCTGCATACTTGAAATGTGGTTAGTGAGACTAAAGGAGTGAACTTGTTATTTTATTTAGTTTTAATTAAAGGAATTTAAACTTAAATAGGTACATGTTACCAATAGTTTCCATATTATCAATGCAGCTTCCAGATCTACTCACCACACAACAAATGTCTGTCTTAAATCATGAATTTAATTTTGTCACTTTCAGACTCAAGTTTCTCCAAAGTCCTTCTGTTATCCTTAAAGTTAAGCTCAATTCTCTAAAATAGCCTTTATATTTTGCCCCTTCATCGTAAGGATCCAATTTACCATCTGACCCAGCTCCTCTCATGTTTGCATTATCTCACTCTACTCTGGTGTTGAAACCACCCTGATTAAAAATGTTGCCCCAAGGGAGAGGAAAACGTGTGTGTATGTGTATGTGTGTGTGTATGTATGTGTGTGTGTGTGTGTGTGTGTGTGTGTGTGTGTGTGTGTGTTTCAAGGCCCATATATTTGCTGTGCTCACCCTACATCACTGTCCTTACAGATGGTTTTGTGACTTGCTTACTACTTTGTCTCATCTCTCCTAAATGAGTCTTCTTTAGAAGCGCTCCTATCTAAAATAATACCCACCTCAATCTCTTCCACATTATATGCTTTCTGTTTCTGTATAAACCTAAATAAATTTTTTTAATGTATAAGAATGTGTATGATGGAATGTGAATCTGTATAATGGTTTATTGTCTCCATGAGAGCAGAGTATTTGTGTTTATAGCTCAGGCTTCAGAAGCTATAAGAGAGACTTTCATATAACCAGGAATTAATACTTTTTGCCCAAATATACAAAAATATTATATTAGTAAACATAAGAATAAAAATACACATTTTCCAAAAATTTGAAAATTACATGCAGATCAAAATATAAAAAGAAAAGCAATAAGTAAATGATAAAAAGCACAATTAGCAATAACATGAAATACAGTTACATCAAAAATTAAATTTGTGCCATATCAATAGATGTAAATGTCAAAATAATCTATTTTAAATGCTTTTTAAAAATAGAAAATCTTTTTAAAAATCAAATGAGCTATAACAAACCCGGAAAATGGTTTAAAACAATCACCAAAAAAGTAGTCATTATGAACTTAATTTCAAACAACTATGAACTGAGGGCCAATAATTGAAATGAATATGGCCACTTAATATGACAAAGAATGTAATCTATAATTAAGGTCTCTAATCTGGGCCTTGTTAAATTTTAATATATTTGTTAAAGCTGTAACGTACTTTTAAACTATAATTTGTTCTTGTAAATTTGGGAAATACTAACAACCTTAAAATTTGATTCACACAAAAACTTGGTGCCTAATAAGTTGTTGTTCTGTGGTTCAGTACAGAGTGCATCCATTTTTAATAGCTCATCAGTGATATGTCATTAAATTACAAATGTATGGTGATAAGCCTATAATAATATACTTCAGATTACTGGGTTCAAACCTTACTGTGTAGAATCATTAATAAAGAGAGGTACCTTTTATTAATTAATATTGTGAGCACATATTACAGAAATCACAGAATCATTTATTCCTTAATTCTGTTATCTTCATAAACTTATGGTACCTTGCTGTTGAAACAATTTTACAATAATCCTGTTACATGTTGACAATAATGTAGCAGGTAACTTAATTTTGGTAAATTAAGGTGATTGCACTTTTATTAAATAAGGATAAAAGTGATGCATCTCTTGTGGACTAAGATCTATTTAGCACATAATTTAGTTGAAAATATCTACTTATTTTGTATTAACTGGAAGATATAACATCTGAAAAACATTATAGTTTCATTTAGATTTTATTTACAACAATTATGTGTGATTCATTTGAGACTTCTCAATACTTGTAAAGGAATAGCCACTCAGGGTAAATGAAATGTATACCTAAGAAAATAAAATATTAAATTTGATTAGTGCAATCATTTTCATAATAATTTTTCAATCAAATACAATACATAATGCAAGCTCATGGATGTGTTGTAAGGAAATGCCATACACACTGTTTATGCTTGTTGTGTGATACACAAATCCAGAGGGGAATATTGGTCTACTATGCAGATGGCATCTCATATATTATGGAACAAGGTGTTCTTCCTTCATAATTGTACAATCATGGCACTTAAATTTTTTACATTTTGTTACCATATAGTCATGCCTATTTTTGCAACACAGTTGATCTTCTTAATGCCAACTTTATTTCAGAAAAAATATTAGAAGGAAAAATTATTTGATTTTATTTCAAATTATTTTAAATCTTAAAAATAAAATCATTGAAAGAAAACTCTCCAAAATGGACAAGTTCTACTTGGAAAAATATATATATCTTCACTGTAAGGTAAATCCTGGAAAATAAAACGCATGTAGGCAATAAACTTTGGAATGACACTTTAAGTAACTAATATTAAGAAATATAAAATTAATTAATTAAAAAATATTTTTTAAAAGAAAAAAATAACATCTTAAAAATTTGATTTTTTTATGGTAGGGTTAAAAACATTATCATACACTGTAATTTATGTTTTATTGCTATTTTAAGGTTTCTATTGTTATTACATTAACAATTTATTATTATTGGCCTGGAAATATTTACTTTTTTTTTTACGCTGAACTCTAATGCCAGATTATTGATTCACTAACTTACCCAATAGTGTAATAATTTATTATCTTGGTTTTCATAAATTATTTCTGTAAATAATGACTTTTTTTTTGCAATATGTGTACCTCATTTCTATTTGTTTTGCATTAATGAAAACGCTCTGGTATTTTACTGATAAGGTAGGTGCTTCCTTTGGTTTTCCATTAAAGGTAGTTTACTCTTTATTCCTATATTCCTTAGAGATGCTCTTTTTTTTTCTTTTCTAACTATCAATATCAACTAAATTTTGTATTTAATCCATCATAGCACTTTCTGTTATTTTCAGAACCTGTTTTAATCTGATATGGGAATGCTGAGGGAGAAAGGGCACTCCTTTATCTGACATGTTTTCTTGGTTATTCTTGCCTGATTTTGGGCTCTGCCGTCTTTCCTTCCATTGATAGTTGTCTCTGTATTGTCTAAATGGTCATCAGCCTGTACAGTACTCCATTTTTACAATGGATTCTCTCTCTGCTAGAAAATGCTCAACCTATTCACATCATATTCCAATATACATCATATCTTCTTTAACAAAGATTTCCAGTTTCCTGTTTCAAATAACTCTTTCTAATATTTCAAAACAAAATTGTATTTATCACAAAACAATTGTAGACTCTTTCCTGTTTTATGATTCATTGAATCATTTAAAGAGACTTGTAGCCAAATGGCACTTCTGTTAAAGAAACTATACTGTGTGCGGTTCCAATATGCCAGGCACACTTCTAGGTGCTTGGTTTTTGAGACTTATACCTTATACCTATGTATACTTTTATTTTTGCTCCATTGATTAAGCAACAAATCTGAAAAAAAATAGTACAGCCACAGGCAAGGCCAGTTTTAAACCCAAATCTAATTGACATCACCAACTTAGCTATATCTAACACACAGTTCTGGTGAAGAATATATGTCATAAAGATCTCTCCCTCTCGATCTGTCTGTCTCTTGCTCTGTGTCTTTCTGTCTCTGTTTCTCTCTGTGTCTCTTTCTCTCCTTTACTCTTTCTGTTATGTATGTTTGCACATGCACACATGTGAATTAGCACAGACTTTTATGGAAAGAGTAGAGGAGACGGTTGGGGAGTGGAGAGTAATTTGCATTTTAGCAAATGAAGTTAAAATATGTATTATTCATAACTGCAAATCAGCAAGTGCCATTTCAACATAATGTTATCATGCCAAACACAAAGATAGGATAAGTAGTAAAAACCACTTATACCAAGAATTCGTGTATGGATGTGCCTGTTTTATTGTTAAAATGTATAGCATAGTGAATAATTTCATTGTTTTTTATTTTAGCTTATGGTTTTGTTTTAAATCATTTAGTTTTTTACCAAGATGAAGAAAAAAAACTCCCAATTTAAAGAGTCTTGATAAACTGTATTAAAAAGATATAAAAATATTATTCTAAGGTTGTCTTATTTGTGTACTCTTTCTCCCATGCTAGAACATATACCACTTATAGGCCAGATTGTTCTTATTATCGTTTTATCCATTGTACCTGAGAGGGTATATTATAGAATTGGCTCCTTAAATATTTAATAAATATTAAGTCAAATATAAGATTCACATAGTTTAGCTTAATTTAATATGTTTCCATGTTGTTGGTAGAAATACAATTTTAATACACACTCTATATTATTTTTTCCTCAGTTTCCATAAATAAATGAAGTAGTGACATAAAAGAAACATTGGTAAACTCCTATCCAATTTAAACAGAAACTTTTTTAAAAGATGGAGTTTGGTTTTAAGGCAATTTTCCCTTCTCTTTTGAACCTTTAACACCATACTAATAAAAAGCAGAATATAGTGCTGAGCATGAACCTTATGAAGCGATAACATCTCTCCACTAAATGTGTTACACTGTTCTAATTGAAAACAATATTTAGCAATACCATTAAGGTAATTAGAAGCTCTATTGTAAATTAACAACTTTAAGAAAACTAATTTTCCAGATAGGACTTCATGGATAATGCAGGCAAATATGTACCTAATAATTGTAATTTTAAAAGTATGCTTGCTCTCTAAAGGAACATTTTAAGAGGTAATATTTTCTAATTGTTACTAACTTTCATTTAACTTTTCAATAGTTGAAGCTTCTTCTCTTTTAAAATACATTGACTTTAGATTACACAGTTTATAGTAGCATCAATTGCTTATTTTCTTCTGGATTAAAATGGCATTGTTAGTACTTTTGTTATACATCCTATGCTTTGGGCTAGAGACATTTTAAAACAAGCAAGAAAAAAAGATACCTATAAAGGTTAAATGACTAGCCTTGAAAGAAAGCCATTCCATACAGAAACAAAATATAGAAACAGTAGTTAACATACACTGACAGTCATGAAACAAACATAAAAGCATATAAATAAAAACTAACGGGATTTGGATTAAAAATGGCAGCATGAGAGGTGAGACAGAGGCTTCCTCCTAAAACCGCATATAATATGAAAATATAACTACTACAACTACTCTTGAAAGAGTAACGGGAAAGAGGACGGCAATAAACTGCATACACTTGGAGACAAGAGCAGACCTCACGGAAAAGGGTAAAGTACTAAAACTGTGGTCCTGCGGGATCCAAGCCCTTCCCCCACCCCAAGCTCACCAGCAGGAGGAACAAGAACAGAGCAGGGAGGGAGTGGAGAACTGGAACTGCTGAATACCTAACTCTGGAGATCTACTCTGGGAGCACAAACCTACATTTCATGGTGCTTACATGATACTCTCATAATTAGGGGGTTGGAAAGCTAAGACAGGCAGAATTCCTAGAGAGACTAAGATTCCAGCTGCTTGTGGAAAGCAGGGATCCATATCCAGCTACTCTGGGACAAAAGAAAGGCAGGCAATCTGAGAGACTTCCTAACAAAGAAGCCCTTAGCAAGAGGGCTGCTAAAGGGGCAAGGATCGCACAGAGCTTACTGCTCAGGAGAAAGACAGGTAGACAAAATTGTCTGGGTGCACTCTACCCAGCAGGTGGGGAGCTTTCACGATCTTCAGGTGCTCCAGCTCCCTGGCTGCCTACACAGCTCCAAGAACCCCTTCTGTGACAAGCAAATTAGTGTGCCTTTCTCCTGGCCGCCCCAATGGGCTTGCAAACCAGGAAACCCTTCCCTGGTGTTAGGCCAGCCAGAGGGAAGATCTGTCTACAGCAACTAAAAATGCAAAGCCAGAGGCTTATGCCTGTATGCTCGGCCCAGTGGTTCAGGCAGTGGAGACAGGCAGAGCAGCCAGGAACCAGGAAACAGCCCTTTCCTGCCCCAAGGCACCAATACCACTCCCATACAATCCCTGACATTGCTTCAGGGGCTGAGCAGCTTCAGAGAGTAGAGCTTCTGGGCACTACAGGGCGCCATATACAAATATGAAATGCCAAAGGAGCCTGGTCCAGAGTAAAATTATGAATACAACTCCTGAGAAAGATTTAAATGATATGGACCTTATGACTCTCCCTGAAAGGGACTACAAAATAAAAATGATTAACATGCTCATGGAGGTATGGAAAGATATTCAAGAACTCAGAAATGAATTCCGGTTGGAGATCCAATCATTGAAGAGCACAATGGACGGTATTAAAAGCAGATTGGATACAGTGGAGGAGACAATAAATTAAATAGAAACTATAGAAGATGAATACATAGAAGCTGAGGCACAGAGAGAAAAAAGGATCTCTAAGAATGAAAGAATATTGAGAGAACTGTGTGACCAATCCAAATGGAACAGTGTTCACATTATAGGGGTACCAGAAGAAGAAGAGAGAGAAAAATGGATAGAAAGTGTCTTTGAGGAGGTGATTGCTGAAAACTTCCCCAATCTGGGGGAGGAGATATTCTCTCAGGCCATGGAGGTGCGCAGATCTCCCAAAACAAGGGACCCAAGGAAGACAACATCAAGACATATAGTAATTAAAATGGCAAAGATCAAGGATAAGGGCAGACTATTCAAAGCAGCCAGAGAGAGAAATAAGATCACATACAAAGGAAAGCCCATCATGCTATCATCAGACTTCTCAGCAGAAACCTTACAGGCTAGAAGTGAGAGGCATGATGTATTTAATGCAATGAAGCAGAAGGGCCTTGAACCAAGATTACTTTATCTGGCAAGATTATCATTTAAATTTGAAGGAGGGATTAAACAATTCCCAGATAAGCAAAAACTTAGAGAATTTACCTCCCACAAACCATCTCTACAATGTATTTGGAGGGACTGCTATAGATGGAAGTGTTCCTATGGTTTAATAGCTGTCACCAGAGGTAATGAAACCACAGTAAAGAAAATAGAACAGCTAATTACTAAGAAAATGCAAAATTAAATTAACTATCCCCAAAGTCAATCAAGGGATAGACAGTACAGAATATGATAGCTAATATGATAGCTAATATGTAAAGAATGGAGGAGGAAGAAAAAGGAGGAGGGAAAAAAACAAACAAGAAACAAAAAAAGAACCTTTAGATTGTGTTTGTAACAGCATATTAACTGAGTTAAGTTAGACTCTTAGATGGTAAGGAAGTTAACCTTGAACCTTTGGTAACCACGAATCTGAAGCCTGCAATGCCAATAAGTACATACCTATCCATAATCACCGTAAATGTAAATCGACTGAATGCACCAGTCAAAAGTCATAGAGTCACTGAATGGATAAAAAAGCAAGACCCATCTATATGCTGCCTTCAAGAGACTCACCTTAAACCCAAAGACATACACAGACTAAAAGTGAAAGAATGGAGAAAGACATTTCATGCATCTCATAGGGAGAAAAAAGCAGGAGTTGCAGTACTTATATCAGACAAAATAGACTTCAAAATAAAGAAAGTCACAAGAGATAAAGAAGGACTACATAATGACAAAAGGGTCAATCCAACAAGAAGATATAACCATTGTAAATATCTATGCACCAAATACAGGAGCTCCTATATATGTGAAACAAATACTAACAGAATTAAAGGGGGAAATAGAATGCAATGCATTCCTTCTAGGAGACTTCAACAGACCACTTACTCTGAAGGACAGATCAACCAGACAGAAAATAAGTAAGGAGACAGACGCACTGAAAACACATTAGAACAGATGGACCTAAAAGACATCTACAGAACTCTACACCCAAAGTCAGCAGAATACACACTTTTCTCAAGTGCACATGGAACATTTTCAAGAATAGATCACATACTTGGCCAAAAAAAGAGCCTCGGTAAATTCTAAAGGATTGAAATTGTACCAACCAGCTTCTCAGACCACAAAAGAATGAAACTAGAAATGAATTATGCAAAGAAAATGAAAAATCCCACAAACACATGGAGGCTTCATAACATGCTCTTAAATAATCAATGGATTAATGACCAAATAAAAACAGAGATCAAGCAATATATGGATACAAATGACAACAATAATTCAACACCACAAAGTCTGTGGGATGCAGCGAAGGCCATGCTAAGAGGAAAGTATATTGCAGTACAGGCCTACCTCAGGAAAGAAGAACGTTCCCATATGAGAAGTCTGAAGAAACAATTAATGAAACTAGAAAAAGAACAAATGAGACCCAAAGTCAGTAGAAGCAGTGACATAATAAATATTAGAGCAGAAATAAATAAAATTGAGAAGAATAAAACAATAGAAAGGATCAACAAAAACAAGAGCTGGTTCTCTGAGAAAATAAACAATATAGATAAACCCCAAGCTAGACTTATCAAGAAAAAAAGACAGTCTACCCACATAAACAGAATCAGAAATGAGAAAGGAAAAATCACTACAGACAGCACAGAAATACAAAGAACTATTAGAGAATACTATGAAAAACTATATGGTAACAAACTGGAAAACCTAGAAGAAATGGACAACTTTCTAGAAAAATATAACCTTCCAAGGCTGACCCAGAAAGAAACAGAAAATCTCAACAGACCAATTAGCAGCAATGAAATTGAACTGGTAATCAAAAACCTACCTAAGAACAAAACACCTGAACCATATAGATTCACCACTGAATTTTATCAAACATTTAGTGAAGACCTAATACCCATCCTCCTTAAAGTTTTCCAAGGAATATAAGAAGAAGGAATACTTCCAAACTCATTCTATGAGGCCACCATCACTCTAATACCAAAACCAGGTAAAGGCACCACAAAAAAAGAAAACTACAGACCAATATCCCTGAGAAAAATACTCAACAAAATATTAGCAAACTGAATTCAAAAGTACATCAAAAGGATCATCCATCATGATGAAGTAGGATTTATTCCAGGGATGCAAGGATGGTTCAGCATTCGAAAATCCATCAACATCATCCACCACATCAACAAAAAGGACAAAAACCATATGATTATCTCCATAGATGCTGAAAAAGCATTTGATAAAATTCAACATCCATTCATGATAAAAACTCTCAACAAAATTTGTATAGAGGGCAAGTACCTCAACATAATAAAGGCTATATATGACAAACCCACAACCAACATTCTACTTAACAGTGAGAAGCTAAAAGCTTTTCCTTTAAGATTGGGAACAAGACAAGGATGCCCACTCTTCCCACTTCTATTCAACATAGTACTTGAGGTTCTAGCCACGGCAATCAGACAACACAAAGAAATAAAAGGCATCCAGATTGGCATGGAAGAAGTTAAACTGTCCCTGTTTGCAGATGACATATTGTACATAAAAAACCCTAAAGAATCTACTCCAAAACTACTAGATCTAATATCTGAATTCAGCAAAGTTGCGGGATACAAAATTAATGCACAGAAATCTGTGGCATTCCTATACACAAACAATGACCTATCAGAAAGAGAAATCAAAAAACAATTCCATTAAAGTTGCATCAAAAAGAATAAATACCTAGGAGTAAACCTAACCAAGGAACTGAAAGACCTATACTCTGAAAACTACAAGACACTCATGATAGAAATTAAAGAAGATATCAATAAATGGAAACACATCTCATGGTCATGGATTGAAGAATTAATATTGATTGTCAAAATGGTCATCCTGCCTAAAGCAATCTACAGATTCAATGCAATCCCTCCCAAAATACCAACATTTCTCAATGAACTAGAAAAAATCATTCTAAAATTCATATGGAACCACAAAGGACCCTGAATAGCCAAAGCAATCCTGGGGGATTATGCTCCCCAGCTTTAAGCTTTACTACAAATTCACAGTACTCAAGACAATTTGGTACTGGCACAAGAACAGACCCATAGACCAATGGAACAGACAAGAGAGCCCTGATATAAACCCAACCATATATGGTCAATTAATATATGATAAAGGAGCCATGGACATACAATGGGGAAATGACAGCCTCTTCAACAGCTTGTGTTGGCAAAACTGGACAGCTACATGCAAGAGAATTAAACTGGATTATTGTTTAACCCCATACACAAAAGTAAATGCTAAACGGACCAGTACCTGAAGGTAAGTCATGAAACCATAAACCTCCTAGAAGACAACATAGGCAAAAGTCTGACTATAAGCATGAAAGACTTCTTCCTGGACGCCTCTCCTCAAGCAAGGGAAACAAAAGCAAAAATGAACACAAGGGACCACATCAAACTAGAAATTTTCTGTACGGGAAAGGACACCATCAACAGAACAAAAAGGCATCCAACAATATGGGAGAATATATTTGTAAATGACATATCCGACAAGGGGTTAACATCCAAAATGTATAAAGAACATACACACCTCAACACCCAAAAAGCAAATAACCCGATTAAAAAATGGGCATAGGATATGAAGAGACAGTTCTCCAAAGAAGAAATTCAGATGGCCAACAGACACATGAAAAGATGCTCGACATCACTAATCATCAGGGAAATGCAAATTAAAACCACAATGAGCTATCACCTCACACCAATAAGATGGCCACCATCCGAAAGACTAAGAACAACAAATGCTGGTGAGTATGTGGAGAAAGGGGAACTCTCCTGTACTGTTGGTGGGAATGTAAGCTAGTACAACCATTGTGGAAAGCAATCTGGAGGTTCCTCAGAAAACTAAAAATACAAATACCATTTGACCCAGGAATCCAACTCCTTGGAATTTACCCCAAAATACAGCTTCTCTTATTCAAAAAGACATATGCACCACTATTTTTATTGCAGCACATTTTACAATAGCGAAGATATGGAAGCAACCTAAGTTTCCATCAGCAGACGAATGGATAACGAAGAAGTGGTACATATACACAATGGAATACTATTCAGCTATAAGAAGGAAACAAATTCTGCCATTTGCAACAACATGGATGTAGCTGGAGGATATTATGCTCAGTGAAATAAGCCAGGTGGAGAAAGGCAAGTGCCAAATGATTTCGCTCAACGAAGCAAAACTGAAGGTACAAAATAGTAGCATACTCAGAGACTCCAAGAAGGATCTAGTGGTAACCAAAGGGGGTGGGGTGTGGGAGGGTGGGTGGGTAGGGTGGGAGAAGGGGATTGTGGGTTATTATGTTTAGTACACATGGTGTGGGGAACCACGGAGAAAACAGTGTAGCACAGAGAAGGCAAACAGTGAATCTGTCATCTTACTGCAGTGATGTACAGTGACTGAGTTGGGGTATTAGTGGGGACTTGGTAATACTGGTAAATGTAGTAACCACATTTTTTTTTCATGTGAAACCTTCGTAAGAGTGTATATCAATAATAACTTAATAAAAAATGGCAAAAAAATAAACTTTTTTTTGGTAAATTTAATTAATCATCAAGAATAATTCTTTTAGACTATTTTCTGCTATTCTAAAACTCAAATAGAGCAAATGTAACATCATGGACAAGTGTAGTCACATTGATCAGTTGTATCTACATAAAAACTCATCCATAAAATCAAGGCTGTCCCTATTAAGAATCACAATTTCTGGCACATGTCTGTTGAAGTCACGTTGTATAAATCACACTGAAATAATGATATAAAAGGGACAACCTGGGAAAATCTTGGAATTGTTCCAGTATTTAATTTGGGAGGTCTTTTATGAATTCCCAAACTAAAGTAGATATTTCCACTGTCTCCTCCAATATATGAAGTAATTCCCTGAATCTAACTCTCAGTAGATGTCATTATAATTAATTACAATTTTCTGTTCTGTTCTCGATGCCCTTTATTTGAAGATATAATTTCTGCTTTATGCACCAGTGTATCTGTAGTGTCAAGCATAGTACCTGGTAGAAATGTACACAAAATAAATAGTAGGTAAATTCACAAGTGAATAGATAGGTTTAACCAATTATTCTTAAAGAATTGCTAAATTTCTTTAAGACTTGAATAATTTAAAGAGACAGCCGAAATGTTTATCAAGACTTTCTACACAGAGTTGTTATAATTCACTGCAAGTATGTGCTTGCATGTTCCCCTCTTCCGACCTATGAGCTCTTCCAGAGAAGGGAACTCCTATCTACCTTTTTATCTCCAGAGCTTTCCTCAGTATCCATCTAATAATAAGTTTAGATAAACTTTTAATAAACTATGTATGAACAACAACAAAAAACCTGAAGTAGGTTAGGAAGAATTGGTGAGAACATCTTTTTATTTACTTCATTACAATATGACCTTATCAGTCGTTGAAAATCTGAACAGTTGAAGACCATATTCTTCCTCCCTTCCTCCCTCTTTCCCTTTCTCCCTCCCTCCCTTCCTTCTTTTTTTCCTTCCTTCCCTCCCTCCCTCTCTGGCTTTCTTTTTTTCTGTCTACCTACCTATCTAACCATCCTATTAATTTGCATATACTAACATATATATACACACGTAGTAAATGGAGAATATAAAACTTCTGCTAAATTCTGAGTTATATGAAATTAGAAATTTTTTTCTAAATTAATTAAGCTTCATTGTATAAATCAAAAACAGAGAACTTGACCTGTTTTAACCAGAATGACTTCCATTCTTATTCTATACACTTGCTAGCTATTATAGAGAATGAGAATATTTGTGTTTTTGCTATAACTATGAGAAATTGCCTTTATTCATATTGTGTGTCAACATAGCTGATTATCCATTTAAATAACAAGGTTGATGTGCTATCAGGTCACCAAACAACTTTTCAAAAACTCTGAGTGGCAGAAGAAAGACCCAGTGACTTTATCACGCAAAAATAATAGACATACTTCAGTTAAAATTCCTTTTAGTGATAACTAAAACTCAGTTGTGTTTTGTTTTTGCCCAGGAGAGGCTTTTAATTGTTTCTTCAAGAATGTAGGGAAAATAGTTATGCAAATAACACTATAGCCTGAATTGTGGGTAACATACAATATTGAAAAAAAACCACAATTTCTTGTAAAGTTTCCTAATCTTGATTCATATTTAATAATTATAGAAATATCCTTTACTTAAAAAACAATTGAATTTGAATAACTGAAATAATTAGTACCAGCAGCTCTATTCCTTGCTGTCCCATTGATTAAAAAGTACCTGTCAGCTTCATGGGGCTTTTGAATATTATAGATCATACTCATTTTGGTCAGTGGTTCATTACAGATGATTGATATTTGGAACCCAGCTATGTCCTTTTTTGTTGTTCTTATATTTTTGACAGTTTGTTTGCCACTCCATGATCATTTAGAGAACTATTGAAAAAACTCCAGTTTTTCATCAGTCATACTGTATGAATTGGTATAAACATCCCAATTAAGGAATCAGAATTAATAACAAAAAAGGGAATTCAAAAAAAAAAGAAAGAAAGAAAAAAAAGAATTTGGGAGAAAAGAAAATTTTATGCCAGGTAGAGGTCTTATCCCTACATGTAAAATTCTGATCTAGCCTGAAAAGGGAAAAACAACCAACACACACACACACACACGCATACTTAAACTGGGTTAGGGCCACACTTCTCTAAAACAATGTCCCAAAAGTTTTATCCAACACATTTTTTTAGCTCAAGTTCTCTGAGAAGCAACTGCCAAATACTATTTGATACACAATCCATTTATTAGAGGGCTGCCTTTGAGAGAAAGTAGAGAGGGAGCTTGGAGTGGCTGGGAGAGCTGTTAGTCAACCATGAATATCTGACCTTGAATTAAGGTGAGTGGAAAGTAATGTTGGTTGAATGCATGGTTGACTGCTATGCAATTCTAAGGGAAGTTTTGGCAAAGCCAGTAAGGAATCCTTGAGTCAGTGTTCTACTAGATGAGCCTAGCATCTCCTAGGAGCAGGATTGCTTTACTATCCCTGCCAGTCTCAGTCACAGGTGGGAAGAACCTGTAAGAAATAAGGACTCAGCAGAAATGAAATTATGGACATACTGCGTATAGCAGCTGGGACTCTCAATTTCATTTCTGCACTCAGAGATATGAGGGTCTCCTTCTTATGACGCCCTCACCCTACTCAGGATTTGCTCTAGACTCATTCCAAGACTCAGACATTAATCCTTTTTATTTTCTGAAACAGGTGAAACAGGGCTACCAAAACTCTACCTTCAGAAAGGATATGCAATAGTTTTTGCCTCAGACACACAAGTAAATGTATAGCTTATTTAGTGGAAGACTTTGTAGCCAAGAGTCAGGCTCCTCTCAGGTAAGCCATTACGAACACTGAGGGGTATATGCACTTTTCTGCAATAGATTATCTGCCACAAATTTATAAAACTCCATGTCTGCAATTTTCTCCAAATTTCTCTGTAACCCTGCCTTGAACATTTTCAAGAAGAATTATAAACCATATGACCTGTTACAAATCTCACTGACCAGATTATAGTAAATCAAAGTTATTTTCCCAGCAGACAAATTCTGCAAAGTACTTGCAATGTACTTTGACCAATAAATAATCCTTTGGAAGTATAGAAATTTCTAGAAACCAAGATAAATTGATAAAGAAATTCTTTACACTCTGCCCCCCCAAATATTAATTAGTTTAAGAAAGAAAATAGAAAAAATTGACAGGTTAGTGAAGTCATCAACAAAATATTTTGTTCTGAAAAGATTGAGATTTAGGGGCCCCATTGTTCCACAGTCATTTATTCATATTTCAAGAATGATTTAAGATTGCTGGAATAGTCCGAGAAGGTGACTAGCAAAGTTCATGGACAAATTGGCAAAATTAGCAGATCATTGTTAAGGATGCTACCAAATGGAAGAGAAAGAGGCTAAGTTAATGGTATGTGAAATTCTCATTTCTGCTTAAATCATCGAGGAAGATGATGTAGGACTTCTAAGAACAAGGGAGGTTTGATATAAAGAGGAGAGGAAAATCAAAGAGTTAATAGGTTTTTCAGTTCCTCTTGCATCATGTTCTTCCACTGAGCAGCAAGTGGAACAATATTCTTATGATGCCCTTATTATGGTAAAAGGTATCAATATTCTTATTAAAGAGCTTCTCAAAAATATGATGAAGAAGAACTGACAATCATGCTATTATCATTAGATATATGTGAAGCAGCCTAAAGAAGTAAAGCTTCAGTTCAGCCACTCATGTTTCTAGAGCAGAAAGACCCTTATTTCCATTGAGAAAGTGTAGTTCATCAAATCTATTTTCTCAAGGACGGTGTAGCTAGCAATGTTATATTTTGTGAAAATAAAAAATGCTGCATTCCCTTATCCAAAATTGTTCATGTTGATGTTTTCTAACCTTATAGTTTCTTTTTTCACCTGCAAACTTCTGAATGCATTTAGATCCATTTCATCACATATGTCTTCTTATTCACATATAGATCTTATTCACATTAGTGTGATCACTTAACCCATTTGAAATGTGTTATTTTTAGATTATGAGGTGATATCTAAACCTTTTCTTCTCTGAAGAGGTGGATCAGAATTTATTCACTTTCCCATTGGAACTCCAGATATATTCTTTCAGAAGCAAAAAAAGAAAACAAAAAAAACAAAAAACAATTAAGTGTATCATCAATTTTGTTTCAAATGTTCTAATTTATGTGATGTAATAGTTTTTATGGAATAAGTTCCTTAACATCCTCTAACTTGTCACCCTCAGTATCCTCAGTACCCGCTCTGAGGGAAGTTGTTGTTTAGCCTTCAGTGATTCTTTTCTACAGAAGGGCATTGTAGTATTTGAACCAGTGTTTACAAAGCCATCATTTTCTTAATTAAGAAAATTGGGAGGCAGTTGTATTTATTTTTCCAAAATCTCTTAGGTGTAATTAAGGTAGTATTCCCCTCTATTTCTGAAGTCAATAACCAAGCCTCTATCCTTACTGATACTTTGTTTTTTTAAAAATTTTTTCAGTTTGTGCATGTGTGTGACTATTGAAATTGACAGGTAGCATCTCTGCTTTTAGCAAAGGGACACTCATTTTGGACCATATTACAGGGGGATTTTGTGATTCTCCATCATTGTTTTGTTTGTTTTCTCTGACCATGAAGTAGATTTGACTTGATGTTTTTATCCCTGGGTTCATATGAATTCTATATATTGATAATCTCATATTTTGTTCTATTTCTGTTGATCACTCCAGAGATGACCCTCTAATTGTGACTGCTTCATAAAGCAAGTCTGAAAATCAGTTCGGCAAGTTCCAACTGTTTCCAAATTGGTCAGAGTACCAAGGATATGATCTTTTGTCAGTGACTTCCATGTTTCTAATAATATTATCCAGACATAACAGGATCCCAGACATGCCACCATATCACACTGAATTATTCTGTAGGTATATTTTTACCATGCCTTACTTGTTAATACAAAATACAGCTTTTTATTAGGTTTCCTTGAATCTCTCCTCTGAGAACAGGAGGAGGAAATACCACTTGTATACTATAAAGTTAATTCGAGATGTCTTAAATTTCTCCTGATAGAACATAGTTCTCGCTGTCTTTCTTAATCCCAGAGTGCAAGAGCAGTAGAAAAAAAGAAATGGAATTCTTAGGAAATAAAAGTAAGCTAAAATCTTTGGAGCTTCATGAAACACTAACAGACATGAAAACAAAAATCTGCTCTGAGAGTTGGTGAAATGTTTAAGAGGAAACCTACATATCATCTCAAAAAGTATCAGTGAGATTCTACTAAAAAGATTCCTAAACTTACTTCAAGACATAATTGGGAGAAATATTACCTGCTAAAGGTCTGCAGACCATTCCAAGACTCCTCTAAAAAACTCTTTTGACACCAGTCACTTTCTGATGACTCAACATAGATTAAAAAACATCAAGAAAACTTTTCTGGATTCATGCTGTAAGTAAGCTTCCTGAGTTTTTCTAATCACTCCCACCATTATAAAATGTCAGGATTTAAGATCTAAGATGTGCATCTCATTTCGAGAAGGTATTGGCACCAAAGAAGATGCCACAGACAAACATTTCCTCTACATCCTGGAATCTGCAAGTTTTTGTGTTATTTACAATAAATGTTTCCATGATAATTCACTTCACTTCTTGTAGGAGAGATTATGCTACTGTACCATGGCCCTTAAAGTCAAGTTGAATTTCCTAGGTTAATGGCTTCCAAGTTTATGAAAGGCCATTGACTGGCCCAGAATGGGTTTGCATCCTCATGTATTGCACACATCAAACTTCCAGAGCTGATTGCTACTCAGAATACTGACCTGCTCATTTTGTCTTTAGCAGCTATATTGTGCTTTTGGAGACACCATCTAAGTAGACATTTTAAAACCTCATTTGGTGGCTCTTTAGAAAATCAAGCTACCAAATATCCTCATTCATTTTTCCTGGGGAATAGTATTAACTTATATGATTTGAATACAGTGTCACCTCTGAATTAAATACAGTTAAATAAAAAATAATCCATTCAGGTTTTATATCTTAAATGCATGCTCACTACTGAATGGATTTAGAAAATGATTTTTTTCCACTCTAGGAAATTGATCTGGGTGCTAAATATGTGTACATGGATTTATCAGTATGCATCAAGGTATGGTTTCCATTATTACTCTCACCAGAGAAACTACATATAGCAAAAATAAAACTTTTAAGAAAACAAAAGATATTATCTGGGATGAGGGCAAGGAGAAAAACAACTAAGCAGTAAAATATGACCACAGAAAGGTAGAAATTTGGTCCTATAGTTGGAAACCACCGTGTGTATGCAATAATAACACCCATAGGTAAGTTTCTTTGAAGGCAACCTCACTAACATAATCAGATAAGAAACGTGAAGACATTTTTACTGGGAAAAATGTTTTTTCTAAATTCCAACTCTTGAAATCTGAAATATGAGAATGGAATCACTCTATATCTAAAAAATGGATTTTTACTATATACTCTGTATGCAGCTACTTACTAGCATCTGCTCAGTGCCAATACATTTTCATTCAGGACAAATTTCCCTTTCATATCAGGAAAATACTGCAATCCCTACTTATGCTTAGTCCATGTAATCAGGCTTTGTATGACTATACCAAATGGCCTCATAAAATCTTATCCTTACATTGAAAAATAAAATTGGAATGAGATTTTGTATTATATAAGGAGTCATTGATAACAATCACATATACTGTAACCACTCCAGAGATCCAGAAGAAATTTTTAAAAAATTTAGATTTCATCCATCCGTGATTTCTTTTGGTTCTTTTGGCACATTACATGCCCATGGCTTATTTTATAACTGTGAGTTGGAACCTTTTGACTCCCTTCATCCATTTAACCCACTCTCTACTCCCTGCCTCTAGCAACTACCAAAATACTGTTCTCTGTATCTGTGTGTTGTTATTGTTTTCTTAATTCCACATAAGGTGAAATCATACTGTATTTGTCTTTGTCTAATTTAATTAACATAATGGCCCCAAGGCCATCCATGTTGTTGCAAATGGTAAGATTTTATTCTTTTGTTCTGGCTGAATAGTATTCCGTTGTGCATATGTACCATATCATTACCCATTCATCCATTGATGGCACTTAGGTTGTTTCTTTATCTTGGCTATTGTAAATAATGTTGCAATGAGCAGGGTGGTGCACATATTTTTTCAAATTAGTGTTTTCACTTTCTTAAGTACCCAGAAGTAGGCTTGCTGAATCACATGATAGTTCTATTTTGAATATTTTGAGGAACCTCCATACTGTTTTCCATAGTGGCTGTACCAATTTACATTCCCACAAACAGTGTAGGAGGGCTTCTTTTTCTCCACATCCTCACCAATACTTGTTATCTCTTATGTTTTTGATGATAGCCATTCTAACAGGTATGAAGTGATAGATCACTGTGATTGTAATTTGTATTTTCTTGATGACTAGTGATGTTGAACATCTTTCAGTTCCTATTTGCCATCTGTATGTTGTCTACAGAGAAAGAGTCTATTCAGATCCTCTGCTCATTTTCTAAACGTTTTTTTTGGATTTTGAGTTGTATAAATTCTTTATATATTTTGGATATTAACTGCAAATCAGATGCATGATTTCCAAGTACTTTCTTCCACTTTCTCCCATTTCCTCTGTGATTTCTGATATCAGGATTGGAGTTAAACAAATTGGGAAAAAGTTACTATCTGCTTTATCCAAGTTAATCTGAAAAGTTAGTAATTTTATCCAGAGATTGTATTAGAATATTTTAAGTAGAACTTTGAAGCATGACTGGTATAAGCAATGTCAAAAGCTCAGAAATACCAGAAGTAAAACCAATGAATCACTGAAGTTGAAATTAGTAAAAGTTTATTGTATATTCACGAAAAAACTGTTTTTGAACCAGGAGCACTCCAACCAAAACATGGAATGAGGTTCAGGGGCATATTGTTATAATGCAGCTTATATAGTGAGGAGGCAGTGAGTGTTTATTCTTCAGAGTGATTTGTTATAATATTAGAGTTTTCTTAAATGATAGAGAATTGGTTAGTGGTTACTTCCTATTCATTTTTGGAAACAATGTAAGATCTGCTTAAGACTTCCAAAGACATAAGCAAGAAATGGCCCAGGTCAAGTTAGTCTTGTAGAATAAGTTAAATCAAGGTTTTCTTGTTTGACTAAACTCATTTTGACTGCTCAAGGAATTTTTAAGGCTGGCCTCCCTTTGTTTTTTATTTTAAAAGCACACAAAATTGAGTGGCCATTTAGTATATATTGAAACTAATATAAAAATTTCACAGTTGGTCAACAAATCTTTGGATATTGCCCTAGTCAATTCCACACTTGGAATGCACATGATAACTTAGAGAGAGAAATCTTTAAGGAGATCCAGTGGTTACTCTGTTTATTGTATATTTATTATTTCCTACTTTTTGGTAATAAATGTTGCCTTAAAGCTTCTGTAGAAATAGTTTGATAAGAGCTTCAAATGCACCCACAAATAAGAGGAAGTAAACAAGGTCATTTATGCAAATCAAGCTATTAATATGGAAATCAGAGTGAAATAGGAAAGCCCTTTCTAACGGAAAATCACAATTTTTATTCAATGAATTCTTCTACTCTGCTTTAAAATACTATAAATCCAAACATATCAATTGAGTTGATAACAAAAACTAACTCTCTTATCATAATTTTTCCCCCAAAGTCTTAGGAAATAAAACAAGTTTTCCATTCTTTAACCAAAATACTAGCAATATCACACAAATTTCATGCAATAACTGATATTTTAAAATCTGAAACTTTTTGTTTTGTGCCTCTTCATAGTATAAAACTGTGATTTATATAACCAAGACAGGGCCTGAACTCAGGTTTTACTTGATAATTGAGTCTTCTGCCACGTGGTTGCAATAAAAATCATGCTTTCCTACTGCTTTGTGATTATGATATTTATTTTATTTATACACTAGCTCATGGTGTGAAATGTTCTTGCTTGTTGCAACTGCTGACTTATTAAGTAAGTTTATTTCTTCATGTATCTGTATTATTTGGAGTGAAATCATCTGTAGAAGTATATTATGAGAGTAACACTTGCCCTAGTCTGTGGAAGTGTCCCTTTGGGGAAGTTTTTGTTGTTGCTGTTTGTTTGTGTTTCCTTTGCTTCTGCCAGTTTTCTACGTATACAGTTAGTTTAAGACCAATTTTCACATTAGCATCTCAGCGGTTTTCAACCTGATTGCATTGTAGAATTTAAACTCTGTCCTACAGCTTTCATGATTCAAATTTAGTTTTCAAGTGAAAGGCTTCATTATTCAGTCATAAATTGGGGTAGATGACCAGCTTTTATGCTGAATCTCTATGCAGTTGTGTAGAGTTTGTTTTTCTAGCTTGATAAATAGAACTAAGTTTCTCTTAGCTTTATATAATAAGCTCGTTTTGGGTACCTTGATGTCCTGAGGCTTACAGACATGATTATAGAAAATTAACCTCTGAGACTAGATACAGTCCCCAAACTATGGGTCATGTTTGTCCTTAACTCCTGATTACTATTCAGGCTGAGATTCTTCATCATTTCTGCATATATTTTCGAAACTATGCTTATTTTAAATGTTAATTATGTGCAAACCAAGTAATTTAAAACAACTATGGATATAAGAAGCAACACTGGTAATTTTCAAAATACATGAGATTCCATCCAGAAAAAAAATGCTACTTCTTTGTTTTTAGAATCTTGGCTTTGTTTTCACAGTGGTGTGAGTTATAGTAGTTTAGACACTTATTTTTGTTGTAGGATTAAGCAAATAGGTAAATAAACTGATGGAGTCAGTATCCAAATATAAGATAATAGAAACATACAAGGGGAAATATTGGCATAAGATTGGACTTCCATTATAAGTATGCAATCATAATTACATAATCAACGTGTACAAACTAATATGCTGAGCTGTCTCTTGATGTGAAGACATGAAGTTATAAATATAGTATTTCTGCCAAAAATTAACAATAGAAACTTAGTCACTAGAAAATATTAGTCAAAGCTAAACTAAAATATAATTTACTTAACAAGTGGCTTCGATTTATTTCTGAAATGTAAATATGAAACTGTAATGCCATGAAAGTGTTGAAGAACTTCAGATTAAGGAAAACTGCAAAAATAAAAGGAAGTAAAAGCAATGAGTGAATTTGGATCAAATCTTCAATCATAGGAAATGTTGCTGGACAGCTGCATTTGGGGAAGTCTTTCCCTGCACACTAGGTGAAACTTCAACATGGACGGGGAACGGTTCATGACTCTGAATGACAAAGAATTCTCAAGCAGGTTGGATGAGTGTGTAGGTAGAGAAGGAATAAATTAAAGTGAGAGTAGCATGGAATGGCAGCTGCCTTGTAGGCAGCAGAGAGCAAGAGTGTGAATGGAAAGGAATGTTATGGAATAGAATGGGATAGAATGTTATGGAATGGAATGGAATGTTATGCAATAGAATGTACTAGAATGTTATAGAATGGAATGTTATGGAATACAATGGAATTTTGTGAAATGGAATTGTATATTTTGGAATGGAAAGTAATATAATTCAATTGAATGTAATAGAAAGTTTTGGAATAGAATGGAATGTTATTTAATGGAATGGAATATTATGAAATGTAATAGGATAGAATGTTATGGAATGGAATGGAATGTTATGCAATAGAATGTAATAGAATGTTACAGAATGGAATGGAATGTTAAGGAATGGAATGCGGTACAAAGTTCTTGTATGGAATGGAGTGTTATTTAATGGAATGGAATACTATGGAATGGAGTGGAATGTTCAGGAAAAGAATGTAATACAATGTTTTGGTATAGAATGGAATGTTATTTAATGGAATGGAATGTTGAGGAATAGAGTGCTATGTTAATGAATGGAATGTTGTGGAATGTAAAGGAATGTTGGAAATTGGAATGGAATGTTATAAAATAGAATGTAATAGAATGTGTGGAATGTAATGGAATGTTATTTAATTGAATGAAATGTTATTGAGAGGTATGGAATGTTATGGAATGGAATGGACTATAATGTAATGTAATGGACTGTTGGAGAAAGGAATGGAATGTTAACGAATGTAAGGGAATGTTATGAAAAAGAATGAGATAGAAAGTTATGGAATGTAATGGAATGTTAGGCAATAGAATGTAATAGAAAATTTTGGGATAGAATGGAAGGTTATTATATGGAAAGGACTGTTATTTAATGGAGTGGAATGTTATAGAAAGGAATGGAATATTATGGAATGGAGTGGAATGTTGTGGAACAGAACGGAATGTTAACCAATGGAATGGAATGTTATGCATTAGAATGTTATGGAATGGAATGGAATGGAATGTGATGCAGTAGAATGTAATAGAATGTTTTGTTACAGAATGGAATGTTATTTAATGGAATGGGATGTTATGGAATGGAGTGGAATGTTATTAAATAGAAAGGAATAGAATGTTATGGAATGAATCAGAATTTTATGCATTAGAATGTACTAGAATGTTATGGAATGAAACAATGTTCTGAAATGGAATGGAATGTTGTGGAATGCAATGGAATATTATGGAATGTAATGAAATTCATGCAATAGAATGTTTCAGAATGGAATGGAATGTTATTTAAATGAGTGGAATGCTGGGGAATAGAAAGTAATTTTAGCGAATGGAATGGAATGTTATGGAAAAGAACAGATATAATGTTATGGAATGAATTCAAATGTATGGAATGGAAGGTTTGGAATTGATTGGAATGTTACTGAATGGAGTGGAATGTTGTGGAATGTAATGGAATGTTATGGAATTCAATGGAATGCTTTGCAATGTAATGTAATAGTATGTTTTCAAATGGAATGGAATGTTACGGAATGCAATGGAATATTTTGCAATGTAATGTACTAGTATGTTTTCAAACGGAATGGAATGTTATGGAATTTAAAGGAACATTATGCAATATAATGTAATAGAATGTTTGGAATGGAATGGAATGTTATAGAATGGATTGGAATGTTGGGGAATACAATGAAATGCTGTGAAATGGTATGGAATTTTATGCAGTAGAATATAATAGAATGTTGTGGAATGGAATGGAATGTTATTTAATGCAATATAATGGTATGGAATGGAGTGGAATGTTATGGAATAGAAAGGGATAGGAAGTTAAGGAATGGAATGGAATGTTCTGAAATGGAATGGAATGTTGTGGAATGGAATAAAATATTATGGAATGTAACAAAATATGCAGTAGAATGTAATAGAAGGTCTTGGAATGGAATGGAATGTTATGTAGCTGAATGGAATCTTATGGGATAGAGAGGAATGTTGGGGGATAGAAGGCAATTTTAATGAATGGAATGGAATTTTCTGGAATAGAACAGATAGAATGTTCTGGAATAGATTCAAATATTATGGAATGAAATGGAATGTTTTGGAATTGATTAGAATGTTTTTGAATGGAATGGAATGGGAAATGGAATGGAATGTTATGCAATAGAATGTAATAGAATGTTATTTAACAGAATGGAATGTTATGGTGTAAAAATGATTGTTGGGAAATAGAATGGAATATTAATAAACAGATTGGAATATTATGGAATTGAACAGAACCTCATTCAATAGAATGTAATAGAATGTTTTAGAATAGAATGGAAGGTTATTTAATGGAGTGGAATGTTATGGAATGGAATTGAATGTTGGGGAATACAATGGACTTCTGTGAAAGGGAATAGAATGTTATGTAATAGAATGTAATAAAATGTTTTGGAATGGAATGGAATGTTATGGAATGGAATATAATGTTATGGAATGGAGTGTAATGTTATGGAAAAGATGAGATAGAATGTTAAGTAATGGAATGGAATGTTTTGAAATGGAATGGAATATTATGAATGGAAAGCAGTAGCATGATCTCGTATGGAATGGCGTGTTATTTAATTGAACGGAATGCCTTGGAATTTGGTGTAATGATCGGAAATAGAATGTAATACAGTGCTGTGGAATGGAGTGGAATGTTTTGGAATTGACTGAAATGTTATTGAATGGATTAGAATGTTGTAGAATGTAATCAATGTTATGAAATGCAGTGGAATGCTGTGGAATGGAATGGAATGTTATGCAATAGAACGTAATAGAATGTGTGGAATATAATGGAATGTTATTTAATCAAATGTAATGTTAGGGAGACATATGGAATATTATGGAATGGCATGAAATATATTGTAATGGAAGGGATTGTTGGAGAAATGAATGGAATGTTAACAAATAGAAGGGAATGTTATTAAATAGAATGGAATAGAATGTTATGGAATGAATAGGAATTTGACACAATTGAATGTTGGAATGTTATGAAATTAAATGGAATGTTTTCAGATTGCATGTAATGGAATGGAATGTTGTGGAATGTAATGGAACAATATGGAATGTAATGAAATATGCAATAGAATGTAATAGAATGTTTTGGAATGGAATTGAATATTAAGTTGAATGGAATGTTATGGAATGGAGAAGAATGTTGTGGAGTAGAATTCCATTTTAAGGAATGGAATGTTATGGAAAAGAACAGAAAGAATGTTGCGGAATGGAGTCTAATGTTCTTGAATGGAATGGAATGTTGCAGAATGTAATAGAATGTAATGGAATTGAAAGGAACCTTATTCAATAGAATGTAATAGAATGTTTTGAAATATAATGGAATGTTATGGAATGGAGTGGAATGCTATGTAATGTTTTGGAATACAATGAAAAGCTGTGAAAAGGAATGGAATGTTATGCAACAGAATGTAATACAATGTTCTGGAATGGAATGGAATGTTATTTAACCAATGCAATGTTATGGAATGGAATGAAATGTTGGGGATTAAAATGGAATGCTAGGGAATAGAATAGAAAATTATGCAATAGAATGTAATGCTATGTCTTGGATTTTAATGAAATGTTATTTAAAGGAATACACAGTTATGGAATGGAATGGAATATTGTGGAGTAGAATTGAATGTTAATGAAAGGAATGCAATGGAATGGAACAGGACTTATAAGAATGTTATATAATGGAATGGAACGTTATGCAATAGAATTTAAAAGAAACATTGAATAGAATGGAATGTCAAGGAATGGAATGGATTGTTATGCTATAGAATGTAAAAGAATGTGTGGAATGTAATGGAACGCTATTTAATCAAATGTAATGTAATGGAGAGATAT
Organism: Smutsia gigantea; assembly: GCA_032199065.1. Taxonomy (NCBI): domain Eukaryota; kingdom Metazoa; phylum Chordata; class Mammalia; order Pholidota; family Manidae; genus Smutsia; species Smutsia gigantea. The sequence continues at coordinate 11,351 of JAVSCE010008544.1, read as the reverse complement.
GGAATGTTATGGAATGGAATGAAATATAATGTAATGGAAAGGATTGTTGGAGAAATGAATGGAATGTTAACAAATACAAGAGAATGTTATGAAGTATAATGGAATAGAATGTTGTGGAATGAATAGGAATTTTACACAGTTGAATGTACTGGAATTTTATGGAATTAAATGGAAAGTTTTCAAATTGTATGTAATGAAATGGAATGTTGTGGAATATAATGGAACAATATGGAATGGAATGAAATATCCAATAGAATGTAATATAATGTTTTGGAATGGAATTGAATGTTATTAAGTTGAATAGAATGTCATCGAATGGAGAGGAATATTGCGGAATAGAATGCATTTGTAAGGAATGGAATGTTATGGAACAGAACGAGTAGAATGTTACGGAATGGTTTGAATGTTCTTGAATGGAATGAAATGTTTTGGAATTGTTTGGAATGTTTTTGAATAGAATGGAATGTTGTGGAATGTTATGGAATTGAAAGGAACCTTATTCAGTAGAATGTAATAGAATGTTATGGAATATAATGGAAAGGAGTAGAATGCAATGCAATTTTTTGAAATACAATGGAAAGTTGTGAAAGGGAATGGAATGTTATACAATGGAATGAAATTCACTGTTCTGGAATGATATGGAATGTTATCTAACGTACGCAATATTATGGAATGGAATGGAATGTTGGGGATTAGAATGGAATGCTAGGGAATAGAGTAGAATGTTATGCAATAGAATGTAATGATATATTTTGGATTTTAATGAAATGTTATTTAAAGGAATACACAGTTATGGAATGGAATAGAATATTGGGGAGTAGAATGGAATGTTAACGAAAGGAATTGTATTTTATGGAACAGAACCTATAAGAATGCTATAGAATGGATTGGAGCATTATACAATAGAATTTAATAGAAACTTATGGAATGGAAAGGAATGTTAAGGAATGGAATGGAATGTTAAAGAATGGAATGCAATCATATGGAGTGGAATGGAACGTTCAGGAATACAGTGGAATGTGAGTGAAAGGAAAGGAATCTTACAGAATAGAATGGGTTAGAATGTGATGGAATGGAATGGAATGTTATGAAATGGAACGGATGGAATGTTACAGAATGGATTCGAACTTCATGGAATGGAATGGAATGTTTTGGATTTGATTGGAATTTTATGGAATGATGTGGAATGTAGTGGAATGTTTTGCAATGCAATGGAATGTTTTGCAATGTAATGTAATAGTATGCTTTTGAATGGAATGGAATGTTATTACTGGAATGGAATGTTATGGAATGGATTGCAATGTTGGGGAATACAATGGAATGCTGTGAAAGGGAATGTAATGTTAAGCAATAGAATGTAAGAATGTTGTGGAATGTAATGGAATGTTATGGAATGCAATGGAGTGTTTAGCAATGTAATGTAATAGTATGTTTTCAAATGGAATGGAATGTTATGGAATTTAAAGGAACATTATGCACTAAAATGTAGTAGAATGTTTAGGAATGGAATGGAATGTTATTTAAACGAATGGAATGTTGGGGAATAGAAAGCAATTTTAGCGAATGGAATGGACTGGAATGGAATAGAATGGATAGAATGTCATGCAATGGATCGGAATGTTACAGAATGGAATGGAATGTTTGAAATTGATTGGAATGTTACTGAATAGAATGGAATGTTGTGGTATATAATGGAATGTTATGGAATGAATATGAATGTTAGGGAATACAATGGAATGCTGTGAAAGGGAATGGAATGTTATGAAATAGAATGTAATGGAATGTTGTGGAATGTAATGGAACGTTATTTAATGCAATATAATGTTATGAATGGAGTGGAATGTTATGGAATAGAAAGGGATAGAAAGTGAAGGAATGGAATGAAATGTTTTGAAAAGAATGAACTGTGGAATGGAAAGAAATCTTTTGGAATGGAAAGAAATAAGGAATGGAATGAAATATGCATAAAATGTAATAGAATATCTTGGAATGAATGGAATGTTATATAGACGAATGTAATGTAATGGGATGGAGAGGAATGTTGGAGGATAGAATGCAATTTTAACGAATAGTAAGGAATTCTCTGGTATAGACCAGATAGAATGTTCTGGAATATATTCAAATGTTATGGAATGAAATGGAATGTTTTGGAATTGATCAGAATGTTATTGAATGGAATGGAATGTGAAATGGAATGGAATGTATGCAATACAATGGAATAGAATGTGTGGAATAAAATGGAATGCTATTTAACGGAATGGAATGTTATGGTATGAAAATGTATTGTTTGGAAATAGAATGGAATATTTACGAACGGATTGGAATATTGTGGAATTGAACAGAACCTTATTCAATAGAATGTATTAGAATGTTTTGGAATAGAATGGAATGTTATTTATTAGGGTGGAATGTAATGGAATGTTGGTGAATACAATGGACTGCTATGAAAAGGAATAGAACGTTATGTAATAGAATGTAATAAAATGTTTCGGAATGAAATATAACGTTATGGAACGGAGTGGAGTGTTATGGAAAAGATGGGCTAGAATCTTAAGAAATGGAATGGAATGGAAAGCAGTAGAAAGTTCTAGTATGGAATGGTGTGTTATTTAATTGAGTGGAATGCTTTGGAATTTGGTGTAATGATCGGAAATAGAATGTAATTCAGTGCTATGGGACGGAGTGGAATGTTATTGAATGGATTGGAATGTTGTAGAATATAATCAATGTTATGAAATGCAATGGAATGTTGTGGAATGGAATGGAATGTTATTCAGTAGAAAGTAATAGAATGTGTGGAATGTAATGGAATGTTATTTAATCAAATGTAACATTTTGGAGAGGTATCGAATGTTATGGAATGGAATGAAATATGTTGTAGGGGAAGGCATTATGGGAGAAATGAATGGAACGTTAACAAATGGAAGAGAATGTTAGGAAATACAATGGAATAGAATGTTGTGGAATGAATTGGAATTTTACACAGTTGAATGTACTGGAATGTTATGGAATTAAATGGAATATTTTCGAATGTAATGGATTGTTGTGGAATGTAATGGAACAATATGGAATATAATGAAATATGCAAGACAATGTAATACAATGTTTTGGAATGGAATTGAATGTTATTAAGTTGAATGGAATGTCATGGAATGGAGAGGAATGTTGTGGAATAGAATGCAATTGTAAGGAAGGGAATGTTATGGAAGAGAACAGATAGAATGTTGCGGAATGGGTTCGAATGTTCTTGAATGGAATGAAATGTTTTGGAATTGTTTGGAATGTTTTTGAATGGAATGGAATGTTGTGGAATGTTATGGAATTGAAAGGAACCTTATTCAGTAGAATGTAATAGAATGTTATGGAATATAATGGAAAGGAGTGGAATGCAATGGAATATTTTGAAATACAATGGAAAGTTGTGAAAGGGAATGGAATGTTATACAATGGAATGTAATTCACTGTTCTGGAATGATATGGAATGTTATGTAACGTACGCAATATTATGGAATGGAATGGAATGTTGGGGATTAGAATGGAATGCTAGGGAATAGAGTAGAATATTATGCAATAGAATGTAATGATATATTTTGGATTTTAATGAAATGTTATTTAAAGGAATACACAGTTATGGAATGGAATGGAATATTGGGGAGTAGAATGGAATGTTAACGAAAGGAATTGTATGTTATGGAACAGAACCTATAAGAATGCTATAGAATGGAATGGAGCGTTATGCAATAGAATTTAATAGAAACTTATGGAATGGAAAGGAATGTTAAGGAATGGAATGGAATGTTATAGAATGCAATGCAATCATGTGGAGGGAATGGAACGTTGAGGAATAGAGTGGAATGTGAGTGAAAGGAATGGAATCTTACAGAATAGAATGGGTTATAATGTGATGGAATGGAATGGAATGTTATGAAATAGAACGGATGGAATGTTACAGGATGGATTCGAACTTCATGGAATGGAATGGAATGTTTTGGACTTGTTTGGAATTTTATGGAATGATGTGGAATGTAGTGGAATGTTTTGCAATGCAATGGAATGCTTTGCAATGTAATGTAATAGTATTGCATGGAATGGAATGGAATGTTATTACTCAATGGAATGTTATGGAATGGATTGCAATATTGGGGAATACAATGGAATGCTCTGAAAGGGAATGTAATGTTAAGCAATAGAATATAATAGAATGTTGTGAAATGTAATGAAATGTTATGGAATGCAATGGAGTGTATAGCAATGTAATGTAATAGTATGTTTTCAAATGGAATAGAATGTTATCAAATTTAAAGGAACATTATGGAATAGAATGTAATAGAATGTTTAGGAATGGAATGGAATGTTATTAAACGAATGGAATGTTGGGGAAGAGAAAGCAATTTTAGCGACTGGAATGTACTGAAATGGAATAGAATGGATAGAATGTCATGCAATGGATCCGAATGTTACAGAATGGAATGGAATGTTTGAAATTGATTGGAATGTTACTGAATGAATGGAATGTAGTGGTACATAATGGAATGTTATGGAATGAATTTGAATGTTAGGGAATACAATGAAATGTTGTGAAAGGGAATGGAATATTATGAAATAGAATGTAATAGAATGTTGTGGAATGTAATGGAATGTTATGGAATGCAATATAATGTTATGAATACAGTGAATGTTATGGAATAGAAAGGGTTAGAAAGTGAAGGAATGGAATGAAGTGTTTTGAAAAGAATGAAATGTGGAATGGAAAGAAATCTTATGGAATGGAGAGAAATGTGGAATGGAATGAAATATGCAATAGAATGTAATAGAATGTCTTGGAATGGAATGGAATGTTATATAGACGAATGGAATGTTATGGGATGGAGAGGAATGTTGTGGGATAGAATGCAATTTTAACAAATAATAAGGAAATCTCCGGGATAGAACAGATAGAATGCTCTGGAATAGATTCAAATGTTATGGAATGAAATGGAATGTTTTGGAATTGATCAGAATGTTATTGAATGGAATGGAATGTGAAACGGAATGGAAAGAATGCAATAGAATGGAATAGAATGTGTGCAATAAAATGGAATGTTATTTAACGGAATGGAATGTTATGGTATGAAAATGTATTGTTTGGAAATAGAATGGAATATTAACGAACGGATTGGAATATTGTGGAACTGAATAGAACCTTATTCAATAGAATGTATTAGAATGTTTTAGAATAGAATGGAATGTTATATATTGGAGTGGAATGTAATGGAATGTTGGGGAATAAAATGGACTGCTGTGAAAGGAATAGAACGTTATGTGATAGAATGTACTAAAATGTCTCGGAATGAAATATAACGTTATGGAATGGAGTGGAGTGTTATGGAAAAGATGGGCTAGAATGTTAAGGAATCTAATTTAATGGAAAGCAGTAGAAAGTTCTAGTATGGACTGTTGTGTTATTTAGTTGAATGGAATGCTTTGGAATTTGGTGTGATGATGGGAATTAGAACGTAATTCAGTGCTATGGGACGTAGAGGAATGTTATTGAGTGGATTGGAATGTTGTAGAATATAATCAATGTTATGGAATACAATGGAATGTTGTGGAATGGAATGGAATGTTATGCAATAGAAAGTAATAGAATGTGTGGAATGTAATGGAATGTTATTTAATCAAATGTAATGTTTTGGAGAGGTATGGAATGTTATGGAATGGAATGAAATATGATGTAAGGGAAGGCAATGTTGGAGAAATGAATGGAACGTTAATAAAAGGAAGACATTTTTAGGAAATACAATGGTATAGAATATTGTGGAATGAATACGAATTTTACACAGTTGATAGTACAGGAATGTTATTGAATTAAATGGAATGTTTTCAAACTGCACGGAATGGAATGGAATGTTGTGGAATGTAATGGAACAATATGGAATGTAATGAAATATGCAATAGAATGTAATACAATGTTTTGGAATGGAATTGAATGTTATTAAGTTGAATGGAATGTCATCAAATGGAGAGTAATATTGTAGAATAGAATGCATTTGTACGGAATGGAATGTTATGGAACAGAACGAGTAGAATGTTGTGGAATGGGTTCGAATGTTCTTGAATGGAATGAAATGTTTTGGAATTGTTTGGAATGTTTTTGAATGGAATATAATGTTTTGGAATGTTATGGTTTGAAAGAAACCTTATTCAGTAGAATGTAATAGAATGTTATGGAATATAATGGAATGGAATGGAATGCAATGGAATTTTTTGGAATACAATGGAATGTTGTGAAAGGGAATGGAATGTTATGCAATGGAATGTACTACACTGTTCTGGAATGATATGGAAAGTTATGTAACGTACGCAATATTATGGAATGGAATGGAATGTTGGGGATTAGAATGTAATGCCAGGGAATAGAGTAGAATGTTATGCAATAGAATGTAATGATATATTTTGGATTTTAATGAAATGTTATTTAAAGGAATACACAGTTATGGAATGGAATGGAATATTGGGGAGTAGAATGGAATGCTAACGAAAGGAATTGTATGTTACGGAACAGAACCTGTAAGAATGCTGTAGAATGGAATGGAACGTTATGCAATAGAATTTAATAGAAACTTATTGAATGGAAAGGAATGTTAAGGAATGGAATGGAATGTTATAGAATTTAATGGAATCATATGGAGTGGAATTAAACGTTGAGGAATAGAGAGGAATGTGAGTGAAAGGAATGGAATCTTACAGAATAGAATGAGTTAGAATGTGATGGAATGGAATGGAATGTTATGAAATAGATCGGATGGAACGTTACATACTGGATTCGAACTTCATGAAATGGAAAGTAATGTTATAGATATGATTGGAATGTTATGGAATGATGTGGAATGTAGTGGAATGTTTTGCAATGTAATGTAATAGTGTGCTTTTGAATGGAATGGAATGTTATTACTGGAATGGAATGTTATGGAATGGATTGCAATGTTGGGGAATACAATGGAATGCTGTGAAAGGGAATGCAATGTTAAGCAATAGAATGTAATAGAATGTTGTGGAATGTAATGGAATGTTATGGAATGCAGTGGAGTGTTTAGCAATGTAATGTAATAGTATGTTTTCAAACGGAATGGAATGTTATGGAATTTAAAGGAACTTTATGCAATAGAATGTAGTAGAATGTTTAGGAATGGAATGGAATGTTATTTAAACGAGTGGAACGTTGGGGAATAGAAAGCAATTTTAGCAAATGGAATGGACTGGAATGGAATAGAATGGATAGAATGTCGTGCAATGGATCCGAATGTTATAGAATGGAATGGAATGTTTGAAATTGATAGGAACGTAACTGAATGGAATGGAATGTTGTGGTATATAATGGAATATTATGGAATGAATTTGAATGTTAAGGAATACAATGGAATGCTGTGAAAGGGAATGGAATGTTATGAAATAGGATGTAAGAGAATGTTGTGGAATGTAATGGAACGTTATTTAATGCAATATAATGTTATGAATGGAGTGGAATGTTATGGAATAGTAAGGGATATTAAGTGGAGGAATGGAATGAAATGTTTTGAAAAGAATGAACTGTGGAATGGAAAGAAATCTTATGGAATGGAAATAAATATGGAATGGAATGAAATATGCAGTAAAATGTAATAGAATGTCTTTGAATGGAATGGAATGTTATATAGACGAATGGAATGTTATGGGATGGAGAGGAATTCTGGGGGATAGAATGCAATTTTAACGAATAGTAATGAATTCTCTTGTATAGACCAGATAGAATGTTCTGGAATAGATTCAAATGTTATGGAATGAAATGTTATGTTTTGGAATTGATCAGAATGTTATTGAATGGAATGGAATTTGAAATAGAATGGAATGTATGCAATACAATGGAATAGAATGTGTGGAATAAAATGGAATGCTATTTAGAGGGATTGGAATGTTATGGTATGAAAATGTATTGTTTGGAAATAGAATGTAATATTAACGAACTGATTGGAATATTGTGGAATTGAATAGAACCTTATTTAATAGAATGTATAAGAATGTTTTGGAATAGAATGGAATGTTATTTATTGGAGTGGAATGTAATTGAATGTTGGGGAATAAAATGGACTGCTGAGAAAGGAATAGAATGTTATGTGATAGAATGTAATAAAATGTCTCGGAATGAAATATAAGTTATGGAATGGAGTGGAGTGTTAAGGAAAAGATGGGCTAGAATGTTAAGGAATGGAATTTAATGGAAAGCAGTAGAAAGTTCTAGTTTGGAATGGTGTATTATTCAATTGAGTGGAATGCTTTGGAATTTGGTGGAATGATCGGAAATAGAATGTAATTCAGTGCTATGGGACGGAGTGGAAGGTTATTGAATGGATTGTAATGTTGTAGAATATAATCAATGTTTTGGAATGCAATGGAATGTTGTGGAATGGAATGGAATGTTATTCAGTAGAAAGTAATAGAATGTGTGGAATGTAATGGAATGTTATTTAATCAAATGTAATGTTTTGGAGAGGTATGGAATGTTATGGAATGGCATGAAATATGTTGTAACGGAAGGCATTGTTGGAGAAATGAATGGAACGTTAACAAGTGGAAGAGAATGTTAGGAAATACAATGGAATAGAATGTGGTGGAATGAATAGGAATTTTACCCAGTTGAATGTACTGGAATGTTATGGAATTAAATGGAATATTTTCGAATGGAATGGATTGTTGTGGAATGTAATGGAACAATATGGAATGTAATGAAATATGCAATAGAATGTAATATAATGTTTTGGAATGGAATTGAATGTTATTAAGTTGAATGGAATGTCATGGAATGGAGAGGAATGTTGTGGAATAGAATGTAATTGTAAGGAAGGGAATGTTACAGAAGAGAACGGATAGAATGTTGCAGAATGGGTTCGAATGTTCTTGAATGGAATGAAATGTTTTGGAATTGTTTGGAATGTTTTTGAATGGAATGGAATGTTGTGGAATGTTATGGAATTGAAAGGAAACTTATTCTGTAGAATGTAATAGAATGTTATGGAATATAATGGAAAGGAGTGGAATGCAATGGAATTTTTTGAAATAAAATCGAAAGTTGTGAAAGGGAATGGAATGTTATACAATGGAATATAATTCACTTTTCTGGAATGATATGGAATGTTATGTAACGTATGCAATATTATGGAATGGAATGGAATGTTGGGGATTAGAATGGAATGCTAGGGAATAGAGTAGAATGTTATGCAATAGAATGTAATGATATATTTTGGATTTTAATGAAATGTTATTTAAAGGAATACACAGTTATGGAATGGAATGGAATATTGGGGAGTAGAATGGAATGTTAACGAAAGGAATTGTATGTTATGGAACAGAACCTATAAGAATGCTATAGAATGGAATGGAGCGTTATGCAATAGAATTTAATAGAAACTTATGGAATGGAAAGGAATGTTAAGGAATGGAATGGAATGTTATAGAATGGAATGCAATCATATGGAGTGGAATGGAACGTTGAGGAATAGAGTGGAATGTGAGTGAAAGGAATGGAATCTTACAGAATAGAATGGGTTAGAATGTGATGGAATGGAATGGAATGTTATGAAATAGAATGGATGGAATGTTACAGAATGGATTCGAACATCATGAAATGGAATGGAATGTTTTGGATTTGATTGGAATTTTATGGAATGATGTGGAATGTTTTGCAATGCAATGGAATGCTTTGCACTGTAATGTAATACTATTGCATGGAATGGAATGGAATGTTATTACTCAATGGAATGTTATGGAATGGATTGCAATGTTGGGGAATACTATGGAATTCTGTGAAAGGGAATGTAATGTTAAGCAATAGAATGTAATAGAATGTTGTGGAATGTAATGGAATGTTATGGAATGCAATGTAGTGTATAGCAATGTAATGTAATAGTATGTTTTCAAATGGAATGGAATGTTAATGAATTTAAAGGAACATTATGCAATAGAATGTAATAGAATGTTTAGGAATGGAATGGAATGTTTTTTAAATGAGTGGAATGTTGGCGAATAGCAAGCAATTGTAGCGAATGGAATGGACTGGAATGGAATAGAATGGACAGAATGTCATGCAATGGATCCGAATGTTACAGAATGGAATGGAATGTTTGAAATTGATTGGAATGTTACTGAATGGAATGGAATGTTGTGGTATATAATGGAATGTATTGGAATGAATTTGAATGTTAGGGAATACAATGGAATGCTGTGAAAGGGAATGGAAAGTTATGAAATAGGATGTAATAGAATGTTGTGGAATGTAATGGAATGTTATTTAATGCAATATAATGTTATGAATGGAGTGGAATGTTATGGAATAGAAAAGGATAGAAAGTGAAGGAACGAAATGAAATGTTTTGAAAAGAATGAACTGTGGAATGGAAAGAAATCTTTTGGAATGGAAAGAAATATGGAATGGAATGAAATATGCAGTAGAATGTAATAAAATGTCTTGGAATGGAATGGAATGTTATAAAGACGAATGGAATGTTATGGGATGGAGAGGAATGTTGGAGGTTAGAATGCAATTTTAACGAATAGTAAGGAATTCTCTGGTATAGACCAGATAGAATGTTCTGGAATAGATTCAAATGTTTTGGAATTGATCAGAAGGTTATTGAATGGAATGGAATGTGAAATGGAATGGAATGTATGCAATACAGTGGAATAGAATATATAAAATAAAATGGAATGCTATTTAATGCAATGTAATGTTATGAATAGAGTGGAATCTTATGGAATAGAAAATGATAGAAAGTTAAGGAATGGAATGAAATGTTTTGAAAAGAATGAAATGTGAAATGGAAAGAAATATGTTATAATGGAAAGAAATATGGAATGGTTTGAAACATGCAATAGAATGTAATAGAATGTCTTGGAATGGAATTGAATATATATAGAATAATGGAATGTTATGGGATGGAGAGGAATGTTGGGGGATAGAATGCAATTTTATGGAATACTAGGGAATTCTCTGGTGTAGAACAGATAGAATATTCTGGAATAGATTCAAATGTTATGGAAGAAATGGAATGTTTTGGAATTGATCAGAATGTTATTGAATGGAATGGAATGTGAAATGGAATGGAATGTATGCAATACAATGGAATAGAATGTGTGGAATAAAATGGAATGCTATTTAACGGAATGGAATGTTATGGTATGAAAATGTATTGTTTGGAAATAGAATGGAATATTAACGAACGGATTGGAATATTGTGGAATTGAATAGAACCTTATTCAATAGAATGTATTAGAATGTTTTGGAATAGAATGGAATGTTATTTATTGGAGTGGAATGTAATGGAATGTTGGGGAATAAA